>CAMTDV010000021.1:14814709-15386022 GCA_947069175.1 Scalesia atractyloides | reverse complement strand
TTCCTCCGCCTTTGCGTTGCTCTTTTTGTTGGCGGCCTCGAGGACATGAGAGTAGTTTCCTTTCTCCATGAAGAGTTGAGCAAAATGGTGTTTGCAGTAAAGAATACCATTAAGGGCAGCATATGATGAGTGTGTAAGAGGGCAGCCTCCATGAGCACATTTGAAGCATAATTTGTGGTACGGTTCTCCTTCCATCGTTATCTGTTATATTAGAGAGAATATGTTAGCTAATGTTTATCGTTATATCATTAATTGTTATAACACATGATTTGATTAGGTTTTCTTTGTAATTATACTCATTGTATTCTATACATAGTTTATATAAACGTTAACTTAATTAATACGAGAGACACCGTGTCCTTTAGTGTATAAAAGCATGCAATAATAACGAGAGACATAATGTCTTTCATCGTATGGGCAAAACTAGAAGGGGTACAGGTCTGTTTGACCCTCCAGCTGACTAAACATTTATTGATAGAGGTATTTAACGTCACCGCTTTCCTATAGTATGATTAAATTGTTGATAGAATATAAAAAACTTCTTGTATACACCATTGTATAGTCATATAACAATCATCATGGTACTAACCTTTTCCAGGGGGTAGACAGTTTTGTTACATTGTCTACATTTGTCTTGGGTACCAGAGAACATAGAAGAAAGTTTGTTTGGAGCTCTTGACTGCTGCATAGATTTAAGGTTAATCATATGTCGAGATTGATTGATAATTCTGCTGAAAATATAACTGAATTATGCTATTGACATACCGCGCCTTCTCTATCTGGTTTCGTCGCTGCAAAAATTGGATACAAATGGGAAAATTAAGAAAACTTATACTACAAGTAACCCTAAAACGAATAACAATTAGCTTTTCAAAATCACACACAGATATATAGTGAAAGTGTAAAATACAATATTCCTTAAGGTACAATAAGTACGCGTTGAAATTATAACATGCGTAATTAGTTTTATAACATGTGTGATTAGGTTTTTACCCCATGCGTGATTTCTGATTTTGTACATGCGTGATTATGGTTTTCAACGTACGTGATTTTGGTTTTTCAAGATGCGTGATTAGGATTTTGAGTTTTATAACGTGCGTAATTTTATCTCGTACGCATCGTACGTTAAGGAATATTGTACGTTAACCAACCCCTACGTATATATACATTGTGCATGACTGATGACTGCATGCATGTATAATATTAATTAATTATCTTACAATTACATGTTTGGAAATTCTTGCTGAAATTCCCAGATTCTTTGAAGAGTTGTTCAAAGTGAGGCTTGCAGTAAAGAACACCATCCATGGATGAGTAGTTGCTCATCTGCAATAAATTTTCATCCATCAAAAACTATATTTTTTGACTTTTGAAGGTCAAACGATCGGTTTTTTATAACTTTAAATTGCCATGAAAATGCTTGTTTAACCTCCAAGATTTTGATAACATGGATCAGTAACATGAAACATACAACATCTAGGAAACTTTTACATCACAATCCAATATCGACCCATGTCAAATTTGGACTTCGAAAACGGTAGCTTTGAATTTTGAAAATAAACAATAACAAACAAGAAAATGCTGGTGATTTTGGATTGTTTGTTCGTATTCTCTCCCGCCTATATAAGCTAAAACGGGTCGAATCGTGACATGAAATTGCTCGAAAAAATTAATTTCCATTGCAATAATCGACTAGTAAAATCAAAACGTTTATTTAACAACGCGAAAGGAGAAAGATTTGAAGAAGATATAGGAAACAAACCGCGAGAGTGCCTTTGCAATGAGTGCATTTAAAGCAAGCTTTATGATAAGTAGTCCCATCTACACTCAATAAATCAACAAAATAAACAGTCTTATCGCAAGCTTTGCATTTATCCAAAGTTCCCGTGAAAGACATTGTTTTTTCTTGTTTTTTTTTCTTATGCAAACATATGAATATTAACCAAAGGAAAAGTACCCAACAAAACTGGGTTGTGAAATAATAAAGTAAATGAAGATCAAAGGAAAAAGAATGTGTTGAAAATTGATTTCGTTTTCTTTTTTTTTTTTTGGGGGCAATGGTTTGTTAACCAGATTTAGATTGAATTAATGAAATGCTAACACCTGATTGGTGATCCTAATAGTTTTGAAGATAGTAACCCGTCATTTGTGGAGGAAAACAAGGGTGGCTTTTTTTATACAAATTTGACCCGTTCCTAAATAAACTAAAAAAAACAAGAATCACATATTTAACACACAATGACCAAGAAAAACAAACTGAATTATAAAGACTGCTAAAACAAATTTTAAGCTAATTTTCTTTAATTTTCATGGATTAGTCTATAAATAAGCATGAATTCGGACATAGGCTTGTAGGTGTTCGTTCATTTAACTTTAACCTAACAAATTAACGAACAAACACGGACACTTAAGCGAACAAAGTTTAAATTGTGTTCGTTCATTTTAATGAATGTGTTTGTTTATGTTTGTTCATTAGTGATTGTTACATTTAATATTTATCTGATTTCATGTTAATTATAAATCATCAATATCATTAAAAAATACACTATTTTTATTGGCTTTTATACTTTTTTTTTAGTAAAATGAGCTAAAACGATGAAATTGAGTTAAAACAAAAACAAAACACTTAATGGTAAACAATTTTGTCAACTTAATTAGCTTAAGTACAAATGATGGTGTCAATGAAAGAAGAATAGAAATTGAATAAGATATCAACTAGATAAAAGAAAAATAATTAGATGGGAATGTGACTTGGGGGTAGTGGTACGCAAAAAACCCGAACTCGGACCTGGACCTGAAAAAAAACCCGGAACCGGGTATTATAAAACCCGGTTTTTTTATGCCTGAAAGAACCCGAACCCGACCCTACCCATAGGGTAGGGGTCGGGTATGCATTTTTGTAATAAAACCCGAACACGGAACCGGGTTTTTTATACCCGTTTTCAACCCGGGTTTTACGAATACCCGGTTTCAACCCGAACCCGGAACCGGGTTTTTTCAATACCCGGTCCAGGTTTTCCAATACCCTGTTTAGGATTTTTCGTTTTTTTGTGTTTTTTCGAGTTTTGGACTTTGGTAACGGCTATATAGCCGTTAGAAAGTGTATTTTGACGGTTTTTTGGATTACATTGTATCTCTATACCCTATAAAAGGAGGCTTTGATGTTTGGTTTAACCACAAGTGTTATCCTTGAGACAAACAATAAACGAAGACGATCAAGTTATTTGAAGCTATCTATGTTCATCATCTTATTCGACCCGGTTCTATGATTATTTAGATGTCATGTATTTCTATGTTTTATAAAATAGAAATGTTTTGCATTTTATATTTCTATGTTTTATGCAAAAAAAATGAATACCCAAGGCATACCCGAACCAAACCCGAGGCATACCCGAACCCAGCCCGATCTATACCCGACCCTACCCGAACCCGGAAATAGGGTATTATAATACTCGGGTATTAGAAAACCCGACCCGGACCCACCTAAACCCGAATGTCACACCCCGACCCGCAGCGGAATAAGAGTCAGGGCATAATTGGGTTATCACCAAAGCTCATGATGTTTACTAAAATGTTTCATATTTATTAAATTCAAATTACAACTTAAATATCCAATTCAAAATTCATACAATTACAAGGAAATGAAACTATGTAAATAATCCAAAGCTTAAACTGGTTTATTATTCTAAGCCTTCCTATGTATTTCTTGCCTCAGCTGGATCACCTTATCATGTGTAAAACGGGGGATATTTTGGGTCAACAAAAGTTGGCGAGTGAACCTTGATAAAACATTGTTACTAATTTCTTGTTTCATTTAATTAGGAAAATTTGTGCAATAATCACATGTGAGCAAACATATATAAGTAAACAAACACAAACCACTTTGGATGAGTATATGATATGAATGATGATGAATGTGAGATCAAGGCTCAATCAAACGGAGCCGATCTTATGAGGCACCTGATGCTCAACCCGTCTCCACGGGGAACTGATGGGCCTAATGAAATGCGTGCACTGAAAATGATAAATCCAAACTACATATAATCCACACAACAATTGATACACATTTGATCACGGATATGATGTATACACAAGTGTTTAAATATAATAAAGAATTAAATGACACATGATACACCCCAAAACATGATTAAAACGGGGAATTGATAGAGATTCACTCACAATGGGTGCGTTCTTTGATGATGATGAAGGCGCACGAGTTAATGATTCGATTGACGAGGGAAGAACTAACCTAGATAATAACAAGATGATTCGATAAATAAATAAATTTTGGTTGAGATTAATATTTTTAATTAGTGCTCTTAAATGGGATTTATTTTTGTGAGTTTAAGGAAATTTTCGAACCTTAATAATCTTATTTTTAAGTATTTTTAAATAATTTTCTAATTAAATAAATAACTAAAAAGCAATAAATAAAAATAAAAAAAGTTGACTTTTGACCGTTGACCGGTCAGACTGTGTTTTTATACGCGCTGAGTGAGGTTCGAACTCGGGACCTCTCGTATACGTGCACGCAGCTCTACCAACTGAGCTACGTGTCTAACCCGAAATAAACTCAGATTTAATTATATTTATATACTAACTAGAATATTTCAGAAATTAGTTATTTTAAAAAGGTTTTAAAATCTGCAGAACCGGTGCGTATAACCCGCATCGAACCCGTGACCATTGCTTTGATTTGCACCCAGCCCAACCAACTGGGCTGGGTGTCTAACCCATTTAAATTAAGATTTATATTAAACTTAAGTACTATCTGAGGGGTGTTCTGTTACACTTAAAAGAAAAATGTTTTGTTATTGCGGGAACCGGATACGTACACGAATCGAACTCAGGACTTGAACGTTATAATTGCACACAGTCCACCACTGGACTGTGTGTCTAACCCGATGAAATATCCGTTTTTAATTACTCATATGTACTGACAATAACCTCAGCTTCTTCGCATAAATTACCCAGAACCCGATCCCCAACTGCTAACCAAGTTATGCCATTTTGGTTAACTGTGTTAGAATATTAACATAGTAACAGCATAACAAAGGAAGATTTAAGGTAGTTTTACCGATTTGAAGAAAGATTCCTATCTCTGATCGAACTTCCGACGGTGAACGGACTTTCCGGCGGTATGAACTGTTTTAACAGTTTTGGATTATTGACTTGAACGATCAAAGTATAAATTAAGAGATAGCAGAGAAATTTAGACAGTTATACCGACTGATGAATGAATACGGTTTTCTGACGATCGATTCCGGCGAAGTTCCGGCGAAATTGAAATTCTCCGGCGACGAGCTAAAGCTTCGAAAAAGTGCAAGGTTCTGAGCGAAAGGATTTCCAGAAGATTGAGTGGGTATTTATAGTGAAGAACTGGATGAATTGTGTCCGCTTTTGAGTCTTGATTCGCGATTGAAGATTTCCATCGGTTATGACGGAAATTGATTGTCGGCGCCGGTTATAACCGACGTCGACATCAATTTGTGTGGTTTAGTCAAAAGGAAAATGGCCAAAATCGCGGATTGCCGGGTTTTCCGGTGATTGCGAGTTCTGAGTGCGCGGTGATCTCTGGTTTTGAATTTGGGTTTTACTTTAAGTATTATTTGTTTCCTTGTTCATCACAAGTGGGGTGTGTGGCGGAGCAGTGTGTTGTGTGTTTGAGTTTGTTGGTGACCCGGGTTCGAAACCCGGCGTCTCCAATTTATTTTTTTATTCACTTTTTATTATTAATTATAAATTATGGTTTTTAAATTCTAATATATTTATTAATTATGTATTGTTTAAAATTTATTTAAGCAATAAATACGCAACGAAAAATTATAACTGAATATTTGATTAATAAACGAAGCGGGTTTGGAAACCCGTTTTTCGACGAATGTTACAGTATCCCCTACTTTTAGAAATTTCGCCCCGAAATTTAAGTAGTAGTGGTAACATGAAAAAGATGTGGGTATTTCTCGCGCATTGAGTCTTCGCGTTCCCAAGTAAACTCAGGTCCTCGTTTTGACTCCCAACGTACCCTGACAATTGGAATACGACTTCGTCTTAAACGCTTCTCTCCGAAGTCCATGATTTCTACTGTCTTTCAATAAAATGCATAGATTCATCGACTTGAATGTCTTCTAGAGGAATATGGAGGTTTTCATCGGCGAGGCACTTTTTCAAGTTTGATACGTGAAATGTGGGATGAATTCTGTTGAGCTCTTCTGGTAGGTCAAGCTTGTATGCTACAGGACCTACTCTTTCGAGTATCTTGAAAGGTCCTACGTAGCGTGGTGCTAGCTTGCCCTTCTGGCCAAAACGAATCACTCCCTTCCATGGTGATACTTTTAAAAGTACTTGATCACCAATGTCAAACTCCAAGGGCTTTCGTCGTTTGTCTGCATAACTCTTTTGACGATTTGAGCTGCTAGAAGATTGTTTCGAATTTGAATGACCTTGTCGGTTGTTTTTTGAATTAATTCTGGACCGGTGATTTGTGATTCCCCGATTTCGTGCCAACATACTGGAGATCGGCACTTACGGCATATAAAGCTTCAAAAGGAGCCATGCCGATACTTGAATGATAGCTATTGTTGTACGAAAATTCAACTAATGGTAGATGAGCGTCCCAATTCCCTTTGAAGTCTATGACACATGCTCGAAGCATGACTTCAAGAGTTTGGATGGTGCGTTCAGATTGACCATCAGTTTGAGGATGAAAAGCGGTACTGAGGTCTAATCGTGTACCAAGGCGGTTTGTACAGCTCGCCATGTTCGTGAAGTGAAACGACCATCACGGTCTGAAATGATGCTTAAAGGTACACCATGACGGCTTACGATCTCGCTGATGTAGATACGAGCTAACTTCTCGTTTTTGAAGTCCTCGCGAATCGGTATGAAGTGAGCTGATTTTGTAAGACGATCGATTATTACCCATATAGTGTCATACCCACTGGAGGTGCGAGGTAACCCGGCAATGAAATCCATGGTTATGTTTTCCCACTTCCATACAGGTATTTCAGGTTGGACTAAAAGTCCTGAAGGTCTTTGATGTTCAGCTTTTACTTTGGAACAGGTAAGGCACTTGGAAACAAAAACAGCGATATCCTTTTTCATGCCAGGCCACCAGTAGGTGTATCGTAGGTCTTGATACATCTTGTCGGCTCCTGGGTGTACAGAGTACCGTGTTTTGTGCGCCTCATTCATGAGGAAATCACGAAGGTTATCGCGATCAGGAATCCATATGCGATTTAAATAGTATAGAATACCGTCGGATTTGGTTTCGATTTTGAGTTCAGCTCCACATGACAGCTCATTGCGTACGTCATTTTCTGTTACAGAAACATGTTGAGCTGCTCGGATTCGATCTTTGATGTCGGTTATGATTTGCGAATAGAGAAGACGAATGGAGTTCACATAACCTTTTCGACTAAGCGCATCGGCCACTACGTTTGCCTTGCCAGGATGATACCGAATTTCACAGTCGTAGTCGTTGAGGAGTTCGACCCATCTTCGTTGCCTCATATTCAACTCCTTTTGGTTGAAGATATGTTGGAGACTTTTGTGGTCAGTGTATATCTCACACTTGGTACCACAGAGGTAATGTCTCCATATCTTGAGAGCGAACACAACGGCTCCAAGTTCCAGGTCGTGGGTGGTGTAATTCTTCTCATGAACTTTGAGTTGCCTAGAAGCATAGGCTATCACTTTTCCTCTTTGCATCAATACACAGCCTAGTCCTTGCCCTGATGCGTCGCAATATACTACAAAGTCATCGCAACCTTCAGGGAGTGTGAGGATAGGTGCGTCACAAAGTTTTTGCTTTAGAGTTTGGAAGGCTTCTTCTTGTTTAGGTCCCCATATGAAAGGTTTTCCTTTAGGAGTCAAAGCCGTGAGTGGTACAGCAATACGGGAAAAAATGGCAATGAAACGTCGATAGTAACCAGCCAAACCAAGAAATGACCTAACTTCAGTAGGGGTACGTGGCGCTTGCCATTCCTGTACTGCCTTGATTTTTGAAGGATCGACATGTATTCCCTTGTCATTGACGACATGTCCAAGGAATTGTACTTCTCCTAACCAGAATTCGCATTTTGAGAACTTAGCGTAGAGCTTTTCAGTCCTTAAGAGTGTAAGTATGAGTCGAAGGTGTCGTTCATGATCGGATTTAGACTTGGAGTAGATAAGAATATCGTCGATGAAGACTATGACGAAACGGTCGAGGTAGGGTTTGCATACCCTATTCATTAGATCCATGAAGACAGCGGGGGCGTTGGTTAAACCGAATGGCATGACCATGAATTCGTAATGACCATAACGTGTCCGGAAGGCGGTCTTTGGGATATCTTCTTCATGTACTCTGAGCTGATGATAACCAGAACGAAGATCGATTTTTGAAAAACAGGAAGCGCCTTGAAGTTGGTCTAGGAGGTCATCGATGCGAGGTTGTGGATACGATTTTTAACCGTTAGCTTGTTGAGTTCTCTATAATCAATGCACATGCGAAACGTTCCATCTTTCTTCTTCACAAAGAGAACAGGTGCACCCCAAGGCGATGAGCTAGGACGTATGAATCCTTTGTCAGTCAGCTCTTGCAGTTGACTGGCCAGCTCTTGCATTTCGGATGGGGCTAACCTATAAGGAGATTTTGCGACTGGTGTAGCGCCAGGTACAAGATCGATGCGGAATTCGACTTCTCTCACAGGAGGGAGTCCTGAAATGTCGTCGGGAAAGAATTGTGGGAATTCTTTCACAACTGGGATATCTTCGAGTTTCTTCTCCTTGTTTCCCTTTTTGACGACGTGAGTTAGGAATGCGACATAGTTCTTGCGGAGATATCTTCGGGCTTGGAGGCAGGACATTAATTTGAGTCCTTTCGAAGGGGTTTCCCCAAAAATACGTAGGGTCTGACCGTCTGCAAGAAGAATGCGAATAAACTTTTCGCGGCACAATACTTCAGCTGATGCTGGCTGAGCCAGTCCATACCGATTATAATATCGAAACTTCCCAACTTCATAGGAATGAGGTCAACTGGAAAGTCGTGATCGTTTAGAGTGAGGGTACAATCGCGTATAACAGAATTTAATGAAACGGGTTTTCCGTCAGCAACTTCCACCGTTAGAGATTCCATGAGATTAACACGAGTTTGGTTGAGGATAGGTTCAAATTCTAAGGACACAAAACTCTTATCCGCGCCAGTATCGAATAACATGGATGCATAACTACCATTGATGAGTAACGTACCGTTAACCACGTTGTTGTCAGCCCTAGCTTGGTTGGCATTGATGTTGAAAGCTCTTCCTCTGGCAGGTGGAGGAGCTTGGTTAGCTTGGTTTACTGGGTTCGCTTGAGCTTGAGCATGGATGATGTTCACCAAGCGTGGACAAGTGTTCCTAAAGTGGTTTGGGTCCCACAGTTGTAACAAGCTCGCATGGGTTGCATCATGGGGTAGTTGGGTTGGTAGTAAGTTTGGGCTGTGTGTGGTGCATGTGGTAGAAGTAAGGGTTGTTGGGCTTGACCCACTATCTGATGGTGGGATTGGATTGGGGGTTGATTGCGGTTCATTCGTTGAAGAGTACGACAGGTTTGGATGGTGTGACCTACGCGGCCACAGCTTGTGCAATGTTGGCAAAGAGTTTCGGGAGGGTGGTGGTATTGACAACGGTTGCATTTTGGGTGTGGGCCGGTGTATGGCTTTTTAAATGGTGCAGCTGAGGGAGCAATTTGGGTGATCGGTGCAGCGGTGATAGGAGGGTTGGTTTGAGTGACAGCAAAATTCTTGCTGTTTCGTTTCCTCTTACCAGCAAACTTTGAGGAGGAGACTGAGTGGTTTGTAGTTGAGGTCTCTATGGGTGCTTTCTTCTTTCCATCTTTGAACTTGCTGTTTCGAATGCGATTTTCAGTGAGTTCTGTAGCTAACTCCATCGCGGCTTCAGGTGTTGCAGGCGAAGTGCTTAAAACTGAGTCTTGAATTTTCGAGGGAAGATCTCGAATGTAATGTTCAACCAAGCGGTACACGGGGGTGAACAAATTTGGGATCATTTGGTTCAGTTCAAGAAATCTCTTGTTATAGGAAGTGTGATCTCCTTCCTTTTGTTTCAGCGCGTGGAATTCATCTTCCAACTTTTTGATTTCGCTTCTTGGACAGAAGCGTCTTGTCATGAGTTCCCTTAACTCTTCCCATGTTAAGGCCATGGCGTCTTCCACTCCTCGTTTACCCTTTTCCGTGTTCCACCAGGTAAGGGCAACCCCAAATAGTCTTCCAGTTGCATAACGCACCTTGCAATCTTCGGGACAATCGCAATTGAGGAAAGTGTTTCCCATTTCTTCAAACCAGTGAAGGAGGGCGGTAACACCTCGGTCCCTTCATACTTTGGGGGATCGCAAGATTTGAAGTGTTTGTAGGAGCACTTTTTGGAGGGAGGGTTGGCGACGCTCTGGTCTTCTTTATTGGGTGGGTTGATGGGATTTGCGGTGAGAGCTTGTTGAACTTGAATTACGATGTCAGGAAGCACTGCGGCCATTTGTTTAGCAATTTGTGTGGCCAAGCGTTCATTTGATCTTCCTGACTTTCTACCTCCACGTAGTTGCCTAGCCGACATCTACAGGAACATACATAAGAAGATTGTGAGTTTAAGAAGTTTTTCTAGGTGTCATGTGTCGTTAAAAGAATGAAAAATAACATAACTGACAATAATGCAACTACATCCATAGGATGTCTTGGGTTTGCTCATGTTTAGGCCTCCAATGTCCCCCATACCATCTCCTGTGTAGTCATGTGGGCCCTCATGACTATTGGGCTTGGTAGGTTTCACATTTGTGTTGGCGAATTAACACTCGCACCACCCGAATGAAAATCGGAAAATATAATTGCGAGATGTATGGTAGGAGGGTGTCCAGGTGTAGACACAATGACAACTCAAAGTGGGGTTAGCTCACACGACGTTTGGTATAGCATGCTTTGGCCTAATAGGTCCTTCGTACTCTCATCGTTAGTCCCTA
Organism: Scalesia atractyloides; assembly: GCA_947069175.1. NCBI lineage: Eukaryota > Viridiplantae > Streptophyta > Magnoliopsida > Asterales > Asteraceae > Scalesia > Scalesia atractyloides. The sequence goes on along the minus strand of CAMTDV010000021.1, from coordinate 15,375,033 downwards.
GGTAGGCAAACTGGTCCTTTATTTTGGATTTATACGAATGCCAAGCCTAGATAGGACGTTCCGACTACCGGTACTCGTACCCTTCCAGTTACTACATGCCCGTCATGAGAACTCACTTTGATGTGATTTGAAAATACAAAAATCATTGCAAAAATCATGGAAATCGTGAGGTGTGTGCTCTCATGGATATGATATGTTATGAGGATATGATTCATGATGAGCATTGTATAATATTATGTATTTGTGAGCATGCTTGCATAACATTGAGTGTAACAATAATCATAAAACATATAAACATCATGAATTTTGTATGTAACGCATAAGCAAATTTTAAAATTTTAATCAACTATAGTATAGGCTCTAAGGGTCTAATAACCTATCCTATATCCCTATAGTCATGGCTCTGATACCAATCTGTCACACCCCGACCCGCAGCGGAATAAGAGTCGGGGCATAATTGGGTTATCACCAAAGCTCATGATGTTTACTAAAATGTTTCATATTTATTAAATTCAAATTACAACTTAAATATCCAATTCAAAATTCATATTATTACAATTAAATGAAACTATGTAAATAATCCAAAGCTTAAACTGGTTTATTCTTCTAAGCCTTCCTATGTGTTTCTTGACTCAGCTGGATCACCTGTATCATGTGTAAAACGGGGGATATTTTGGGTCAACAAAAGTTGGCGAGTGAACCTTGATAAAACATTGTTACTAATTTCTTGTTTCATTTAATAAGGAAAATTTGTGCAATAATCACATGTGAGCAAACATATATAAGTAAACAAACACAAACCACTTTGGATGAGTATATGATATGAATGATGATGAATGCCGATCTTATGAGGCACCTGATGCTCAACCCGTCTCCACCGGGAGCTGATGGGCCTAATGAAATGCATGCACTGAAAATGATAAATCCAAACTACATAAAATCACACAACAATTGATACACATTTGATCACGGATATGATGTATGCACAAGTGTTTAAATATAATAAAGAATTAAATGACACATGATACACCCCAAAACATGATTAAAACGGGGAATTGATAGAGATTCACTCACAATGGGTGCGTTCTTTGATGATGATGAAGGCGCACGAGTTAATGATTCGATTGACGAGGGAAGAACTAACCCAGATAATAACAAGATGATTCGATAAATAAATAATTTTGGTTGAGATTAATATTTTTAATTAGTGCTCTTAAATGGGATTTATTTTTGTGAGTTTAAGGAAATTTTCTAACCTTAATAATCTTATTTTTAAGTATTTTTAAATAATTTTCTAATTAAATAAATAACTAAAAAGCAATAAATAAAAATAAAAAAAGTTGACTTTTGACCGTTGACCGGTCAGACTGTGTTTTTATACGCGCTGAGTGAGGTTCGAACTCGGGACCTCTCGTATACGTGCACGCAGCTCTACCAACTGAGCTACGTGTCTAACCCGAAATAAACTCAGATTTAATTATATTTATATACTAACTAGAATATTTCAGAAATTAGTTATTTTAAAAAGGTTTTAAAATCTGCAGAACCGGTGCGTATAACCCGCATCGAACCCGTGACCATTGCTTTGATTTGCACCCAGCCCAACCAACTGGGCTGGGTGTCTAACCCATTTAAATTAAGATTTATATTAAACTTAAGTACTATCTGAGGGGTGTTCTGTTACACTTAAAAGAAAAATGTTTTGTTATTGCGGGAACCGGATACGTACACGAATAGAACTCAGGACTTGAACGTTATAATTGCACACAGTCCACCACTGGACTGTGTGTCTAACCCGATGAAATATCCGTTTTTAATTACTCATATGTACTGACAATAACCTCATCTTCTTCGCATAAATTACCCAGAACCCGATCCCCAACTGCTAACCAAGTTATGCCATTTTGGTTAACTGTGTTAGAATATTAACATAGTAACAGCATAACAAAGGAAGATTTAAGGTAGTTTTACCGATTTGAAGAAAGATTCCTATCTCTGATCGAACTTCCGACGGTGAACGGACTTTCCGGCGGTATGAACTGTTTTAACAGTTTTGGATTATTGACTTGAACGATTAAAGTATAAATTAAGAGATAGCAGAGAAATTTAGACAGTTATACCGACTGATGAATGAATACGGTTTTCTGACGATCGATTCCGGCGAAGTTCCGGCGAAATTGAAATTCTCCGGCGACGAGCTAAAGCTTCGAAAAAGTGCACGGTTCTGAGCGAAAGGATTTCCAGAAGATTGAGTGGGTATTTATAGTAACTGGATGAATTGTGTCCGCTTTTGAGTCTTGATTCGCGATTGAAGATTTCCGTCGGTTATGACGGAAATTGATTGTCGGCGACGGTTATAACCGACGTCGACATCAATTTGTGCGGTTTAGTCAAAAGGAAAATGGCCAAAATCGCGGATTGCCGGGTTTTCCGGTGATTGCGAGTTCTGAGTGCGCGGTGATCTCTGGTTTTGAATTCGGGTTTTACTTTAAGTATTATTTGTTTTCTTGTTCATCACAAGTGGAGTGTGTGGCGGAGCGGTGTGTTGTGTGTTTGAGTTTGTTGGTGACCGGGTTCGAAACCCGGCGTCTCCAATTTATTTTTTTATTCACTTTTTATTATTAATTTTAAATTATGGTTTTTAAATTCTAATATATTTATTAATTATGTATTGTTTAAAATTTATTTAAGCAATAAATACGCAACGAAAAATTATAACTGAATATTTGATTAATAAACGAAGCGGGTTTGGACGACGAATGTTACAGCGAATGTATAGGGTATACATTTTTTGTGTAAAACCCGGACCCGACCCGGGTATTGTCATTACCCGATCTATTAGAACCCGGTCATACCCGAACCCGATTCCATACCCGGAACCGGGTATTTAGAAAACCCGATTTGTGCACCACTACTTGGGGGTAGTGGTGCACAAAAAACCCGAACCCGGAACCGGACTCGAAAAAAACCCGAACCGGGATTATAAACGGGTTTTTTATACCCGAACCCGACCCTACCTGTAGGTAGGGGTCGGGTACGCATTTCTGTTATAAAACCCAAACCCGGAACCGGGTTTTTTTATACCCGATTTCAACCCGGGTTTATGAATACCCGGTTTTAACCCGAACCCGGAACCGGGTTTTTTCAATACGCGGTTTGGGTTTTCCAATACCCTATTCAGGTTTTTTTTTGTTTTTTCGTGTTCTTTCGAGTTTTGCACCTTGGTAACGGTATATAGCCGTTAAAAACGTATTTTAACCACTTTTTTTATTTACATTGTATCTTTATACCCTATAAAAGGGGTCTTTGATGTTTGGTTTAACCACAAGTGTTTTCCTCGAGATGAAACAATAAACGAAGACGATCAGTTATTCAAAGCTATCTATGTTTATAATCTTATTCGACCCGGTTCTATGATTATTTAGGTGTCATGAATTTTTATGTTTTATGAAATAAAAAAGTTTTGCATTTTATATTTCTATGTTTTATGCAAAAAAAAAAAATGAATACCCGATCATACCCGGAACCCATAACCCGGATCCATACCCGACTCTACCCGAACCCGGAAATAGGGTATTATAATTAATACCCGGGTATTAGAAAACCTGACCCGGACCCTACCCAACCCAGATATATAGGTATGCATTTTTTGTATAAAACCCGGACCCGACCCGGGTATTATCAATACCCGATTTTAGAAAACCCGGTCATACACGAACCCGGTTCCATACCCGAACCGGTATTAAAAAACCCGATTTGTGCACCACTACTTGGGGGTAGTATCGGCCCATACGATGTGGGTCTCTAACGCAGATAATAGAAAAATGAATTAGGTTGTCTTGGGCTAATAAGTTGGGGTCTTTGCTGGGCTGTCCACAAATTGCCAGGGCAGTAAAGGCTAAAGTTGTCAAATAAACTGCAATAGAGGCGGTTGAAGAGGGCAGTTTTTGAGGGGAGGATTGAGGAAGTAGAGGTCAAAAGAATCGAAAACCAAAAAAAATCAGAAAACCTAACCATTTTCGTAACCAGAAAAACCGAACCAACTTCTGAATTCGGTTTTCAATTTGGTTCCTAACCATATTCGAGTTGTGAATTCGTTTTTCGGTTTAGTTGTGAGTTCCATAAATAATGATCATTTAGATAACCAAACCGACTTCAATAGAATAAACCAAATAATAACCGGGTTTAATCAGATGATCAAACCAAACAAATTGTTTAATCAGATGATCAACCCTGGTTTTGCGGAACATTCCCCCCCCCCCCCCCCTTGGTGAATGAGGACCTATACCGAGTTACGGGTAAGTGGGGAGTTGTAATTTTTGAATTTTTTTTTTCATTTTCCTTATATACATTATGCAAACATTTTTTTAAAAGTTTATATTTGATACTATCTGAATATTAATTTTCCGTTTATAAAGTATCTAAATATTAATTTGGAGCGTGTAATTTTTTAATTAGGTTTTGCGTAATATTAGGTTTATGTAATATCTATGTAATTTGTTTTATAAATTTTATGTATAATTTTATGTGTTTAATTAGAATTAGAATTCTTTTAAAAGGAACATAATTTGTTTTCAAGTTTAAATTAAAATAAAATTAGTTTAGTTTTGGGGAAATCTGAGACGAAACCGCGCAATCTAAAGAAATATGAGGAAAACTGGAAAATCTGATGTGGCAATGTGTCACAAGGTAAGTTAGCTCATATCTTTCTTAAGGAACATGAAAGCGTTATTTTTATTGAAATGTAATTTGTATGAGTGAGATTTTACTGGGTATATTTGTTTGTATTCATATGTGTAGATATGCGTGAATAGTTTGTTTTGTTGGTCAAATAGAATTGCTAAGGATCATAGATTTCCCCGCACTCACAACGAAACTTATACTTGAAGACTGAATTGTTGAAAGAGTTACTCAGCTAAATACCTTTAGAGCCAGTTGCGAATCCAGAAATTTTTCAGGTGGTTCCTTTAGCTAGATTCTCAATAATTATCACTAATCTTTTCCAAATCATACAAGATTTACATGAAAATGTTCCATTTTTTTTCCAAACCGAGGAGGTTCCTGGGACCCCCTAGATCCGCCACTGTTTAGAGCTTCCTTAGGTAATTGTTTTTTTCGTTATTTTTTTTATTTATAGAGCTATTAAAGCTCAAAATTTTTTTCATGGAATCAGCACAAGTGCTCCACGGTATATTTTATTTTAGCAAATATTTAACTTGCTATTATCATAAATAAAGTTTACATATTTTGGATGGATGTTTTGTAATCAGATACCTAAATTTTGTACATCACCAAACACAAGTACTCTATTGAAAGATTGCCTGGAGCAACTATGAGTGCAGGTAGGCTAATCACCCTTTAAAATTCTTGCAAACATTTTTTCATGCACTTCTTTATTGATCTAACCACTCCTGGTTCCCTTGTTTGTGTTGCAACTTCAAGAATATGATATTTGAGGTGGTTTTGTTGAAGAACAGATGTTGTAGAAACCGTTGACTGTGCTAGTAGAACCACCTGTTGTTCTTCAATGATTTTAGGCAGGTACGTTAAAAACTTAAGCTTTTAAGACCTTTGCGATCTCGATACATAGAGGGTTAACAAGTCAAAGTATTAGCTATATTTTGTTGGTGCTTGTGTGTGGAGATATCCGTACAAATGTCGCCGCTAAAACTCCAGTTTCAAACAATATATTATCTGATGCCGCCAATGACATTGGTTTCCCCTCAACCAAGTTATTGTGGGTATTTAGGTGGATATTAGGTGGTGTAGAATTAGGGCGTCGCCGTTCCAAAAAAGTATATCTGATATATGATTTTGAGCTGCCAATGCAAGAATCAAGAGAGGTTACAACCATAGTCATTTGTTTCGTGGTACGTTCCGGTACGAGAATGTGGAATGGAATCACAATTCACTAGGTATCTAAAATTTCGGTACCAGGGGTAGGCTTATTTCGGATCGCTCCGGTATGATGTACCAGTTTTTTGGAAATTAGGCCCTTGAAAGAATACGCTAACACGATGTTTGAACGAAGTGTTCGACTCTTTTTATTATTTATCAATTAAAGCACACCAATACAATAACCCTAACCTTTATTTATACTAAAACTCCTTCTAGTCCTAACCCGACTCGAACTCTATTTAATTAAATAAACTAACCAACTAGATAAACCTATCTAGTTTAAACTGACAATTATCACTAAAATAATTCACCAAGATATTTGTAACTCTTTTTTTTTATCTTTATCTTCTAATTTAAGATTATCTTCTTCGTTCTCTCCCTTAATCTTGAATTGAACACGTTTTTTTACATCCGCACCATTATTGACAACTTCAATTCCTTGATCAAGTTTAGAATCCATTTTCCTTGGTCACCAGGAGTACACCGTTCTTGACCACCGATCAAAGAAAAAAAACAAGTTCCCACTTTTTCCTTTTTCTTCTTTCCTTGCTAAACACGACAAGATATAAAGCCTCCCATCTTTGATGAATCTTCTTATGTCCATCTACCCACAATTTCCGATCAGACACTTTGTAACAACTCTCCAAAACACCCCGAAATTAGCCAAAACGTAAAACCGGACACGTAAATCGAGACGCGGCATGCAAAACGAGAGGGGTCCACCCAGACAATCAAGTCGCCACGCGCCAGAGACACCAGTCTCTGTCGCGACGCGCGGGAGGTGTCAAGGTGACGTGTCACGTTTCGCGCCATCTGGCAACCCTACACTTGTGACCAGGCTGACCTAGCCTAGCTAGGCACCTCAGGCGCCACGCGAGAGGAAACCCAGATCCCCGCGCGACGCGGGGAGGTCAAAATCGGGTATAAAAGGAGCGGCCTGGGACTGAAATCGTCGCTCACTTTCGATCCTCTGAATCGATCATATACTCTCTGAATCTCTGTTTCTTCGTGCAACACCCCCTAAAACCCTAAACCCCTAAACCTGCGAAGCGCTGCCCGTTGTAAGTAACTTAACCCCCGATCACTAATTCACTGCCCTACCCAATCGATCTAGAATCGCCAACGCATGTCTAGGCTCTGCCCGACTATGTTCGTTGGAGTTCTGTCGAGTGTTGTATGGACACCCTACCCAATCGATCTAGAATCGCCAACGCATGTCTAGGCTCTGCCCGACTACGTTCGTTGGAGTTCTGTCGAGTGTTGTATGGTTAAAGTGACTTGGGTTAACTTACTAACACATGTGCATTGTATGTTTTAATAGAAATCCCAGGAAGTAATCAAGAACTATCACCAGGAACTCCGTAGGAATACTTAAGTGTTCAAGGCGAGTACATTCTCTTTTTGTAAATCTTTTCGTGAGTAAAAAATGTGTTACCAAAACCTCAAATGCTTTAATTATGCTTAACAGTGATTGAGTATATGTATTCTACAATTACTGCCGGTATGTTGGGGTTTTGTATACATTGCTAGTCCAAAGTCACGGGAATGTGACAGGAACCGTTACTGTTGGGTGACAGGGCCCAAAGTAATATGACCCACAAGTCAGGATTGACCGTACTGATTGAGTAATTATGTAGATATAAACATTATAAATGCGGATGCTCCTCAATAACTGTAAAGTATAATCACTTGTTTTAATAAAACTGAGATGGATTCGCCAGTATTTCTTGCTGATAAAATGTTTTTAAAACGCGTTTCAGATAACTTAATGTGAAGTTAACAGAAGCCAGCTGGAGAGGACTGAAGGCTTAGAAAAGTGGCTATAAAAGTTACCTAAATAAAAAGGAGTTTTTAAATTAGGGTTTGTCCCTAAAAATATGTATTGTAATGGAAACATGGGTTTTACCCCATTTGTTTAATATAAAAGTTTGGTGTTTTGAAACTCTGATATTTATTTTCTAACTACGATCCTGATGTCATAATTCCGCTGCCAAATTAAAAAATACTGGTACCACCAGCTCTGCATCTCGCGGCCCCAGCTCCCGAGGTAAATGCGTATCCCAGTTACCACCGAAATCTATGACGCACGCACGAAACATGTCTTCGAGGGTGCGGATCGTCCGCTCAGTCTGACCGTCGGTTTGAGGGTGAAAAGCGGTATTTAGATTAAGCGTGGTACGAGAGCGGATTGAAAGGTCTCCCAGAGACGCGAGGTAAAGCGACCGTCGCGGTCAGAAATGATGTCACGAGGCGTCCCGTGTCGACATATAACTTCGTCGGTATAGATTCAGGCTAACCGTTCGACCTTAAAGTCTTCTCTTATAGCAATGAAATGCGCTGATTTAGTAAGACGATCAACGATAACCCAAATGCTATCGTGACTAAATGAAGTACGCGGGAGTTTAGTAACGAAGTCCATAGCTATACTCTCTCACTTCCACATCGGGATTTCGGGTTGTTCGAGTAAACCAGAGGGCCTTTGATGTTCGGTTTTAACTTTCGAAAAAGTTAAGCATTTGGAGACGTACAAGGTGATATCTTTTTTCATGCCCGGCAACAAATACTTAGGACGAAGGTACTGGTACATTTTTTCGGCTGCGGGGTGAATTGAATATCGAGATTTATGAGCTTCGGTTATTAACAATTCACGAAGATTATCACGACTGCGAATCCAAATACGATCGAGATAGTAATAAATGCCATTAGGCTTAGATACGAGCTGAGTTTCAGCACCACATTTCATTTCTTCTCCTAAAGTATTCTCGTTAAAAAAAAGCAAATTGAGAGGAGCGAATCATGATTTCGAGATCATTCAAAGCTTGAGAGTTACGAACACTATATACATAGCTTCGTCGACTTAGAGCATCGGCGACGACGTTCGCTTTGCCGGGGTGGTAGCGTATCTCGCAATCGTAATCGTTGAGAAGTTCAACCCATCGGCGTTGGCGCATATTCAGTTCCTTTTGGTTGAAGATATGTTGTAAGCTCTTATGGTCGGTGAAGACCGTACACTTGGTACCGTAAAGGTAGTGTCGCCATATCTTCAACGCAAAAACCAACTGCACCAAGTTCGAGATCGTGGGTTGTGTAATTCTTCTCGTGGATCTTGAGTTGGCGAGATGCATACGCCTTGTCTCGTTGCATCAGCACACAACCAAGACCAAGGTTAGAGGCATCACAATAAACAACGAAATCGTCGTTTCGTCGGGTAAAGCGAGGATAGAAGCGTTGCATAGCATACGCTTGAGAGTTTGAAAAGCTTCCTCTTGCTTGGATTCCCAAACAAAAGGTTGGTCTTTATGAGTTAAAGTGGTAAGCGAAACGCGATTTTCGAGAAGTCGGCGATGAATCGACGGTAGTAACCCGCCAATCCAAGAAATGAACTGATTTCGGAAGCATTCTTCGGCGTAATCCAACTCTTGACGACTTCAATCTTTGCAGGGTCGACGTGAATTCCTTGACTATTAACGATGTGGCCGAGGAATTGGACTTTTTTGAGCCAGAATTCACATTTAGAGAATTTAGCATAAAGGCGATTACCTTGAAGAAGTTCGAGGACTAAACGGAGATGACGCGGTGCTCGTCTCTCGACTTCGAATAGATAAGGATATCATCGATGAAAACAATGACGAAACGATCTAAGAAAGCTTTACACACATGGTTCATCAAATCCATGAAAACCGCGGGTGCATTGGTAAGACCAAAAGGCATGACCACGAATTCGAAATGGCCATAGCGAGTACGAAAGGCAGTTTTCAAAATGTCTTCTTCTAATACGCGTAATTGATTATAGCCGGAACGTAAATCGAACTTAGAAAAACAAGTAGCACCTTGAAGCTGATCAAATAAGTCGTCGATACGAGGAAGAGGGTAGCGGTTCTTTATCGTAAGTTTGTTAAGGTCACGATAATCGATGTACATCCGGAACGATCCATCCTTCTTTTTCACGAAAAGGACAGGTGCGCCCCACGGCGAAGTGCTCGGGGGTATGAAACCTTTATCAAGAAGTTCTTGAAGTTGGCTTGATAGCTCGCGCATTTTGGATGGTGCGAGGCGATAAGGAGCTTTAGCAATGGGAGTAGCACCTAGAATCAAATCGATACGGAATTCAACATCTCGAGTAAGGGGTAAACCGGGTAAATCGTCGGGAAAGACCTTAGGAAATTCACAAACAACGGGAACATCTTTATAAGTCTTGTTTTCTTTCTCTGGGTTCACAATATGGGCGAGGAAAGCAACAGATCGCTTTTGCAAGTATTTGTGTGCTCGAGTAGATGACAAAAGCATCAACTTCTCTGAGTGAGTTTCACCATAGACATGAAGTTGATCACCGTTAGGAAGAGGGAAACGAATCATTTTATCGAAGCATACAACTTCAGCATGATTCTCACGAAGAAAATCCATGCCTACTATGATATCGAAGCTACCTAACTGCATAGGTATGAGATTGATCGAAGAGATGTGGCTGTTGAGATCGAGGGAACAACCACGTAAGACGGAATTGACGGTAACGGATTTTCCGGTGGCGACTTCCACATCGAAAGTCTTTGAGAGTTTAGCGCGCTTACAATTTAAAACCTTTTCGAATTCTAGCGATACAAAACAATTATCGGCACCAGTATCAAATAAACATGAAGCGTAAATACCATTTACGAGAAACGTACCATTGACAACATTGTTGTCATTCTGAGCCTGGCGGTGGTTGAGATTGAAGGCTCTGCCACGCACAGCTTGTGGTTGCTGTTGCGGCGGCTGAGGCTGTTGCTGAGGCTGCGGTGCTGGCTGCTCTTGCTTGACAGGACGATTCGGACAGACATTGGCGAAATGATTCGGATCACCACACACATAGCACACACGTGCTTTTGGTGCTTGCTGCTGATTGGCTTGAGGAGGAGTGGGTAAAGCTGGAGCTGCTGGAGCCTGAGGAGCTGGCTGGCGAGGACCTGATCGGCAACTCACCGTAAAGTGGCTGTAGATATTGCAGTTTGTGCAAAAACGGCAGTTGCCACCAACGGCATGATGATAAGTGTACTTAGGGCACAGAGGGTGAGGTCCGGTATATGCACGCTTAGCTGGGGATGCGTTCGGAGCGGCTGACTGAAGGGGCTGAGGGTTTGCTGGAGCGGCGAGAGCATAGTTCTTACTCGGGTTTCCTCTTTTGCGTCCCTGACGCTTTCCCTTTGGTTCACTTGATGATTCGGTAGCAACAGTTGGTTCGACGACGGCTTGATTGGCGACTTTAGCAGAGTTCTTGAAATAACCATCCTGAACTTGCTGATCGTTGATCTCAGCGGCGAGCATGTAGGTTTCCTCGATGGTTGTAGTACGAGCAACTTTCATGAAACTTGCAACACACTCGGGTAAACCACGGATGTACTTGTTGATAGCTTTCTCAGTCGTATCAACCTGGCTGGGACAGATGATGCTCAAGATCTTAAATCGAGCAGTAAAACCAGCATTGTCGGGACCATCCTGCTTAATACCCCAAAACTCATTCTCGAGCTTTTGCATTTCATGCGGAGGACAAAACTCCTTCATCATTACTTCCTTGAGTTCCTCCCAAGATAGATTGTAGGCTTCATCATTTCCACGCTTGTTTCTTTCAACTGTCCACCAGTCGAGAGCACGGGACTGAAGACTCCGGTAGCGTTCACGGTGCGGGGTTCATCGGGGCATTCACTTTGCCTAAAAGTGACCTCAATAGCATCGAACAGTGAAATAGAAGTCGGTGCGTCATTTCCCGTGAAGGCGAGAGGTGCACAAGCCTTGAAGTTCTTGAAGCTGAATCGCGGCTTGGGATTCTCAGTTTTTGAGTCGACCGAGGAGTTGCTGCTCACAGCATGAATTTCCGATACGATTTGCGGATGACTTTTGCCACTTCCTTCGCGACTAGTGAAGCGATGCGCTTGTTGTGGCGCTGAGCAGTACGGCGGGTATGAGATCCGAGTGACGACATCTACAATGAAAATATCGTAGATGAGATTCGATTACATAAGTTATGTTAATATTATTAATTCATACAAGGCACGTAACACATAGGCAAGTAAACACGTAGGCAGGCAAACACGTAGGCATATAAGCACGTAAGCACAGAAACACGTAAGCACAGAAGCACGTAAGCACATAAGCACATATTTGCACGTATTCACCTTCTAATAGTAACAATGCGTAGCGCGATATGAGATGCGAGATATAAGCGAGACACAAGCGATAGGTATATACATAAGTGAGATAAGCGAGATAGTACCGCGCATGAGGTACACATGTCCTCATAGGCGTAAGCGGGTTAAGCGATTAGTTTGGTTTGTGTATTAATTAACGTTTTAGGTTACGAGAGCTGTGTGAGTAGTGCAGACGTTCTATGAAGCGTAAGGCGATAAAACGGGAAATCGATAATACGAGAAATAAACAATTAGGCGAGAAATCGAATAAAGCGAAAATTCTCAAATTTTTAAACACATAAATAATAATAAACTCGATGATGCGTAAATCGACGACATAGGCTTAAATCAATTGAGAGTTTCCGGGTTTTGAGACGTTGACTATCCAAAGTGATTCGACTACCCTTTGCATTTGGACCCCACGCTTTGGCCTAATAGATAAACGTTCTCACCGCAAGCGGCTAACGACGTTTACCCTTCCAGTTAATACGTCTTCCAAACCATCGGCATAACCGAGACTTTGGTGAGATTGAAAATCAAAGCACGGAATTAGTTATTAAGATGCGGGTTTCACCCCTAACTTATCAACATCATTCCTAGTTGTGGCCACGCTCACCGATCACATCAGGCATTCCATAGATAGAAAGGGAGATGTTCGTCGAGGTTTGGACGTCACCCTAACTCAACGAAGATATCTCGTGATGAATAATACGCGGAATGAGCGATCTTATTGAGAGTTCTTGGTTATAACACATAATCTCAATTGATCCTCGTTTGTGGGATATGAGCGTTCATAATCGTGTATATTGTATTAACCTTAGGAAAGGCATATTTAAGCATTTATGGCAAGTAGATTAGCATTTAATTCAAAGATTGGCCAATCGGGTACTTAAACATGCTACTAGGTCTAACATGGCAATTCTACCTATTATCCTAAGGAATTTGCTATGATACCAATCTGTCACACCCCAACCGATGGCGGAAACATCAGGGTTAGCGGCACTAGGCGACCAGATTGTCTCACGAGAAATTCCGTAACAATTATCCAACAACATTACTTAACGTTTAACATCCATACTATTAAACATAATATTTCAAACAACCATTACAGAAATTCTGATTTTCTTAAAAAACAACATGGTTCGATATCCCCTAGATTTTTATTACAACCCTTCTAAACAAGATAAGCAAAATACTAAATAAAACTACTCCAAAGCAATCCAAGCTAAATCCTCAACCTGTTAAATACGTTAAAATACAAGTCAATACAATTAAGTAAAGGTGAGCATACGAGTTTGAATAATACTAGCATAGTCGAGAAAGTGTTTGCGAAACAATCTAATTACATATCATGATACACCAAAACACTTAACATAACATAGGCTCATTTCTCATGCTAACTACCATGAAAAGGCTTGCGCGACCATCCTAACTAGACCCCGTTGGGTGTTAGCCAAACTATAGTACCATACTAGCTAAGGAGGCAAGTTAATGAAAATAAGTCCTAGTCACATGTTTCTAGTATCACGTATCGAGCATATACAATCAGATTATTCGCGTGTGATAAACAGTTTTTATCTATGAAGTGATTTTGATATAGGAACGTATGTAACACCCAAAAAGTGCATTAAAGCGAAAATGGGTCAAGTATACTCACTGTGGGTGCGTTTTGGTAAGACTTAAGATTCTGAGAAGAGTTGTGGAGTGCGCCGGATTAGACTGTAAACGAACAGAAGTGCACCAGCCTTCCGAAAAGCCGAAACGGTGAAGTTGGAGTTGATCAGTAGGCAAGTTCGGGCGAACTTTGTCTGTAAACACACAAGTTCGAGCGAACTTCTATGGTTTTGGGTGGTTTAGTGTCAAGTTCGGTCGACTTGATGAGTTTCTTTAGAAACTTGTCAAGTTCGGCGAACTTGTGAGAAAACCTTACTGAGAAGGCAAGTTCGGGCGAACTTGTATAGTTTCTAAGAAACTAGGCAAGTTCGGGCGAACTTGTAAGACTTTTGGTGATGAACACCCAAGTTCGGTCGAACTTGACCCAATACGAGCTGAGTTTCGCACCACATTTTATGGAAAAAGATGAAGATTTTCGTAAATAGAAGAGTTTTGATGAAAACGAAGGCTATGTCTTGTGACAAAATCGTTGTAAACCTTTGTAACGTTGATAAACGTTGCTGTAGTTGAAATCGGGTTGATTCTTACTAAGAACACGAAGGGTTCGGGTTTTGAGAGCTCTGGGCAAACTTACAACAAGTTCAAATGAGATGAATGAGCTGGGTATTTATAGGTGAAGGCAAAAAGATGAGCTGTGGAGTCAAGTTCGGCCGAACTTGCATACTGTTTTCATGCAAGTTCGCGCGGAACTTGTGAGGATCTGAGGGAAAGGAGCCAAGTTCGACCGAACTTAACCTCTCTGAGGTTAAGTTCGAACGAACTTGAGGTTATTGAGGAGTTTGATTGGGCCAGTCAAGTTCGGCCGAACTTGGTAACACCAAGTTCGAGCGAACTTGACCCAAAAGTTGGGTTTTCTTAGTTTATTTCGCGTTAAGAGTTCGTTTGGTGATTCAGTTCGTATTAGTTAGTTATATTAAGCGTTCTAGTAAAGCGTTAAGCGTTATACTTGGTATAATAGTGTGATTTAGCGATTCGAGAGTGCGAGAGCGATGCGATAGCGAGCGTAATCATAACCACAAACATACACAACACATAAATAACATAAAACCATATAATTAACTGCGATTTGCGATGCGATGAGATTAGGGATGCAATTTAATAAGCGATTAGATGTGATATATCATACATACTCATAATTAGTTAGCATAAACTTCATTAATAAGTGAATCTCGGATTTACAAAGGATAGGATAGAATCGATAACAAAGAAAAAGATAACAACGTCCGAATTGTTACACTAGGCAAATCCCACATCGGCCGTGGCCAGGAGAGATCTTGGTTCATAAGGAATGTCCTACCTCTTAACATCACCAACGGGTTTTGGAGCTTAATGCTAGTGGATGAGATGAGAACTCCACAGTTAAGCGTGCTCAGATGGGAGTAGTACCAGGATGGGTGACCTCCTGGGAAGTCTCCACCGGGGCAATCAAAAACAAATCCGTGAGTTCCTGGATGGGCAACCCATCGGGGGCAATGCGGACAATATTGGTGGTGCGAGAGGCCGGGATGTTACAGTAGATCCCTAAGCTTTGTCATAAACTGCGAGTCTCTATCACCACATTCGATGTTACTCGCAACACACAAGTCACAAATTGAGGCCGTTGACACTGTAAGCAAATTTCTGGAAACTTGTTCTCTTGTCAGCAAACCAAGTGGTAAAACATCGAAACATGTCTTCAACTCCTAAAGAATAGCCATTGTCTGCATCATTCTTCCTCAATTTGTTTAACAAATCTCTATTTTAAGTCATTTGATTGTGTAGAGGTTGATGCCTTTGTATTCTTTGATAGGTTTCGTGTTGTGTATGATGCAAACTAAAAATCATAATGGTGTTATATGGTGAATTCAAAATTGAATATCTAACCACATAAGGGTCCGAATTTATTGCAAATATTAAATAAAACCATATATTTAAAATTCAATAGATACACTCATACACCGAACTATTCTAAAAATGTGTACATTTAAAGATTTTGGAGGGAAAATCATAAAATCAAAAACAGTTGAAGATTATGTTTTTTTTTAAACTAGTTATGCGGAAAAATAGTTTAATATACTGGCTTTTTTATTGGAAACTAAACATCTGAAAAATTTGTAATGATTATGTTGTTTATATAGAAACCAACATCCGAAATATGTCAAATTAATTGTTTTGAAAACAGGTTCCCATAATGATGAATTATTGTCTTGTTTACCGTTTACCCATTTTAAACACTATAAAAT
The DNA here is from genome assembly GCA_947069175.1 of Scalesia atractyloides. Lineage (NCBI taxonomy): Eukaryota > Viridiplantae > Streptophyta > Magnoliopsida > Asterales > Asteraceae > Scalesia > Scalesia atractyloides. Next base: position 15,359,078 of record CAMTDV010000021.1, on the reverse strand, counting down.
CAATTGAGTTACTTTAAACCAAAACATCCGCAAATTCTTAGAATTTTATAAAACTCTTCCATCCAAAAACAAAACTCAAAAAACACCACCCGCAATCTCAATTGCAAACATAAGTTATTACCATTGGGATGATACTAACAAAGTGAAATCAAGTTTTTCAGGACTGGCACTTGAAGAATAGAGAAAAGACATAAAATCAACACCAAAGTTGGTATCCTCAACGAAAAATATAAATACAAACCTGGAGCAATATTGCGTTGCTTGATGAAATTCTACATGCTGCTTCTTCAGAGTTCAGAGATAAGACAGAAGAATTTATCACAAAACAATTAAAGCAGGATTACGATGATTTGTGGCATGTTGAGCAATCTGCAAAACAAAGATTAAATGAAATTGAATTCAAGAAGATAAGAGTGAAAAAAATCCTAAAAAGTGTTCAATGGTAGTTGTAATATTTTAATATTTTATAAGTTATAAGTTTTATAATGCTATTTAATATGTAATACATGTATTTTTTTTTGTGTGTAAACATATAACTTTGAATAATACTTTAAATAATGGTATAGAAGAATTATAATTACTAGAGATAACAATACAAATCAAATTATATTGTTTATAATCTTGTAAACATAATGTATTTGAACAAACCATACTAATAATAGAAACATATTAAAAAAATATTTTTTGGCAGTTATAAGATATTAATAATATTACTGAAGACGGATATAAAATGGGAATTGAAAATTAATCATTAATAAAAATAATTATAAATTCAAGACAACTTACAAACAAATAACTCAGGTTGATCATGCTCATCAGAAGTAACCATAAGCCAGAAAAGTCGTTTGTATATTTGGCAACGGAAACAAAAAGGCGATTATAAAATATTTCAGGATTAGGCTTTCCATAATGTTTGCAAATATAAACATTATGAATAAAAAATTTCAATAAAGATAACCTATCAGATTTCTTCTAGTGGAAATCAGCATAGAAATAAACAGTAAATGTTTACACATATGTTATAATATCTAAACAAACTTTGCAGTCAGTTCAAGATATGTAGATACACCGTTACACATGTTGAATTTCCTACAAAGTTTGTTTTGAAAATAACAGAGGATTCGATCGCCGCAACCATTCACATTAGAAAGAACGCGTGTTGTATCCAAATTGAAAGAAGACGTCTAAGTTTCAGCAATTTCTGGAAAAGAAATATAACTTTAAAGGTATAAGTTTAAAGGGACATACAATCTTAAAAGTTAGTAAGTTTCATAGTATGTTGTTCCAATTAATAGACAATAAACAAACGAGTATCTACATCAATATCATTAGTTAAAAATGTATTACATTACACATCTGATCATAAGGACGTAATATGTAACACCGCACATCTGATCATAAGGACTTACATAATCAAATAATTACAATTTTCATACCCTGATCTCATGTTAGTAACATATTTGAACAATCTAAACTAACATAATGTCAAATTAAACTATACCAACTTACATCCAGGTTTTTGGTAAGTAAATGGTAAAAAAAGTATAAGACATTAAGGGATATTAAACTTTATGATTAAACTACAATAAACATGATTCCAATCTATGAATTCTCATATAAATGCTAAATGATACAAATCAGAACAACTACTATAGCGACCATGATCATTTCTTTGAAAGCATTGTATTGCAAAACTCACAATTCAAAAAGTGAAAAACGAATTACGCATCAGTATTACCTAATTTGTTGTAATAATTATGCGGGTTCTGTAGATATGCATTTGTTGGTGCTCGGTATCACAAACGATAATGCTTATTATGAGCAAGCATTAGCACCACTGAATCCACAACTCTCGGCTTCGGAAAGAAGCCTGACACGTAATTAAACAAAAAAAAATCAAATTATGAATCTTTTCCAAAAGAGTTGTGCTGCATAAAGAAAAAAATGACCTTTATACACCTGGCTTCAATAATATGTATACTGCATTGAGAATTGGACCTAACTATCATGTCATTTTGAGTCCACACACTGAATTTGTGCATCAAACTGAGATATCTAATCTTTTCCTCAGGACTGAATTTATTTTCAAGTTGAAATCACTCTGTCTTGAAATATAGAATCATTAAAGCTCTATCAACAATAATTTAACACAAAAAATGCAAAAGTGTATTAAATAACTTTAAAAAATGATATAAAGAACAAATTAAAGAATGAGCATACGAGAAACCTTCCGATACAATTCCTTAAAGCTTGAGAAACTGCAGCTGCCACTTCTTCGGAATCCACAGGTGCTAACCACAATCAAGATGCAAAAGTTGCAACACATTATAAGCATAAATTACAATAAGATGTAAGAGAAACATAACTTGATAAGTACAACGAAGAGTACCATTAGTCGAGATAAATGATCTGATAAAGAAACATAAAATGTAAGAGAAAAACATAAATGGAAGATCTCTGTCGCAAATTACAGAAACTTCAATGGAGAAATTAAAGAAAATCAATCAGAAAGTGAGGCAGCTGAGGGATAAAGTAGGGTTTTGTTTAGTCGGGTTGTTTTAAAATCCGCACAGATTTTTCAAACCTCATCGTGAATTCAGCAAGCGGAATCATAAGATTGTTGAATTAGAACGCTTGTTGGTAAATGGCAGGGGAAATCATTGTTTTGAAATCTGAATTAGGGTTTGAATTGGATGAAGAAGAAACGGTTATAAGTAAGAACCTAAAAAATGGATGGAGAAAGGATTATGAAGCCGACTGAACAAAAGAATAGCCGTTCTACAGAGAAAAAAAAACCTAAAATCGGTGACGATACGAGAAAAGAGAATGGTGGAAGATGGGATGGAATGTTGGGGACAATGGATTTTTTGTGGAGAGTAGGGTTTGAGACGAATTAAGAAGTTTATATTGGATCCGTTTAGGTTTGTATCCGAATCTCAAGGACCCATGGTTATCCTTCCAAAGGAAGACTACTTAGGTTTCCAAAATTATGTGATGTGACGAAATATATATTTGAAAATGATTGATGGAGAGATGTCACATGTCAAGAAAAAGGGAGAGTTATTTATGGATGACACATAGGATTGAATAACCTTACTTTATTAGTATATATAGACATAAAATTATTGAGGAATGGAAAACGAAGGGTCAAGAGACGGGAAGGAGAACGGACATCGTCAGAGTTGTCAAGTTTTTTGTTAGCAACCCCGGATAGATGCAGTTCAAAGACGTAGAGGAGTTTTTCAAGTTTTATGGGAGGTCAAAGGGTTGTATATTGCCAAGAAAAGAGACAAGAGAGGTCACAGATTTGGCTTTGTCAGTTTCAAGGGGATAAAGGATCAAAATGATCTGTTGAAGAGGATGGATAAGATTAAAATGGAAGCTTCTCTCTTAAGGTTAACTTGGCCAGGTTTGCAGTCGAAAACTCCGGTTTCTTTCAGCCTCAAGAAACTAAAGACAAACAGAGACAGGTGCAGTTTGGTGCACGGGTTACAAACACTTTCAAACCGTTTCAGGTGGGGGCTGTGTTATCGTTCAAAGATTTGCTGGTGGGTAGTAGTTCGAGGAAATATGAAAATGTGGTGGAGGTCTCGTCTTTTGTGAAAGGGATGAGCCGGGTGGGTGATAAAGCATTAGTGGTCAGGGTGATTGATCTAACTACGTTGAGGAAGTTGGACATTGAGGTCAAGAAAGCGGGGTTTAAGTATTCAGAGATTAAATATCTGGGAGGGTTGAGTGTTATGCTGGTTTTTGAGAATCAGGAAGAGGTAACCACATTCTATGCTTCGATGGTTAAGGAGAAATACCTCTTCTCATCGCTTGTCCGATGGGAGGGACAGGTGTTACCTTTTGAACGAATCGCTTGGCTTAAGATCAGTGGAGTGCCCCTTCACTTAATGGAGAACGAGGTTTTTGATTCCATTGGCAGGTTGTTTGGAAAGGTTATTCATCCCTCTCAATTCAGTGAAGACTCTGACGATCTCACTTTCGATATCGTGGGGGTTTTAGTTGGTGAGGGTGTGGAGATCAATAAAGAGGTCACCTTGATTCGGGACAAAAAAAGGTTCAAAGTTTGGATTAAGGAAGAAGTGAGAGATTGGACTCAAGACTTCCTGGAAGAAGACGAAGGTCGTTCACAGTTGGAAAACTCAGAGTATCAATCGGTGGCAGCCGGTTCCTCAGCCGGAAAGCCCACCGGAGAAGGAGTGAGACCGTCGGAGGAAGACAATCAGCCACATGTTAATCCCGATACGCGCATGCATGATCATTCAATTTGTAAAGAAACTTTTGGGTTCCCTAGGTGGGAAGATGCATGGGAGGAAGGAGAGATTAGGGATTCTACAATTCCAAGATTCTCTTCCCACGGTCCATTGGCAAGAAGGAATAAGGGGTTAGGGCCCACAAAAAAAGTTAAAGGCAAAAAGAACTAACGTTTTTATCAGTGATACGTGTATGGATTGGCCCAGAAAGAGGCCCAGATTCGATAATCCATCTTTCGTGGCCCAAGGGATGGATAAGGACGGTAACAAGGAGGGAGGGGAATGTAATTACTCAGATAGAATGGGGGGTCTTCTAACAATCTGGAAAGGCAGGCGGTGTCATTTGACTTAAACGTCAATCTAGGTCCAATTCCCCCTGGATCAGTTGGGGCGATTTCAGGAAAGGTAAAAGAGACAGGAGCAGGCGATGAACTTGGTAAGAATAATAACCTAGAAGGGACTGGTTATGCTCCCGGTGATGAGATGGAGATCAATGAAATTATTAAGATGGCTTTAAAACTCGGCGCAGATTTGCATCAATTCAGAGGGCTGGTCAAGGAAACAATTATGGAAGAAGGTATTCAAACCGGTAAGTTATGAATCTCTTATCCTTAAATATCAGAGGTATAGGGGCGCGGTCCAAAGCTGGGTGGGTGAAAGACTTGAGAAGAGAGCACGGGGTCTCTTTTATCGCTCTTCAAGAAACCCAATTTGCGGATTTGGGGATCTTGATTTGGCGAAGTACTGGGGCGATAATGGTTTTGAGATGGACTGGGTGGCGGCCAGTGGTAGATCGGGAGGAATCCTGAGTATGTGGGATCCGAAAATTTTTAAAAAGGTTGAAACGGTCAAGCATCAGTATTACCTGATGCTTAGAGGGAGGTTAGTCGGCTTAAACAAAGAAATCAATTTAGTAAACGTATATGCTCCTCAGAGAATTCCTCATAAAAATTGTTATGGGAAAACATTAAGGGGATGATTGACAATGTTCCGGGTCAATGGGTTATCATGGGTGACTTCAACGCTATCAGGCATCAAGAATAAAGAAAGAACTCGGCTTTTAAGGCATCATGTGCAAGGGCGTTTAACTACTTTATTGCTAAAGCTGTGCTGGTGGAATACGAGATGAAAGGAAGAAGATTCACCTATCTTGCGGAGAGTGGTTCTATGTTAAGTAAGATTGATCGTTTTTTAGTCTGTTTTAACTTTTCAGTGATTGGCCTGAGGCGTGCCTTAGGGCTCTCCCGAGAGTGCATTCGGATCATAATCCCATTTTACTAACCACGGTTAGTAAAAACTTCGGTGCCCGTCCTTTTAGAGTTTTTAATTCTTGGCTGGATAAGGAAGGTTACGTGGATTTGGTTGAAAGAGTAGCGGAAGAATTAATGGGGAGGAGGAGCCTCCTGATGTGGTTTTAAACAAAAAATTCAAACACGTGAGGGAAGCGATAAAAAAATGGAGGGATACCATGAAGAGCAAAGAAAATGAGGAAGAGGAATAACTTAGAGAAGATCTGGAAAATTTGGAAGTGTTGGCTGAATTAAGGGAACTGGAGGAGGAAGAAGTCTGGGTCAAAGTTGAATGCAAAAAAAACTTAGGGCTATAGAACAAAATAAATCGAGAGATCTGAAACAAGATTCCAGAATTCGATGGGCTATTGATGGTGATGATAATTCTTCCTTTTTCCACGGGTCGTGAATAGAAGAAAAGCTTCCAACTCTATACATGGGGATTGGGTCCAAAAACCAGTTGTGATCAAAAGAGAGATATAAAAGTTTTTAGAAATCAGTTTTCAGAAGTTCATAGTAGTAGGCCCTATCTGTACTGTCCGGGGTTATGTAGTTTAGCAGAAGGGGACAGGTCGGATCTTGTTATGCCTTTCTCGGAGAAAGAAATTAAGGAAGCTGTCTTTCAATGTGGGTCGGATCGGGCCCCCGGCCCCGATGGGCTTAATTTCAGATTCATCAAACGGTTCTGGCATCTATTCGACAGGAATTTTAATGAGGTTTTATCGAGGTTCTTTTCAACCGGGGCGATTAGTCAGGGGTGTGGGTCATCATGCATAACCCTTATTCCTAAATGCAAGGATCCTACCAGCTTAAAAAATTACAGACCTATAAACCTTATCGGGGTGATTAGTAAAGTAATTTCTAAGATTATTGCTAACCGTCTGAAGACTGTGGTTGGGAAAGTGGTTTCGACGTCGCAGTCAGCTTTTGTGAAAGACAGATACATTCTGGATGGTCCCTTGATGCTGAACGAACTTATTTCATGGCTGAAATATAAGAAAAAAAGGGCCTTTTTTCTAAAGATCGATTTGAGAAGGCTTATGACAATGTCAACTGGAATTTTCTTATCTCAACGTTATCCCAAATGGGGTTTTCGGATAAATGGTGCACATGGGTCAGGTGCATTTTAGAATCTGCCAGATCCTCGGTTCTAGTTAATGGGGCCCCAACCTTCACGTTTAAATGTCAAAAGGGATTACGCCAAGGGGACCCTCTATCTCCGTTTATTTTTCTTATAGTTATGGAAGTCCTCTCGAAACTATTATCCAATGCGTGTAAAGATTTGTTTAAAGGGATTAAGATCCAATCAGGTGGCGAGTGCTATCCCACTTCCTTTTATGCTGATGATGCATTAATAATGGGGGAATGGTGTGAAGTTAACATAAAGAAGGTTGCTAGAATTCTGAGGATTTTCCATATATGCTCGGGTCTCAAGATTAACCTCTATAAGTCCAATTTATTTGGAGTTTGAGTTTATGAAGAAGAATTGGATTACATGGCAGGTATTTTAGGATGCCAAAAAGGTGCCCTACCTTTCACTTACCTGGGCATTCCTATAGGAGCGAACATGAATCGAATAAGCAATTGGTACCCGGTTGTGGAAACCTTTCAGAGACGTCTTAGTGGGTGGAAGGCGAGCTCATTATCAATAGGTGGTAGGGTAACCCTTATAAAAGTTGTTCTCGAAAGCCTTTCCATTTACTTCTTTTCTCTTTTCAAGGTTCCAGCTAAAGTGGTTGATAATCTGGAGGCATTGATGAAGAAATTTCTATGGGGGATGATGTGACGAAGAGAATGCACTGGGTCGCGTGGGAAAAAGTGGCACTTCCAAAAAAGCTGGGTGGATTGGGCATATGTAGGTTAAAGACGACTAATGACTCCCTTCTTACTAAATGGGTTTGGAGGTTCAAGTCGGAACTGAGAAGCCTGTGGAGAGCGGTAATCGAGGCGTGTCACGGGTCGAAGTATAGATGGCCTGACCTCCCCTCTAATCTGAACATTGCGGGGACCTGGAATAACATTGTCAGACTAGAAAAGAAAATTATAATTAACGGTAAAAGGCCTGGTTACATGATGAAAGGTATTTTGGGCAACGGAAACGACATCAGATTTTGGGTGGACTTATGGATCGGTAATGTTCCGTTAATGATGAGATGGCCTAGATTATTTGCGCTTGAAAGGGATAAAGGGTTTAAGATTGCTGGACAGAATCGTGGAGCAGGACGGCTATTCTGGTCGGAACTGGTAGTGGCTCAGCCCCATGTTTCTGAAGCTAAGCTCTCCGATCTTCAGGAGTGTGTTATCTTTTTTGCCACGGTTAAAGTTGAAGACAGACAAGATACATGGGAATGGATGGGTGATAAAGAAGGCAAATTTTCTATGGCTTCGGTCAGAAGACTCCTGATCAAGGAAAGGGTGGAGTACTCCATTCAGACATTTGAGTGGAGTAAGTGGATACCGGCGAAGGTTAACATTTTTGCGTGGAGAACCGTCATGTACAAAATTCCGACGAGGAAGGCGCTCGCTAAAAGGAATATTGTAATTTCAGATTTAAGGTGTGTCTTGTGTGAAGAGAACGATGAAGACGTCGATCACCTCTTTACTGGGTGCCCGGTTACTTTGAAGGTTTGGATTGATCTTTGAAATGGGTTCGAATTCCGGAGCTTTTCGCTTTTGTGGTCAAGGATGTTTTCGACTATTACAAGTGCTGTAAGTTAAGAAAAGAAGCAGAAGAGGTGGTCAAAGGTTTGATTGTGTTGGGGTGCTGGTGTGTGTGGAAAGCAAGAAACTTCGTCATATTCTCGAACGGCAATGGTAAAAGCGAAGACATCTTGGGAGATATTAAGGCTTTAGGTTTCCTTTGGTTGAGTAACAAGTCTAAGCACAAGGGTCTTGACTGGGTCGAATGGTGTAAATACCCCATGTACATGTTGTAATTTCCGTTTTTGCTTCGGGTTGTAGCTGGGGCTTTCCCTTCCTTGTTTTGCTAATGAAGTTCACTTTTAAAAAAAAGTATATATAGACATAGATACCCATTTTTAATAATTAAAAGGTATAGTCAACTAAAAGTAGGAAAGACACATTTGACACAAATTTCTAGATAGTTCATGTCCTATACTGTGAACGTTTGGTAATAGACTTACAGTTGTAAATTTTGACTAGTAACAAATAGAATATGAAACCTCATTCTCACATTGTTTATCCCTTTCCCTTTTTTTCTTCTTATTATTCATATTGATGAATACTGTAACATTTGTCAAAAACGGGTTTCCAAACCCGCTCCGTTTTGTAATCGAATATCAAGTTATAAATGTCACGTTGCGTATTTATGGCTATTTTGATTTTTAATGATACATAATTAATAAACAAACTAAACTATAAAAATTATAATTGATAAAAAGTAAAAATAAACTAATTAAAAATAAAATGTGGCTGCCGGGACTCGAACCCGGGTCAGCCAGGTTATGAACTTCCAAAGACTTAACACACACACACATCACCACTCCGCCACTTGTTTTTTTCTGTCATCTATGGGAAACAAATAAATCTTTTAGTCAACCATAAATCAACCGGTTACGCCAACCGTAACTGAAATCGGTCACCAAACGTCCAAAGACGTTTGATTACTCGCGGTTCACTGAGTTTAACCGATACACCGACAATCCCAATCAATTTTGCTTTGAATGAAACTTGAATTCGGGAGTGAATCGGTTTAATAACCGAAAACTTTCAATTCTTGGATTACTTCCATCTTAGTACTCCTTCGCGACTTACAAACACTCTGCAAACCTCCAATTACATTCACAATTTTCAGTCCACCGGAGAAGCTATTTGAACTCGCCGGAAAAATTCTGCAAGTCGCCGGAAAACCGTACTCTTCATCAAAACAGTAAGTCTTTCAATTTCTTCGTGGTCTAACAATTGTTAAGCTATTTCTGACTCAAACCTTTCAATTGAAATCGAATTCAGACGCTGTTTTCGGATAATTCCAGTTCGCCGGAAAACTTCTGGAAATCCTTATTTTCATCTGTGAAACGGTAAGGTCATTCAAACACTCTGTTAACGTTTGTTTATCACTTCAATTCCACGATTAGCTAATCAAAACAGTTAATCTGCTTGCTCAGTTGAAGTTCATAAAAACAGAGCTGACACCTTGCCGGAATTCTGTGATAAATCGTTCACCGGTATGTTTACTTCTAAATATCGTCTCTGCCATTTCATATTAGTCTGTACAATGTTTATCAATCGAATTAAACAAGATTTAATGGTGTAATCTGCTGTCTGTAAAAACTAAAGGAGAAGATGAACTGTGCTAACACTATAAGATTAATTAAATCGGTATTTTAAACGGGTTAGACACATAGTCCAGCGGTCGACTGTGTGCAAATAATACGCACACGCCGCGAGTTCGATCCCTGATACACGCACCCTCTATGTAATAAAAACGTTTTATTTTTCTAACTGAACCGGATTAACCACGTTAGTTGTTAAGTATAATAAAAATCTGTATAATAACCAAGTTAGACACACAGTCCAGCGGTGGACTGTGTGTAGCGTTAAAGCACAGGTCTGGGGTTCGAGACCTGTACATGGCACCGGTTCGATAATTTAAAATGTTTTTGAAAATAAAAGAATTTTGAATAAGCTGAGTTAATATATAAGTATAATTAAAAATAGAATTATTTCGGGTTAGACACGTAGCTCAGTTGGTAGAGCTGCGTGCACGCGTACGGGAGGTCTCGGGTTCGAGCCTCACCCAGCGCATGAATTTACACCATAAACCGGTCAACAAGTCAACAAGTCAAACGGTCAACGGTGAGCGAAAAAGTCAACACATTTTTATATTTTTATTTATTTGATTTAATTTTAAAATCAATTAAAAATACTTAAAAATAATGTTTTTAAAGATTGGAAATAGCCTTAAACTCACAAAAATATATCTAAAAATCCTATTAAAATTATTAATAAAATCAACTCATTTACTATATTTTCCGTGATTATTTAGGTTAGTTATTTCTCGTTGTTCCGCTCTTACAATTCGTACGCATCTCACCATCTCCAATCCAACGCACCCAATGTGAGTGAATCTTTACAAATTCCCCGTTTAAACACGTTTTTGGGGTGTATCATGGGTCTGGCTATTTATTATATTTAAATCATTGTGCATACATCATATCATGAACAAATGTGTATTCAGTTTGATTCAGTTGTTTGTGTGGTTATTGTTAGATTTAATTCATTATTTTCAGTACATGCAATTTCATAGGCCGCCGCTCCCCATTACATTATGAGCGTTGAGCATGTTCCCCATTACATTATGAGCGTGAACCTGGCGTGCCCACATACGATCGGCTCCGTTTGATTGAGCCTTGATCGCACAGACATTCATCATTTCAGTACATGCAATACGATCGGCTCCGTTTGATTGAGCCTTGATCGCACAGTTTCGTTCATGTTATATATTTATGCAAGTTGATATGTTATGGTATGCTGTTGGTATGTTAATGTATGTTATAATTTGTGGTTAACATTGTTACTGATTGATTATTTATCATTTGCTCACTTATGATTATGCACAATTTTTCCTTGATAAAATAACAAGTAAATCAATAATAAATGTTTATCTAACAAGGTTCACTCGCCAACTTATGTTGACCCAAAAACCCCTATTTTTTACACATGATACAGGTGAACCAGCTACAGCCAGAAACACATAGGATTGGACTAGAAGAATAAAATGATTTAGAGTTTGGAATTGTTTAGTTGGTTATTTTCTTTGAATTTGTATGGATATGCTTGGATTATTGAGAATGTAATTTCGATTTAAATAAATATGAAACATAATAGTAATTATCATGAGCTTTGGTGATAACCCAATTATGCCCCGACTCTTATTCCGCTGCGGGTCGGGGTGTGACAGATTGGTATCAGAGCCATGACTATAGGGATATAGGATAGGTTATTAGACCCTTAGAGCCTATACTATAGTTGTTTAGAAATTTTTTAAGATTTTGTGTGTTTACATGCCAAATTTCAAGATGCCTATATGTTTTATGTTAAATGTTACATTCAATGTTATGCAAGCATGTTCATAAGTATATATTATCATATAATGCCTATTATGAATCATATTCTCATAACATATCATATCCATGAAAACACACATCACATCATTTTCATGATTGCTTTTACAACGATTTTTGTATTTTCAAATCTCATCAAAGTGAGTTCTCACGACGGGCATGTAGTAACTGGAAGGGTACCAGTACCGGTAGTCGGAACGTCCTGTCTAGGCTGGCATTCGTATAAATCCGAAATAAAGGACCAGTTTGCCTACCTGGGGACTAACGATGAGAGTACGAAGTACCTATTAGGCCAAAGCATGCTATACCAAACGTCGTGTGAGCTAACCCCACTTTGAGTTGTCATTGTGTCTACACCTGGACACATTCCGACCATACATCTCGTAAACATATTTTGTGGTTTGCATTCGGTGATGCAAGTGTTAAATCGCCAATACTAATGTGAATCCTACCAAGCCAATAGCCATGGGGGCCCACATGACTATACAGGTGAAGGTATGGGGGACATTTGAGGCCCAACATGAGCAAACCCAAGACATCCTATGGATGTAGTTGCATTATTGATACTTATGTTATTTTCATTTTCTTAAAGACACATGACACCTAAAAAGACTCCATAAACTCACAATCTTCTTATGTATGTTCCTGTAGATGTCGGCTAGACAACAACGAGGGGGTAAAAGATCAGGAAGATCTCACGAACGCTTGGCCGCACAAATCGCGAAACAAATGGCCACGGTGCTTCCTGACATTGTGGTTCAAGTACAACAAGCCCTCGCTACAAATCCTACTAACCCTCCCCAGCAAGACGACCAGAACGTCGGCAACCCTCCTACCAGCAAGTGCTCATATAAACATTTCAAGTCTTGTGATCCTCCTAAATTTGAAGGGACCGAAGGTGTCACTGCTCTCCTCCACTGGTTTGAGAAGATGGAAAACACTTTCCTCAACTACGATTGTCCTGAGGATCGCAAGGTTCGATACGCCACCGGAAGACTATTTAGGGTAGCTCTTACCTGGTGGAATACTGAAAAGGGGAAGAGGGGAATTGATGATGCAATGGCCTTAACGTGGGAGGAGTTAAGGGAAATTATGACTAGACGTTTCTGTCCTAGGAGTGAAATTAAAAAGTTGGAGGACGAATTTCATTCTTTAAAGCAAAAGGAGAGTGATCATACCACCTACAACAAGAGGTTCATAGAGTTGAACCAAATGGTTCCTAATTTGTTCACCCCAACTTATCGTTTAATCGAGCATTATATTCGAGGACTTCCCTCGAAAATTCAAGATTCAGTTCTCAGCACCTCACCGGCAACACTTGAAGCTGCTATGGAACTAGCCACCGAACTGACCGAGAATCGAATTCGCAACGGTAAGTTTAAAGAAGAGAAAAAGAAAACCCCTGTTGAGGGTCAAATATCAAACCATTCCACCTCCTCCTCTAAGTTTGCTAACAAGAGGAAGCGTAACACCAGAAACTTCGCCGTCACACAAACCAATTACCCTATTCCTGCTGCACCCATTACCCAAGTCGCCCCTTCACCTGCACCATACAAAAGACCATACTCTGGCCCGTTACCAAAATGCAACCGTTGCCAATACCACCATTCTCCTGATCATCCTTGCTAATATTGCATCGGCTGTGGTCGCGCAGGTCATACTGTTCAAACCTGCCGCATGCCTCAGCGAACGAACCGCCACCAGCCTTCAACCCAAACCCACCAGCAAATAATGGGTCAAGCCCAACAACCCCTACTATTACCACCTACCCAACATTTAGCCCAAACATATTACCAACCCAACTATCCTATGGTACAACCTATGCGGGCTTGCTACAATTGTGGAGACCCAAGCCATTTTAGAAACACTTGTCCAAGGCTGGTAAACATTATTCATGCTCAGGCCCAAGCCAATCTGGTGAATCAAGCGCACCAAGCTCCTCCACCTGCAAGAGGAAGAGCTTTCAACATTAACGCTAATCAGGCTAGAGCTGACGGCAATGTGGTTAACGGTGCGTTCCTTATTAATGGTCGATATGCATCCATGTTGTTTGATACTGGCGAGGATAAAAGTTTTGTGTCCTTAGAGTTTGAACCTATCTTAAACCAAAATCGTATAAGCTCATGGCATCCATAACAGTAGAAGTTGCTGACGGGAAACCGGTCTTATTGAACTCTATTATACGTAATTGCACTCTTACTCTAAACGATCATAATTTTCTAGTTGACCTTATTCCTATGAAGTTGGGGAGTTTTGATATCATAATCGGTATGGACTGGCTTAGTCAACATCAGGCAGAAGTTGTATGCCGCGAAAAGTTTATACGCATTCCTCTTTCAAACGGTCAGACCCTTCGAATCTTTGGAGAAACCTCGTCGAAAGGGCTCAGCTTAATGTCTTGTCTTCAAGCTCAAAAATATCTTCGCAAGAATTATGTCGTGTTTTTAGCTCATATCATCAAAAAGGGAACCATGGAGAAGAAACTTGAAAACATCCCTGTAGTAAAAGATTTCCCGCAAGTTTTTCCTGACGACATTTCAGGACTTCCTCCAGTTAGAGAAGTCGAATTCCGTATTGATCTTATACCTGGTGCTACACCAGTTGCAAAGTCTCCCTATAGGTTAGCCCCCTCTGAAATGCAAGAGCTAGCCAGTCAATTGCAAGAGTTGACTGATAAGGGATTCATACGCCCTAGCTCCTCGCCTTGGGTGCACCTGTCCTTTTTGTAAAGAAGAAAGATGGATCGTTTCGCATGTGCATCGACTACAGAGAACTCAACAAGTTAACAATCAAGAATCGCTACCCATTACCTCGCATTGATGATCTTCTTGACCAACTTCAAGGTGCCAGCTGCTTTTCAAAAATCGACCTTCGATCCGGTTATCATCAACTTAGAGTGCATGAAGAAGACGTCCCAAAGACTGCTTTTCGAACTCGTTATGGTCATTATGAATTTATGGTCATGCCATTTGGTTTAACCAACGCTCCTGCAGTCTTCATGGATCTGATGAACAGAGTCTGCAAACCTTATCTTGATCGATTTGTTATAGTCTTCATCGACGACATTCTCATTTATTCAAAGTCTAAGTCTGATCATGAACGCCATCTTCGACTCATCCTTACACTTCTAGAGAATGAAAAGCTTTACGCCAAATTCTCCAAATGCGAATTCTGGTTAAAAGAGGTGCAATTCCTCGGACATGTAGTCAATGATAAGGGAATACATGTCGACCCCTCAAAGATCAAAGCGGTACAAGAATGGCAAGCGCCACGTACACCAACTGAAGTAAGATCTTTTCTTGGTTTGGCTGGTTATTATCGTCGTTTCATTTCAAACTTCTCACGCATTGCTGTACCACTCACGGCTTTAACTCATAAGGGAAAACCTTTCATATGGGGACCCAAACAAGAAGAAGCCTTCCAAACCCTTAAACAAAAACTCTGTGATGCACCAATCCTCACTCTTCCTGAAGGTTGTGATGATTTCGTGGTCTATTGCGACGCGTCAGGGCAAGGATTAGGCTGCGTTCTAATGCAAAGAGGAAAAGTTATAGCTTATGCTTCAAGACAACTCAAGACTCATGAGAAGAACTACACCACCCATGACCTAGAACTTGGAGCCGTTGTGTTCGCTCTTAAGATATGGAGACATTATCTCTACGGTACTAAATGTGAAATATACACTGACCACAAGAGTCTTCAACATGTCTTCAATCAAAAGGAGTTAAACATGAGGCAACGAAGATGGGCCGAACTTCTAAATGACTACGACTGTGAAATTCGGTACCACCCTGGCAAAGCAAATGTGGTGGCTGATGCACTTAGTCGAAAGGGTTATGCGAACTCCATTCGTCTTCTATGTTCGCAAATCATATCTGACATTAAAGATCAAATTCGAGAAGCCCAACATGTTTCAGTAACGGAAGTTGATGTACGAAAGGAGCTGTCCTGTGGAGCTGAGCTTAAAATTGAAACTAAATCTGACGGTATTCTGTACTATCTAGATCGCATATGGATTCCTGACCACAACAATCTTCGTGAAATTCTTATGAATGAGGCTCACAAAACACGATACTCTATACACCCAGGAGCCGATAAGATGTATCAAGACCTTCGATACACCTATTGGTGGCCTGGAATGAAAAAGGATATTGCTGTTTTTGTTTCTAAGTGCCTTACATGTTCCAAGGTGAAAGCTGAACACCAACGACCCTCAGGACTTCTGGTCCAACCTGAAATACCTGTATGGAAGTGGGAAAACATAACCATGGACTTCATTACCGGGTTACCTCGCACTTCTGGTGGGTATGACACTATATGGGTAATTATTGATCGACTTACAAAATCAGCTCACTTTATTCCTATCCGTGAAGATTTCAAGAACGAAAAGCTAACTCGTATTTATATCAGCGAAATCGTAAGCCGACATGGTGTACCATTAAGCATTATTTCAGATCGTGATGGTCGTTTCACTTCACGAACATGGCAAGCAGTGCAAGCCGCTTTGGGTACGCGATTAGATCTCAGTACCGCTTATCATCCTCAAACTGATGGACAATCCGAACGCACCATTCAAACTCTTGAAGATATGCTTCGAGCATGTGTTATAGACTTCAAGGGAAATTGGGACGCTCATCTACCATTAGTTGAATTTTCGTACAACAACAGCTATCATTCAAGCATCGGTATGGCACCTTTTGAAGCCTTATATGGTCGTAAGTGCCGATCTCCTGTATGTTGGCACGAAATTGGGGAAGCTCAAATCACTGGTCCAGAATTGATCCAAGAAACCACAGACAAGATCCATCAAATCCGAAACAATCTTCTAGCGGCTCAAAGTCGTCAAAAGAGTTATGCAGATAAACGACGGAAGCCTTTGGAGTTTAACATTGGTGATCATGTACTTTTGAAAGTATCACCGTGGAAGGGAGTAGTTCGTTTTGGTCAAAAAGGCAAGCTAACACCACGCTACGTAGGACCTTTCAAGATACTCGAAAGAGTAAGACCTTTAGTATACAAGCTTGATCTACCAGAAGAACTCAACAGGATTCATCCCACATTCCACGTATCAAACTTGAAGAAGTGCCTCGCTGATGAAAACCTCCACATTCCTCTGGAAGATATTCAGATTGACGAATCTATGCATTTTATTGAAAGACCTGTAGAGATCATGGACTTCGGAGAAAACGTCTTCGACGAAGTCGCATTCCAATTGTTAGGGTACGCTGAGAGTCGAAACGGGGACCTGAGTTTACTTGGGAACGTGAAGACTCGATGCGCGAAAAATACCCGCACCTTTTTCCTACTACTATTACTTAAATATCGGGACGAAATTCCTAAAAGTAGGGGATACTGTAACATTTGTCAAAAACGGGTTTCCAAACCCGCTCCGTTTTGTAATCGAATATCAAGTTATAAATGTCACGTTGCGTATTTATGGCTATTTTGATTTTTAATGATACATAATTAATAAACAAACTAAACTATAAAAATTATAATTGATAAAAAGTAAAAATAAACTAATTAAAAATAAAATGTGGCTGCCGGGACTCGAACCCGGGTCAGCCAGGTTATGAACTTCCAAAGACTTAACACACACACACATCACCACTCCGCCACTTGTTTTTTTCTGTCATCTATGGGAAACAAATAAATCTTTTAGTCAACCATAAATCAACCGGTTACGCCAACCGTAACTGAAATCGGTCACCAAACGTCCAAAGACGTTTGATTACTCGCGGTTCACTGAGTTTAACCGATACACCGACAATCCCAATCAATTTTGCTTTGAATGAAACTTGAATTCGGGAGTGAATCGGTTTAATAACCGAAAACTTTCAATTCTTGGATTACTTCCATCTTAGTACTCCTTCGCGACTTACAAACACTCTGCAAACCTCCAATTACATTCACAATTTTCAGTCCACCGGAGAAGCTATTTGAACTCGCCGGAAAAATTCTGCAAGTCGCCGGAAAACCGTACTCTTCATCAAAACAGTAAGTCTTTCAATTTCTTCGTGGTCTAACAATTGTTAAGCTATTTCTGACTCAAACCTTTCAATTGAAATCGAATTCAGACGCTGTTTTCGGATAATTCCAGTTCGCCGGAAAACTTCTGGAAATCCTTATTTTCATCTGTGAAACGGTAAGGTCATTCAAACACTCTGTTAACGTTTGTTTATCACTTCAATTCCACGATTAGCTAATCAAAACAGTTAATCTGCTTGCTCAGTTGAAGTTCATAAAAACAGAGCTGACACCTTGCCGGAATTCTGTGATAAATCGTTCACCGGTATGTTTACTTCTAAATATCGTCTCTGCCATTTCATATTAGTCTGTACAATGTTTATCAATCGAATTAAACAAGATTTAATGGTGTAATCTGCTGTCTGTAAAAACTAAAGGAGAAGATGAACTGTGCTAACACTATAAGATTAATTAAATCGGTATTTTAAACGGGTTAGACACATAGTCCAGCGGTCGACTGTGTGCAAATAATACGCACACGCCGCGAGTTCGATCCCTGATACACGCACCCTCTATGTAATAAAAACGTTTTATTTTTCTAACTGAACCGGATTAACCACGTTAGTTGTTAAGTATAATAAAAATCTGTATAATAACCAAGTTAGACACACAGTCCAGCGGTGGACTGTGTGTAGCGTTAAAGCACAGGTCTGGGGTTCGAGACCTGTACATGGCACCGGTTCGATAATTTAAAATGTTTTTGAAAATAAAAGAATTTTGAATAAGCTGAGTTAAATATATAAGTATAATTAAAAATAGAATTATTTCGGGTTAGACACGTAGCTCAGTTGGTAGAGCTGCGTGCACGCGTACGGGAGGTCTCGGGTTCGAGCCTCACCCAGCGCATGAATTTACACCATAAACCGGTCAACAAGTCAACAAGTCAAACGGTCAACGGTGAGCGAAAAAGTCAACACATTTTTATATTTTTATTTATTTGATTTAATTTTAAAATCAATTAAAAATACTTAAAAATAATGTTTTTAAAGATTGGAAATAGCCTTAAACTCACAAAAATATATCTAAAAATCCTATTAAAATTATTAATAAAATCAACTCATTTACTATATTTTCCGTGATTATTTAGGTTAGTTATTTCTCGTTGTTCCGCTCTTCCAATTCGTACGCATCTCACCATCTCCAATCCAACGCACCCAATGTGAGTGAATCTTTACAAATTCCCCGTTTAAACACGTTTTTGGGGTGTATCATGGGTCTGGCTATTTATTATATTTAAATCATTGTGCATACATCATATCATGAACAAATGTGTATTCAGTTTGATTCAGTTGTTTGTGTGGTTATTGTTAGATTTAATTCATTATTTTCAGTACATGCAATTTCATAGGCCGCCGCTCCCCATTACATTATGAGCGTTGAGCATGTTCCCCATTACATTATGAGCGTGAACCTGGCGTGCCCACATACGATCGGCTCCGTTTGATTGAGCCTTGATCGCACAGACATTCATCATTTCAGTACATGCAATACGATCGGCTCCGTTTGATTGAGCCTTGATCGCACAGTTTCGTTCATGTTATATATTTATGCAAGTTGATATGTTATGGTATGCTGTTGGTATGTTAATGTATGTTATAATTTGTGGTTAACATTGTTACTGATTGATTATTTATCATTTGCTCACTTATGATTATGCACAATTTTTCCTTGATAAATAACAAGTAAATCAATAATAAATGTTTATCTAACAAGGTTCACTCGCCAACTTATGTTGACCCAAAAACCCCTATTTTTTACACATGATACAGGTGAACCAGCTGCAGCCAGAAACACATAGGATTGGACTAGAAGAATAAAATGATTTAGAGTTTGGAATTGTTTAGTTGGTTATTTTCTTTGAATTTGTATGGATATGCTTGGATTATTGAGAATGTAATTTCGATTTAAATAAATATGAAACATATAGTAATTATCATGAGCTTTGGTGATAACCCAATTATGCCCCGACTCTTGTTCCGCTGCGGGTCGGGGTGTGACAAATACTATCGACCGCTCTTCCACGATTAGGGCTTCAACTTCCGGTACTTCTCCCACCGCCATTAACCTTTAGCCTCCCCTAAGAGCATTCAAATTCAATCCCCCATTTTTTACCCTATATTACACTAAAAACAACTATCTTTTCTCTCTCATTTCCAATTAAATAATACTTATTAATACATTTATCATTACATTTTTTCTCTCTCCTTCACTCACAACCACTTTTAAAAAATATTAAAAAATTATAGGGGTGAACAGTGTCCCCCAAATTTACAGATAAACAGTAACATTTTCTCTATCCTCTACTCACAACCCTCCATAACCATTTTTCATAATATTCAAAACTCTCTAACATAAAAATAGGGGGTGGGATGTGAATGCTCTAATTTGATTTGTGTTTGTTTGTTTTTGTGAAGCGTTTGTGAATACGTTCATTTCCTTAATGAACAAGCACAAACAAAATGTCTTATTCGATAAGTGGTCAATCGAGGTTCAAAAAATAAATAAACAAATATAGTTTATTTGTAGAACTTATATATATACATATTTGCAAGTTACGTGTAGGTTATATGACCTATACATGACCTATAAATGTGTATGTAAAGAGTTAAAAACCTAAAAAATATACAAACAAATTAGATTAATAGTTTTTTTATAAATATAAGATATGCATTTATATGTATAAGTAGAAAGAAAAAGTTTTACACACAAATTAGATTAAAAGTTTTTGTATGAATATAACATATGCATTTATATGTATATGTAGAAAGAAATAAGTTATAATTTTATAATGTAAGAAATGATAAATTATCCGGTAATTATATTAATATTTAGTTAGTTTAAATTTACACTTAGCCATCGTTTTGTTTTTTTTTCTTGTCAAATTACGATATTGCCCCTAATGTAAACTTATAGTTATGCCATCGTTTTTTTGACAAAGTTATGGTAGTGTTTTGTTTTAATTGGTTGACTGGGTGTAATTTTTATTCGTGTCACACACGCTAGGACAAAAATTACAATTTTGCTCCAAATTTAAAGTTATAGTCTTTCCGTTGTTTTAGGTTTTTTCTAGCAAAAGTATGGTAATGTTTTGTTTTAATTGTTTGACTTGATTTAATTTTTGTTGAGATCGTGTTACAAGTATTATGTACAAATAACCGAAATACAGACGTACATATTATGGGATAGAAATATTTAGCTTAGTGCCTACAAAGCGGACATGAGAAAAAACTAGTTTGAATATATAGTGGAATGAACCTAATAAAATATTAAGTAAATAAATTGACTAAAACTATGGTGCAATGAACCGATGTATTATATGACATATGAGTATGAATTATGAATTATAACAAAAAAAAAAGTAAACACTCCAGCTTCGTCGCCAGCAAAGACATCACAGACTCGGTCTCCTTTCCTTCCCTCCGGAATCGCTCCATCTTCAACCTCCGTTCCACCCCTTTTTTCTCTAGTCAACGACCAGATCTGCCCTTTTTTTTCTTTCGAGATTTAGCGACGACCGGCTCTTCACTGGTTGCTCTTTCTAAATCTTACCACGCGGCCTTCCTCAGAGCTTAAATCTTTTATTACAAAAAGGTTGAGACAAGATGAGGTACGCAGGTATCCAGATGTTCATGGAGAAGTTAAACCAGCTTATCAACTGCCATGACATTCCATTCTTCTACCACCCAGAAATTATACGTGAAAGGGCCCAGTTCCAACTTCTTTATGATGAGCTGGGCTCCATGATCCAAACCCTTTTCATCGACCAGCATCAACACCTACATGACCCCCAAAAACTTGATGACTTGAAGAGAAGGTTCACAGACGCAGCAGAAGAGGCACAATATATCGTCGATCTCTTTCTATCCGGTGTACACACTAGGAATATGATAGATGTTACAACAAGTAGGGACGATCTGTTTCTATCTTGTTTTCACATCAATGAAGTTGGGCGATTATTCATATCTGTTGTCGATCTGTTTCTATCTTGTTTTCACATCAATGGACAATTTTCCTCATCTGGGGATTTAAATCTTGATGCTGTTAGGAGATCATTAAAGTTCATCAAGACAGAATTCAAGTGTATGAAGTTGGATTCATCTCCAATACCTCAGCGAACGCTAAATCAATCTGTTGCTGGTCAAACTTCCATCTCCAAAAATTCACTTGGATCAAAGAAAGTACGGGATGAAATCTTCGTGGGGATTGATCGTGATTCTAAGCTCATAATAGGCAAACTTGTGGAAGATCAAAAGAGGCTAAATGTTGTCTCTATTGCTGGTATGGGCCGAATTGGCAAGACTACCCTCGCCACCAAGGTATTCAATGATGCTTACGTTAAGCATCATTTCCATGTCCGTGCGTGGGTCACTGTTTCTCAAACATATAATAAGCGAGATGTGTTGATTCAAATTCTGGAGTCCATTCATGATCAACTAGACCTTGAAAAGGCTAGTGACTCTCAACTTCGTGAAATGGTGCACAAAAACCTAATGGGTCAAAGATATTTGATTGTAATTGATGATATGTGGAACATAGAAACATGGGATAACCTTAAATTATTTTTTCCCTATGAAAACCGTGGAAGTCGACTTCTGATCACCACTCGCCTCATTGAAGTTGCTAAACATGCAAATTCAGATGGATTGATTCATCACTTAGGATATTTGAACAAAGATAGAAGCTGGGAGTTGTTGTGTCAGAAGGTCTTTCATGGCAATGAGTGCCCTGAATGGTCAATTAAACCTGGTATGCAAATAGTAGAGAGTTGTCAAGGATTACCACTTGCGGTGGTTGTCATTGCAGGACTTCTAGCAAAACAAGCATGGAGTGAAAAGTATTGGGATGGAATTGCTGACAAGATTAGTTCATACATTGTTGGAGAGCAGAGCGACTGCTTGGAAACATTAGGTTTAAGTTACAGTCATCTTCCCCTTCACTTGAGAGAGTGCTTACTTTATCTTGGTGGTTTCCCAGAAGACTACATGTTTAAAGCACAAAAGTTAATCTGGTTATGGGTGGCTGAGGGGTTTATTGAACAAATTGGAACTCGAAGCTTGGAAGATATTGCAGAGGGTTACCTAATGGATCTCATTGACAGAAATCTTGTAAGTGCAGTAGGCAAGAGTAATTCTAATGGAGGAGTCAAAGCTTGTAAAGTGCATGATCTTGTTAGGGAGTTATGCCTGAAAAAAGCCAAGGAAGAACAATTCATCCTTCAAACTGAAAGGCTAAATTTATCCTCTCAATATTCTAATGTTATTACACCACCTTTTAAAGCGGTCCGCATGTTCATAAATAAAGATACCTACGATCCAGGCTTTGCTCATCGGTCCGCCAAAAAACTTCGATCCATTTTGTGCTTTAGTAATCTTAGATCCTTAAGTGATAACATTGCTGAGTATCTCCGTTCCTTTGTGCTACTTAGGGTGTTAGATCTACAAAAGTGTGGATTGAATGATTTTCCCAAAGAGTTAGAATTACTAGTTCACTTGAGGTATCTTGCAGTTTGGAAAACATCAGAAGGTTTCCCATCTTCAATATGCAATTTTTGGAACCTTCAAACCCTCATTTATATTACAAATTTTGAAAGGACGGTTTTACCCAGGGAGATATCAGATTTGGTAAATCTGAGGCATTTCGGGAGCTTCAAGACAGCACTATTATTTCCTGCTTACATTCGTAACCCAATGCATTTGCAAACTATTTCAAATATGGTGTTAGAAGATGTGGTAAATTATATTCATATCAATTTTCCCTACATTAAGGAGCTTACATGTCGTTCTTACGTAGATATGGGAAATGATTTTAAACCTTTCACCTACCTTGAAAAGCTTCACTTAACTAGTGTTAACATAATAATGAAGCACATTACATTCCCAACAACATTAAAATCACTTGCGCTACAAGGATGTTGTCTACCGTGGAGTAAAATGTCAATCATTCAGTCATTACCTAATCTCCAGGTTCTCAAACTACACTACAAGGCCTTTGAGGGAAGCTGCTGGAACACCGATGAACAAGAGTTTCCACAACTAAAATTCTTGAGACTTGAGATGTTATATATCGCACGGTGGGAGGCCTATAGTCCAAGTTTCCCGTGTCTCAAACAATTAGAAATTTTCAACTGCAAACATCTTTGTAAGATCCCCCTGGAAATAGGGGACATACCGACACTTGAGCTTATTAAACTCAAGAAGTGTAGGCAGTCGGTTGGTAAATCCGTAAGAAGAATTCAAGAAGAGCAACAAAATTTCGGAAACTACCACTTAAAGATTGACATTTTAGAATAGCTGGAGTTGTCAATTATGGGAAACATAATCATCTCACGAAATGTTTCATCATATTGACACGATGGCAATGTCAGATCTAGGTCGAGAGTGGAGGAATGGCTGAGGAAAAGGGTCACTGCAGTATACAACAGAGAAACTGTGAAGGAAGATGAAAGTCTTAGTCAATAAAATATTAATTGTATGATATTGTGTATTTGGTAAATAATGTCAGTTACATAGTTTTTTAGAGGTGATAGTAGTTTCATTTTTTATACTTCATTTCTGTATTATATATTGAGTTGAGTTGTAATATTTGTAAATAATCAATAAAGATTCAAAGTATTTTAGAAAGAAGAACCGTGTAAATGATGATGGAGATGTTGTTTAAGACGGAGAAAAAGACACGAAGCATGAAATTTGGAAACTGTAAGGGAAGGTATGAGCCATGAGGAGTGAGCACTCTTTGAAACACGAAAAGGAAATCTAGAAAAGCTATAGTGTTTGGATCTTGGAAACATGCATTTATCCTTTAAAGGTTTATTTTCTATTAATCACCAAACTTCTATTTTAATAAAGTTTGATAGATATATAAATATGTATAAAAATAAAACAATGTTGATAACTTGATATGACCAACTTATATGGGTAGTATGTACTTGTGGACGATTGACACCACTGACAACATATATGACTCGTATGACCTTGTATTACCTTTGTAGGTAGTGAGTGGTGTATGTACATCCGTAGCCATATGTTTCTACTTGAATTGATTATGTGTCTTCGAATTTTAGGATCAAGTCAACCAATCTAACATTAAACAAGTATGATGACTGGTTTGGTAACGGGCTCAGATATCTAATATGAATTTCCTAATTTAAGTTACAAATGTGACATTTTTGTTCTCATATTACATAGGTTGAACAATGAAATTATATAATTCATAAATTAATAAATAATAAAAAATACAAATGAAATAACATATTATATTCAACTAGAATTAAGCCTCGTGCATTGCGACGGATGGTGCCACGGTATTGTAAAAAGTCAAAACAAAAGGCAAAAAAATACAAAAGATACTGATAGCACCCGAAAATAAGATGCAAACAAAAGGAAATTTCACTAGTCGGCCCGATTCGAGAAGGGCAATTCTCTGATACAAACAGTACTTAGGTAATTTAGATAAAACCAGAACACAAAAAGAAACAGCTAGAACAGAAATAAATAGGAAGAACAGGGGCAGTTAAGCTGCAGTTTCTCCCTAAACACCCGCTAACCCACTCACCCACTAACCCCACTTGGCTGATTAGCTGGGTTCGTATCATAACATCCCCCCTAGAAAAGCAACTTGCCTTCAAGTCGTCTACCGGACCTTGCTGCTGATTTTTTTCTCGAATGGCTCGAAGGTTAAGTGATGGAATGTTGCTGAATTACGAGTCTCAGGCATCATTCCCTGCAGTTTATAATCCCGCCCCCTAAAGTAAATTTTAAAAACATTTCGTTCCAGTTGGCTTGCACCGTGTTCAAGGTAGCTAACCACTGTATACCCAGGACCACATTCGCCCCTCCCAACGAGAATGGATAAAAATTCTGAGTTATTTGGAGGTCGGCTATATGCAGCACAACATCCTTACAAATTTGGCTGCAACGGATGATATCCCCATTGCCAATCTTCACTCTAAACGGAACAACTTCATGGGTTGATAAATCAATCTTAGGGACCAAGGAAGCTGTGATGAAATTGTGGGTTGAACCACAGTCAATCAGAATTCAAACCTTAAAATTATTGATAGAACCGAGAACTATCAATGTCGGGTGATGTGGCACGCCTACGAGGGCGTGCAGGCTAATCTGGGCTATGTCTTCAGCTTCTTCTTCAGCCTCGAATACTCTTTAATATTCTGATCACCCGCGTCTAACAATTGTAGCGAGCTAGTTTTGCATCTATGCCCCGACCCATACTTATCCCCACATCGAAAACAATCACCCTTGATGTACCTTGCCTGTTTTTCTGCCTCGAAATACGAACTGGAGAAGTGGTGCTTGCTGTAGAGGTGGTAACAGGGGCTGTTTTGACAGCAGGCTTCTTCAAATTTGGTCCTGGTCGACTGGAATCAGCCTTTGATTCAAACTCATGAGCGATGCTCATAGCCTTGTACACCGTTATGGGCTTGTGGATCCGCACATCTACCCTTAGTTCCTCCTTGAGGCCGTTTAAAAACACCCCCAATAGACAGTGCTCAGGCCAATTCGTGACTCGGGAAGAACGCTTCCGAATTCTTGGCGATACACCTGCACTGTACCAGTTTGACGAATGTTGCACAGGTGTTCGTCTGGATTCTGAAACTCAGCAGGTCCAAAATTTTTTTGTAACGCGCGAACAAGGTCTTCCCAGTATTCGATTTCCTGATCAGCGGATAACCAGGAGTAAAGGTCTAATGCGTCCCCTTCCAAATGCATCGAGGCCACATCCACCTTCTCCTCCTCCGGTATGTGATAGTACCAGAAATACTTCTCAGCCTTATGGGTCCACCCCCGTGGGTCCCCTTCACTGAATTTGGGAAATTCAATTTTGTTGTGGGGAGGGTAACGGCGGTTGTTACCTGATGTAGAGGGTGAAAGCCGAGTATTAAAGTGGTTAAATGACGTAGTTTTATGTGTGATGTGTGTGTTTACTTGCCGAGGATATGTTAACTACGTGGTCTAGTTGTTTTGCAGGTAAAACAGATAACTTGGTGAAGTTACGGGAGTTAGAAATGCAAGTGGAATGTGTATGGAGGATACGTAAAGCTTGAAGCGTGATTCAGAAGCTTTTCGGTTGGTTACGGGATGTATGAATGCAAGACGTGTGGATTACGCAAAGTCTAGGGGCCATTCGGGGCTTAATCAAAGAGTGGTTTGCACTTTATTATGAAGGAATTGAAGATTAGAAGTTCAGGGCCAAAAGTGTCATATGTTGAAAGTTAGAACAAAGGAGAAAGGGCATCATCAGTCGCGACCTCGCCGACGGTGAGCAGAACCATCGGTGACGGTGAGGTTGTTTGGCCTAAGAATAAGCAGAAACAGGGAACCGTCGGTGACGGTCCCTTTACCGTCACTAACGGTTGGGTATAACAACAACAACAACAACAACAACAACTCTCCACCGTCACTGACGGTGGAGGATCGTCACTGACGGTTGGGGTTCCGGAAAAACGCGAATTTGGGCTCTAAAAAGGTATATTAGGGTTTTGATAAGAGGAGGATCAGATCCAAGCTTCCAAGGACGAAAATTGGCTCTCTCAAGCACCAAGTTCAAGGCTTTTCACTCAACTGTTCATCATTCCACGCACCGATTCATCAACCACGATCATGAGTTCATCTATTCTTCAATCTTTCGTTGATTTCACTTGTGAGATAGGGTAGGCTCTGGTTGGAGGGTTTTTGTAAGTTAGTTACTTTTATGTGTTCGTGACAATTGTTTTGACTTGGTGATCTAAGCATTCGATGCTTTTCACCATTGATTTGATTAATTGATTGTAAACGATTGTTTTTATTCAAACCTTGATTCTTGATCATTCAATTCCCGAGCGTTCTAGTAATTGGGATATATTTACTAGGGGATTAGGGTTGGTAAATGCAATTGATAATTATTTGATAACCTCTCGTCATGTATTGATCAGACTACTTAGTTGTTGATTATCATAATCGATTAATTAGGTTTAACACCTATGTCTATGTAGGTGGTTTCAATTGAACACATAGTTGTATTTAATGCAAAACCTGAATATCGGAGGAACCAATTTTCCTCTTATTGATAAAAACTCATTTTTTAGTTCGTAATTTAGTTACTTCTCAATTCAATCAAACACAAAGTTAAGTTTTTATAGTTTTAGATAATATTAACATTATTACATTTTCCACAATCCTCCTCTGGTTCGATATCCGACTTACCCTATCTACAGAGTTAGTTGGTTTTTGCATGACACTGACGACAGTCATCAAAATGGCGTCGTTGCCGGGGAGGCGTGCGCAAAATGTTTAATGTTAAATTTTTAGTAAAAAAATCCAAAAAAAATAGTGTCAGTTTTGTTTTGTTTTGTTCAGATTTATGCTTGGTGCTTGTGTTTTTGTGTTTATGTAGGATGATAGATCTTACCATATTTTGCGGCTCTTCTACATGCTAGTTGTGCGGGGAACCACTTCACCCGTGTATCGGTTGCCAAGAGGCCCGATTTAGACGGGAAAAAGCGAACTTGGAAGAACCATCGATGCCTTGCTATGAGAATCCTTCCCATCCACCATATTTCTATGATTCTGATACAATGGTGGAGGATGGTTATTACTCTGTATAGGATCGGGACGAGGATGCTTATTATGAGCCAAGAATGGATGGACATGTTTCTGTTGCGGTCATGATCATACTTATGATTATGTTGTGTGCTCGGTGTGTTTGGAAAATCCAAAGTATTGGAACAAAAAAATGATGGATGCGTACATCTCAAGACCGTATCAGGGATACCGACAGTATCATCCCGAGGAATATTCTGAGCCCGAGGTTGTCTATACTTATCAGACCGAGGAGGAGAAAAAGCTTGTTATGTTGGAAGTGATTTTGTCCAAACTCGAGCAGTATTTATCAACACCCAACCTTTCCGATGAAGATTGAATCAACTGTCTACTTTCCAAGTGTCAGAAGTTAAAAATGAAGATAGAAATAGAAGAGCATCTGATATTAGAGATTATTGTCACATGGAGGAGGAGGTTGTGGAGGATAATACCATACCAATGAATCCTTTATATGATGAAGAGTCACTGGTGGATCAGATGGTGTGTGAGGATGATGAGACAGAGCAATCTAATGAGATGAATGTGTGTACATAACCTCTTCCCATATCAATCATTCAATTAACAAGTGTGGGGAAGAGGGTTCGAGGAAGAAGATGAAGAGGGCGAAGCTACAATACATTGGTATATATCTCATGAAGTGGATCAACGAAACTCACGGGGCTTTCTAAACATGCCAATTATACCTACGAGCTTATGGAGATGGCATGTAAAATTCCGGGCATTCATTGGGAATACATTGGGTAAGTGCGCATTGATACCACCGTAGCGCATATCAGGTACGTCTGGCTGAAGACCTAAAACTTAGCGCTCTCGGGAGGCAGCCCGAGGATATAGAGTAGTGTACCTTGTTTTGTTTCGTTTTGGTGTGTTGTGTTTGGACAGGTTTCTACGCGTTCATATTCAAGTGTGGGGATGTTTTGCAACATCCCCGGTGAGATATCAGAAAGTCCAGTGGATACGTATTCTCCGGTTTTGAGCGCAACAGGTACACCTTTACATACACATGATCAGGTGCATGTTTTCTCTATCTTGTGTTTTATTGTTTTTCTGTTTTGGTGGTGTTTAAACTATTTTTGTTGTGTTATGGGAATGAGTGTCATTTGTGTTTAGGAGTTAGTCGCTCAGTTGGGTATGTTGGTTGGATTCCCGGGCAAAGATTTTAAAAGCACCGTACATTGGGGACAATGTATCCTAAGTGTGGGGATGGGAAGCCCGGGAAGGGAATTGTGGATAAAGTTTGAAGAGATTAAATAGTGATTGGAAATCGATGAAAACTGAAAAAAATTGAAAATTTTGAAAATTTGAAAATTTTTCTTTCATCGCCTTAAGCTTGCTAATTGGATACGAAAACCTAAAGTTTCAATCACTAATAGATTCCTTACCGGTAGTAGACTAGATTAGTTCCCTTGTCATGGTTGTCCCTTTAAGTTTCATGAGAGTAGGCTTGGCAAGTGTTTTTATAGAAAAGAGTTGAAAAGAGATGTCTATCTAGGGGTAACATGTTTCTAATCGCATATGCTGCATGTCGTTAACCTTTTTACCTTTTCATGGTGAGATCTTGAGTCTGTAGATGGATAGAATGCATTATATGATGAATTCATTTGTTGAGTGTAGGCTATGTGTTATCTTGTGTTAGAACTTGTGTGATTTGATGCATGCTGAGATTGTGGGTTTGACATGTGCACATAGGTGATAAAGGCATTAGGATATTTGTTCTTCATTCGTGTTTGTGTTTGTTGCGGTGTGTCCACTAAATTCCCTTAGTAGCCCTGTTGAGCCTAATTACCTTTCGTTTGTTCACCTGTTGTTTTGTGAAGGCCGACCGTGATGATATTGAAAAAGAAAAAAAGAAAAACAGAAAATTGAAATTTATAAAAAAAAAAAAAAGAACAAAAAGAAGTTGTTTGTTATTTGTGTTTGGGTAGAAACCAACCCAAGTTGAGTTTGAATAAAGTTATCAGGATTTGGTTATTGTTAGTGAGCCAATTAGAAAAGAAAGATAAAAAAAATATTTTCCTACCTTAGCCTAAGCCCAAAACCGAAAAGTCCTTTTTGATATGTGCCATGTTATATGATACAATGGAGGTGTGATTGTCATACAAGCTTATGATCGCAGGATTTCATGTGTGCTTGATTGGAGTGATTATATATACTAGCACATTACACGCTAGTCCAGATGTTTACCCGAGAGGAGAGAATATTATGAGAGGTGTGTAGTATGTGTAGTATTTTAAACATGTTAGTTTTAGATAGACAAGTCTTATATTGTGAAGTTGTATGTTTTGCTGTCAAGCTATCAATCTCGATTGTGTCAGTCTATGGAACGGGTATAACTTGGGAACTGAACATGTTGAACTGGTTAAGGGTTTAGAGGTGTTGATTATTGTGGTGATTAGTTCTAGTTGATTTGCTTGAGGACAATCAAAGGTAAGTTGGGAATGTGATGTAGAGGGTGAAAGCCGAGTATTAAAGTGGTTAAATGACGTATTTTATGTGTGATGTGTGTGTTTACTTGCCGAGGATATGTTAACTATGTGATCTAGTTGTTTTGCAGGTAAAACAGATAACTTGGTGAAGTTACGGGAGTTAGAAATGCAAGTGGAATGTGTATGGAGGATACGTAAAGCTTGAAGCGTGATTCAGAAGCTTTTTGGTTGGTTACGGGATGTATGAATGCAAGACGTGTGGATTACGCAAAGTCTAGGGGCCATTCGGGGCTTAATCAAAGAGTGGTTTGCACTTTTTATGAGAGGAATTGAAGATTAGAAGTTCAGGGGCCAAAAGTGTCATATGTTGAAAGTTAGAACAAAGGAGAAAGGGCATCATCAGTCGCGACCGTCGCCGACGGTGGCAGAACCGTCAGTGACGGTGAGGTTGTTTGGCCTGAAGGAAACAACCGTCAGTGACGGTCCCCTTACTACCGTCACTGACGGTTGGGTATAACAACAACAACAACAACACACACAACTCTCCACCGTCACTGACGGTGGAGGACCGTCACTGACGGTTGGGGTTTCGGAAAAACGCGAATTTGGGCTCTAAAAAGGTATATTAGGGTTTTGATAAGAGGAGGATCAGATCCAAGCTTCCAAGGACGAAAATTGGCTCTCTCAAGCACCAAGTTCAAGGCTTTTCACTCAACTGTCCATCATTCCATGCACCGATTCATCAACCACGATCATGAGTTCATCTATTCTTCAATCTTTCGTTGATTTCACTTGTGAGATGAGCGGCTAAACTCTTTTGGTTTCCTCGGTTGGAGGGTTTTTGTTAGTTAGTTACTTTTATGTGTTCGTGACAATTGTTTTGACTTGGTGATCTAAGCATTCGATGCTTTTCACCATTGATTTGATTAATTGATTGTAAACAATTGTTTTTATTCAAACTTTGATTCTTGATCATTCAATTCCCGAGATTTCTAGTAATTGGGATATATTTGTGTCGCAACCCCCGATCCCACCCCGGGAGCGGGGGCCGCGAGACACAGAGCTGGTGGTACCGGTGTTTATTAATTTGGCAGCGGAATTATGACATCAGGATCGTAGTTAGAAAATAAATATCAGAGTTTCAAAACACCAAACTTTTATATTAAACAAATGGGTAAAACCCATGTTTCCATTACAATACATATTTTTAGGGACAGACCCTAATTTATGGAAAACAGAAACTCCTTTATATTTAGGTAAATTTTATAGCCACTTTTCTAAGCCTTCAGTGCTCTACAGCTGGCTTCTGTTAGCTTCACATTAAGTCACCTGAAACGCGTTTTAAAAATATTTTATCAGCAAGAAATACTGGCGAATCCATCTCAGTTTTATCAAAACAAGTGATTATACTTTACAGTTATTGAGGAGCATCCGCATTTACAATGTTTATATCTACATAATTACTCAATCAGTACGGTCAATCCTGACTTGTGGGTTATATTACTTTAGGCCCTGTCACCCAACAGTAACGGTTCCTGTCATTCCCAAGACTTTGGACTAGCAATGTCTACAAAACCCCAACATACCAACAGTAATTATAGAATACATATACTCAATCACTGTTAAGCATAATTAAAACATTTGAGGTTTTGGTAACACATTTTGACTCACAAAAAGATTTACAAAAAGAGAATGTACTCGCCTTGAACACTTTAAGTATTCCTACGGAGTTCCTGGTGATAGTTCTGGATTACTTCCTGGGATTACTATTAAAACATACAATGCACATGTGTTAGTAAGTTAACCCAAGTAACTTTAACCATAAAACACTCGACGTAACTCCAACGAATGTAGTCGGGCAGAGCCTAGACATGCGTTGGCGATTCTAGATTGGGTAGGGTGTCCATACAACACTCGACAGAACTCCAACGAACGTAGTCGGGCAGAGCCTAGACATGCGTTGGGATTCTAGACCGATTGGGTATGATAGTGAATTAGTGATCGGGGGTTAAGTTACTTACAACGGGCAGCGCTTCGCAGGTTTAGGGGTTTAGGGTTTTAGGGGGGTGTTGTTCAGAGAAACGGGGATAGAGAGAGTATACGATTGAATTTTTTGTTCGATTTTGATCACAGAACTCAGTCCCACGCTGCTCCTTTTATACCCGATTTTGACCTCCCCCGCGCGTCGCGCGGGGATCTGGGTTCCCTCTCGCGTGGCGCCTGAGGTGCCTAGCTAGGCTAGGTCAGCCTGGTCACAAGTGTAGGGTTGCCTGATGGCGCGAAACAGTGACACGTCACCTGGATACCTCCCGCGCGTCGTGACAGAGACTGGTGTCTCTGGCGCGTGGCGCCTGGACTGTCCAGGTGGACCTGTCTTGTTTTGCGTGCCGTGTCTCGATTTGCGTGTCCGGTTTTACGTTTCGGCTAATTTCGGGGTGTTTTGGAGAGTTGTTACATCCTCCATACCTTGTTTTAAATCTCGTCCTCAAGATTCACTTGAATAGGTGTGGATACTTTCTTTGCATTCCTAACTCAAGCTCCCATGTATATTCTAGTCCTTTCCTTGAATTCCATTTTAGTTTTACCAAAACTAATCTCTTGCACTTGAGATTCTTGATCTTTCTATCTTCAATTTGAATGGTTTTCTCAACGAATTTTAGTTTCTCATTTACCTCTACATCTTGAATAGGTATCACCTATAATTCGTCTGCTAGACACTTCTTGAGATTGCATATATGAAATACATCATGTATTCCTGCCATTTCCTCTGGCAATTGTAGCTGATAGGCTACTGGCCCTATTCGTTTGACAATTTTAAAAGGTCCAACATACCTTGGGCTTAGTTTTCCTTTCTTACCAATCTTACAACTCCTTTCCAGGGTGAGACTTTTAACAGCACTTTATCTCCGACTTGAAATTCCAAGGGTTTACGTCTGTTATCTGCATAACTCTTTTGGCGATCTTGAGCCGCTTTCAGTCTTTCCTTGACTTGAATGGTTTTGTCAGTTGTTTCTTGCACAATTTCAGGACCTGATAGTTGCTTTTCTCCAATCTCTGCCCAACATACTGGAGTTCGACATTTCCGCCCGTAGAGGGCTTCAAATGGTGCAACATTAATGCTGGTATGATAGATGTTGTTGTAGGAAAATTCTATCAAAGGCAAATGTTCATCCCAATTTCCTCCAAAATCAATTTCACAAGCTCTAAGCATGTCTTCCATTGTTCGAATTGTTCTTTCACTTTGACCGTCTGTTTGAGGATGATATGTCGTACCCAGATTTAGTCTTGTTCCCATTGCTTTTTGGAAACTTGTCCAAAAATGAGAGGTAAAACGGCTATCCCTGTCAGATACAATGGATAAAGGAATTACATGCAATGAAACTATTTCATTTACATATTATTTAGCTAACTGTTCCATACTGAACGTTTCCTTCATCTGTGAGAAATGAGCAGCTTTGGTTAACCTGTCTAAAATCACCCAGATTGTATATTACCTTTTCGTGTCCTGGGAAGTTTGGTAACAAAGTCCATTGTTATCAATTCTCATTTCCAAAATGGCATTTCCAATTGTTGCAACAGGCCTGAAGGTTTCTGATGTTCAGCTTTAACCTGTGAACATGTTAGACATTTAGCAACGTAGCTTGCTACATCCTTTTTCATTCCTATCCACCAGAAATTCTTTTTTAAGTCTTTATACATCTTATCACTTCCAGGATGCATTGTATACTTAGTCTTATGGGCTTCCTCTAGTATTCGCTTTCGTAGATCTCCTTGGATAGGGATCCAAATTCTGTTTTTGTGGAATCTCCAAATTTCATCTGTTCCTTTCTCTAATTCTTTAATCATTCCTTTTAATCCTTCAGCATCGTCCTTGATTGTTGTTTCCTGTGTTTGTTTAATTTGCTCATTTAAATCTATTTGCAAGTTTAGTCTAAGAGAGCGTACCCTTTTTGGCTTCTCATGATACTTTCGACTTAAAGCATCAGCTACTATGTTAGCTTTTCCTGCATGATACTAATCACTAAGGATCATCCATCTCCTCTGTCTCATGTTTAATTCCCTTTGTCCAAAGACATATCTTAAACTCTTATGATCTGTGAATACTACAA
Source organism: Scalesia atractyloides (assembly GCA_947069175.1). Classification (NCBI taxonomy): domain Eukaryota; kingdom Viridiplantae; phylum Streptophyta; class Magnoliopsida; order Asterales; family Asteraceae; genus Scalesia; species Scalesia atractyloides. The sequence goes on along the minus strand of CAMTDV010000021.1, from coordinate 15,324,290 downwards.
ACTTACTACCGTAAAGATAGTGTCTCCAAATTTTAAGGGCAAAAATTATTGCGCCTAACTCTAGATCATGGGTTGTATAATTCTCTTCATGCTTCTTAAGTTGTCTAGAGGCATAAGCAATAACGTTTTGACGTTGCATCAGCACACATCCATAACCTAACTTAGACGCATCACAATAAACTACGAAGTCTTCAGTTCCTTCTGGCAAAGCGAGTATTGGTGCGTTGGTTAATTTTTGCTTCAAAATCCTGAATGTTTCTTCCTGTTTTGGTCCCCATTCAAACTTAACCGATTTGCAAGTTAGCTTGGTTAACGGGATGTCTATTCTAGAAAAATCTTGAATAAAACGTCTATAATATCCTGCCAATCCAAGAAAACTTCTTACTTCCGTTGGTGATTCTGGGACCTTCCAATTGGTAATTGCTTCGATCTTTGTGGGATCCACATGAATTCCTTCGTGATTCACCAGATGTCCAAGGAATTGTACTTCTTGTAACCAAAATTCGCATTTTGAGAATTTTGCGTAAAGCTTTTCTTTTCTCAACAATGACAGGAGTATATGCGAATGCTCTGCGTGATCTTCCTTACTCTTAGAGTAAATTAGAATATCATCTATAAAGACAATTACAATTTATCCAGGTATGGTTTACATATCCTGTTCATCATGTCCATAAATGCAGCTGGGGGATTGGTTAAACCAAATGGCATGACAGTAAATTCATAATGACCGTACCTTGTTTGGAAAGCTGTTTTAGGAATGTCCTCTCCCTATACTTTCAACTGATGACAGCCTGAGCGTAAGTCGATCTTAGAAAAGAATCGGGCTCCTTGGAGTTGGTCGAATAAATCGTCAATTCTTGGTAACGGGTACCGATTTTTAATTGTAACTTTGTTCAATTCTTGGTAGTCAATGCACATGCGCATTGATCAGTCTTTCTTCTTGATAAATAACACTGGTGCTCCCCATGGCGATGAGCTGGGTTGTATGAAACCTTTCTCTAGTAATTCATCCAGTTTTTTTCTTCAATTCTTGCATCTCTGTCGGTGCTAGGCGATAGGGTGCTTTGGCAATCGGTGCCGTTCCTGGTATTAGGTGAATTCTAAATTCAACCTCTCGATCTGGCGGTAATCTAGGTAACTCTTCCGGGAAGACATCTGAGAAATTAGATATTACAGGAATATCTTTTAAATCTTTTACCTTTAGTGTTAATGATTACGGAAATCATATACACTATTTATCCTTCCCGTGCTTAGCTTGCAGTTTTCATCACAGAGATGAACTTTGTTGATTTTGTCGACTTATCTCCTTTAATTGTGATCCTTTCACCAAATGGCACATTTACTTCTACAAACTTTTGATCACATATTATTCATGCCCGATTGGCTACCAACCAATCCATTCCTAACATGACATCAAATCCGGCAAGATCCATTGGAAAAAGGTTAGCAGAAAAATTATGATTTAAAATTCCTATCTTAGTTCCTCGCAGGATTTTGCTTATTTGGATAGAAGATCCATTTGCCGTCTCCACCAGACATTTTTGGTGAAGTTTAGTTAATGGTTGATTAAGAAAATTGCAAAAGAAAGTATTTATGAAACTTTGGTTTGCACCAGAGTCAAATAATACTTTTGCATAAACATCATTAACTAAAAACGTATCGGCAATCACATCCGGAATCATCTTGGCTTCTTCGGCAGTCAGCACGAATGCTCTGGCAGTTTTCTTGGGCCCTTCCGTCGTCCTTGCTTTGTTGTTTGCCGCTAGAGCTAGTTTCAGGCAGTTAGTTCTAATATGACCGGCTTCCCCGCAATGGTAGCATAGCCCATTGCTAACTTTCTTTCTGCAGTCTTTTTCCTTATGTCCTGGAAATTTGCAAAAATTGCAGTATGTAGAGCATTTTCCTGAATGTCTCCTTTTGCAGTACTTACACGGGGGTGAAGAAGAACTTGCTCCTTTCCCACGGTTGGAATTTCCATAATGTAGCTCCTGTGTGATCTTTTGAGCTAGGTTCCTTTTCTGGTTTTCTTCTTGCGTACGTACCAGTTCATCTGTCAAAGTATTTGCTAGCTCTACTGCTTCTTTTATGGTTTGTGGTCTAGCTACCTTGACTACATGTCTGATTTCACTAATTAATCCCCAGATGTAACGGGAGATTAATATTGGTTCTGGTGAGGCCAGGGTTGGTAAAATCCTTGCATATTCAAAGAATGTGGTAGTATATTCCCTGCAATTTACCCTAGTCATTCTATGATTTAGGAATTTATTAGCAATCTGCTCCTTTTCATTAGGAGGACAGAATTTCCTTTCAACTATTTCCTTAAAGTTGTTCCATTCCATACTGTAAACTCTGTCATTTCCTTTGGACTGAAGAATGGTATTCCACCACTCTAAAGCTGTATCTTTAAAAAGATTAGAAGCATACATGACTTTATCTTCATTTGCACATTTACTTATCTTGAGGACGGCTTCTGTCTTTTCCATCCAGCGCAAGGCTGAAATAGCTCCTTCATTACCTGAGAATTCTATCGGTTTGCATGATAGGAATTCTTTATAAGAACAACCATATGAGATGCTTCTTCTTCTTTTTGGAATTGGAGATTGGATTAACAGTTCGGGATTTCCATTCACGCTGTGATTTGCTTCAGGGGGTACACGTTTATTTCCGTTTATGGAATCATTATTTCCTGCCTTTTTAATGGTGTCGATAATATAGGGCATAGCATCTATGATTCCTTGGGCCACTATGTGTTCGATAGCACTTTTATTCATTTGATTCCCGTTATTAATCGTTATTCTGGGTTTCCTGATTTACTTCGTCTGACATCTGAATTATAAACATTTAGAAGGTATTAATATCACAGAATAAATTAAATAATAATTATACCAACACAGTGAACCAAAATCGTCGAGCATTGCGACTTTTACTCTTTTCATACATATGCATCTAGTACAAGCATAACTAAAATTCAAATATTACTAGCCTATGCATCGATATATTTATATAAGTGATATTACTTTTTTAACGTTACACATACATATATATTATATATTATATATTAAGCTATGGCTTCCTTAAAACGGCATTTCTCGCTCGTCATACTACCAGACGAGTTTCTCTCCGATGTGGCGAATTCGGTTTCCTTCCTCCACCAATTCATCTCCAAGTTGGCGGAGTTCTTCTACATGTTCCCTGGGTAGTATTGGGGCTGGCACTGGCTCAGGGTAAGGTGGAACTGGTTCTTCATATGGGATTGGGTTTTCTAGCAGGTTCTGAATTGCCCAGTTATTAGCCCACCATGGATCTACAGGGTTTGGGGCTGGAATTCTAGGTATCTCATTAGGGTCAAAGGCTGGTATTGGAAATTGATTTTCCTGGTTCTGCTCTAGGTTTATGGATTGGTTGGGAAATAAGGGAAGTAACGGGGGTTCTGGATTTGCTATTTGATTGAAATTAGGTTCTCCATCTACATTTCCAAACATGTGAAAATTTGCTAGCTGCCTATCCAATTCTTCCTCCCACAAGGGTCTAACTTCGGGGTTTCAGGTGTTTCTCCCAGTTCTAGCTGCTATGGCTCGTTGTTGTACTTGTCTTAGTCTTTTCCTTTTCTCTACTTTGGCTCTACTAAACCAATTTCTCTTTTTAGGGGGAAAAGGTTCTACAGATTTGGCTTTGAAAACAAAAGCATCTTCGGAATCAGCGGTGTAGTCGGTGGTTGGCTGGGATGTTCCTTCATCCATCAGAGAATGAGGTAGATGACGGTAAGCATCAGAAGTACCCTGATCACTCATTCTATAAACTAAAGAAGTTAGAAAAATAATACCAAACAATATATACATATAAAGTCGCGGATATTTTCTAACACATTTGTTTAAAATTTAGGTATTTCAAAAGAACACCTAAATGGCTTAAACCAGTGGCATAGCTCTGATACCACCTTCTGTCGCAACCCCCGACCCCACCGGGGAGCAGGGGCCGCGAGACACAGAGCTGGTGGTACCGGTGTTTATTAATTTGGTAGCGGAATTACGACATCAGGATCGTAGTTAGAAAAAAATATCAGAGTTTCAAAACACCAAACTTTTATATTAAACAAATGGGGTAAAACCCATGTTTCCATTACAATACATATTTTTAGGGACAGACCCTAATTTATGGAAAACAGAAACTCCTTTTTATTTAGGTAACTTTTATAGCCACTTTTCTAAGCCTTCAGTGCTCTCCCGCTGGCTTCTGTTAGCTTCCAATTAAGTTACCTGAAACGCGTTTTAAAAACATTTTATCAGCAAGAGATACTGGCGAATCCTTCTCAGTTTTATTAAAACAAGTGATTATACTTTACAGTTCTTGAGGAGCATCCGTATTTATAATGTTTATGTCTACATAATTACTCAATCAATACTGTCAATCCTGACTTGTGGTCATATTACTTTGGGCCCTGTAACCCAACAGTAACGGTTCCTGTCACATTCCCGTGACTTTGGACTAGCAACGTACACAAAACCCCAACATACCGGCAGTAATTGTAGAATACATATACTCAATCACTGTTAAGCAAAATTAAAGCATTTGAGGTTTTGGTAACACATTTTTGACTTACAAAAAGATTTACAAAAAGAGAATGTACTCGCCTTGAACACTTAAGTATTCCTACGGAGTTCCTGGTGATAGTTCTTGATTACTTCATGGGATTTCTATTAAAACATACAATGCACATGTGTTAGTAAGTTAACCCAAGTCACTTTAACCATACAACACTCGACAGAACTCCAACGAACGTAGTCGGGCAGAGCCTAGACATGCGTTGGCGATTCTAGATCGATTGGGTAGGGTGTCCATACAACACTAGACAGAACTCAACGAACGTAGTCGGGCAGAGTCTAGACATGCGTTGGCGATTCTAGATCGATTGGGTATGATGGTGAATTAGTGATCGGGGGTTAAGTTACTTACAGCGGGCAGCGCTTCGCAGGTTTAGGGGTTTAGAGTTTTAGGGGGTGTTGTTCAGAGAAACGGGGATAGAGAGAGTATACGATCGAATTCGTTCGATTTTGAGCACAGAACTCAGTCCCACGCTGCTCCTTTTATACCCGATTTTGACCTCCCCTCGCGTCGCGCGGGGATCTAGCTTCCTCTCGCGTGGCGCCTAAGGTGTCTAGCTAGGCTAGGTTAGGCTGGTCACAAGTGTAAGGTTGCCAGATGGCGCAAAACGGTGACACGTCACCTAGATACCTCCCGCGCGTCGCGACAGAGACTGGTGTCTCTAGCGCGTGGCGCTTGGACGTCCAGGTGGACCTGTCTCGTTTTGCGTGCCGTGTCTCGATTTGCGTGTCCGGTTTTACGTTTCGGCTAATTTCGGGGTGTTTTGGAGAGTTGTTACAATTTGCTAGGGGATTAGGGTTGGTAAAGGCAATTGATAATTATTTGATAACCTCTCGTCATGTATTGATCAGAGTACTTAGTCGTTGATTATCATAATCGATTAATTAGGTTTAACACCTATGTCTATGTAGGTGGTTTCAATTGAACACATAGTTGTATTTAACTGCAAAACCTGAATATCGGAGGAACTAATTTTCCTCTTATTGATAAAAACTCATTTTTTTAGTTCGTAATTTAATTAATTCTCAATTCAATCAAACACAAAGTTAAGTTTTTATAGTTTTAGATAATACTCAGCATTATTACATTTTCCATAATCCTCCTCTGGTTCGATATCCGACTTCCCTTTCTACAGAGTTAGTTGGTTTTTGCATGACACTGACGAAAGTCATCAAAATGCATCCCCTTCCAAATGCATCGAGGCCACATCCACCTTCTCCTCTTCCTGTATGTGATAGTACCAGAAATACTTCTCAGCTTTAAGGGTCCACCCCCGTGGGTCCCCTTCACTGAATTTGGGAAATTCAAATTTGTTGTGGGGATGGTAACGGCGGTTGTTACCCCAAGAGGATTCTTCATTGTCAAAGTGGATAACCAGGAGTAAAGGACTAATGCGTCCCCTTCCAAATGCATCGAGGCCACATCCACCTTCTCCTCTTCCGGTATGTGATAGTACCAGAAATACTTCTCAGCCTTAAGGGTCCACCCCCATGGGTCCCCTTCACTGAATTTGGGAAATTCAATTTTGTTGTGGGGACGGTAACGGCGGTTGTTACCCCAAGTGGATTCTTCATTGTCAAAGTGGTTGAAATTGGTTCTGCGTTTTGAGTGCAACAACTGCAGAGACTCCATAGAAGATGTATGGCTGCTCGTGTCAGAACTTGATGGGTTGAGATTTAGGTTACTCCGGGTTTGAGGCGCCATGGTTTCCCGGCAATGGAACCAGTGATAGCACCCGAAAATAAGATGCAAACAAAAGGAAATTTCACTAGTCGGCCCGATTCGAGAAGGGGGTGCACCGAGTCTAGAGGTTGGTCGGCCCGACAAGGATGAAACTCGAACGCCGAAAAAACTCGACGAGAATCTCTCTATAGCTCGGCATATGCGATAACTCAAAAAGGCAATCCCATGGTGAATGAGTCGAAATAAACTCTCGCGCTCTAGCCGTCTCACTGAGGGACTCAAGAGACGGCCAACAAATCGCTCAGTGACCACCGACATGCATCCTCATAAGCTTGGCACAACGGCCAGCAACATAGGACTCCGGGAGAAACTCCAAGTATGGGTGACCCGGAAGTTGATCCGCCTGCTGCTGCTCCACCTGATCTTGCAACTCCAGCTGGGCATCCATCTCCTTATCCATCATCCAGAAAACTAAAAAAACGGATTTAATCACAATTATAATATATTTTTTAGACCGATATACGCTCGGTACACCGACTTCGCAAAGCACTAGGATTAGGATCGTGCGAGAAGCACTAGGCTCATTGAGAAATTTGATAAGCATTCTAGACCACACATTTTCCCTAAGCTTTTCGTAATATACACATATGCATAGTTTAAAATTGAATATATACATATGTGTATATTATGAAAAACTTAGGAAAATGTCTGGTCCAAAATGTTTCTCAAGTTTCTCAAATAGGATTGACTTGTCTTAGGATCTCTACCATATATATATATATATATATATATATATAGGATTCGGTTCAAGTGAGAACCACCCCAGTTGCGAGAACCGCGAGAACCACTCTCCACCATTCAGATCATGCCACATATACGTTATTATTTAAATCTTAAAGGTTTTTTTGGTAATTTACTCAATATGTCATATCTACTCTCTCTCTATCTCTTTAAAGTCTTATCAGACTTTTCTATCAATCATCTCTCTCTTAAAGTCTTAATCACACTAAAAAATCAAAATTAATCAAATCATATTAAATTAATCACATTAAATAAATCAAAATTAATCAAATCATATTAAAGTTAAAAACCGGCGCGTAAAAAAAGTTTTATACTGGCGCCTAAAAAAATTAAAACCACGCGTAAAAAAAGTTTTATACCGGCGCATAAAAAAAGTTTAAAACTGCGCGTAAAAAAAAGCTTTATACCGGTGCGTAAAAAAGTTCTAAACCGACGCGTAAAAAAAGTTAAAAACAACGCGTAAAAAAAGTTTAAAATCGGCGCGTAAAAAAAGTTTAAAACGGTGCGTAAAAATGTTTAAAACCGTGCGTAAAAAAAGTTTAAACCCGCGCGTAAAGTTGTATACCGGAGTGTAAAAGAAGTTTAAACCCGCACGTAAAAAAAGTTTTTTATCGGCGTGTAAAAAAGTTTTTAAAACGGCACGTAAAAAAAGTTTGAACCCGCTCGTAAAAAAAGTTTAAAACCGGCGCACAAATAGAATTTTAAACCGGCACGTTAAAAAAGTTTAAAAACGCTCGTAAAAAAAATTCTAAACCGGCGCGTAAAAAAAGTTTAAAACCGGGCGTAAAAAAGTTTAAATCCGCGCGTATAAAGAGTTTGAACCCACGCGCAAAAAATGTTTGAACCCCTACGTAAAAAAAAATTTTACTGCATAATTCAAAAATAATATTAATTAAATCACAAACATTAATTAAAGCACAATAATTACAACTTTAATTATCAATCATTAAAGAGTTTAGTAAAAATATCAATTAACCCTTATCCCACTAAAAACAAAAACTCATTTATTAAAGCACAATGATTACAACTATTTTATTGTCTTTTAATCTCATCCATTAAAACACTTTTGATCAATGGTTTATATTGGTTCCTACGGTTCTCACAACTCAATGTGGTTCTCATTTTACCCATCCCCTATATATATAGGGGAGGGTTAGATAGAAAACCCTAAAAATTTAAGAAAACCCAACCTCCCAATATTTTTTTTGAAAAAAATAGCACATGTAATATACATGTTTTTAAGAGTTTTGAGCCAAAAAACAAAAAAGCGCCGAGTGGATATTTTTTTAAAAAATGAACAAAATTCAGCAACTTTTGTCTAACACATGTTGATGATGAAAGTTACTGAAACTTGTTTATTTTTTTTATAATATCCATTAGGCGCTTTTTTGATTTTTTTTTTCTCAAAACTCTTAAAAACATGTATATTACATGTGTTATTTTTTTCAAAAAAAAATGTCGGGAGGCTGGGTTTTCTCAAATTTTTAGGGTTTTCTATCAAACCTTATACTATATATATATATATAGGGTAGGGATCCTAAGTGAAGAGCACTCTATTTGAGAAACTTGAGAAGAAATCGGGACCACACATTTTTCTAAGTTTTTCGTAATATACACATATGTATAGTTTACATTTGACTATATACATATGTGTATAATTCAATATACATATATGTATATAGTCACTTTTAAGTATACATATGTGTATATTACGAATTACTTAGAAAAAATGTATGGTCCAGATTTCTTCTCAAGTTTCTCAAATAGCCTACCTCTTCTCACATGATCCTAACCCTATATATATATGATCAAAATAATTTCAGAACAAAAAAAATTACATGCATTTAATTTTACACAACAAAAGCTCATCAGTTTTTCTAAAGCCCCCAAAAGATTATATTATCACAAAGATGAAACTACAACTTCTAACCAAAGTAAATATATGTTATCTAAGTAGCTTTATTGTTTTAAATCAGTAGTTGAGTTATTGACTTTTATCTTTGCATTTTAATTTCCTTTTCTTTTTGTTTCGGGTATATCCCTTAAGTTCAGGTTTGTTTTCCACCCTACGACCCTTTTCTAAGAGAGTCTATTTGAGGGGTTGTCGAATGCCTCTCTCCTCAACATCAGTCTTTGACGCAATGCTTTAGTGGATGATGAAGACACTTGAATCAACAACATATGATAAGAATCATATTTATAAGAGTGAATTGTATATTTTGTCCTTTGTCTGTATACCAACTTTTAGTCGGTGTCATTTTTCTTTAAAATTGACGAGTTTTGTATTTATTGTTCTAAAATCTTGCACGGAACGTACTTTGACTCTAACCCAGTTAAAATTTTCTATTAAATCTGATCGCACAAAGTTAGTTTAGTGTTTCTAGCTATTTATTTTATAATATTTCACTAAATAAACAAAAATTAATTAAAAAACTTATAATATATACATATAGATTTTACATTTAAAAATAATCAGTTTCTATATTTCACCTCACAATAAGTGTGGGGGGAATTATAGAGAGAAAACTCACTTGAGTTAAAAAAAAACTCAAGAAAACCTTATGTAACAAGCTTTTTTTCCATAAAAAAATTAGAGAATGTAAGTTTACATGTTATCGTATGTTTTGTAACAAAAAAACAAAAACCAAAAAGCGCTGAGTGGTTTTTTTTTTTTTTGAAAATTCGGTGTTATATATATATATATATATATAGGATCCGGTTCAAGAGAGAACCAAGCCGAGTTGCGAGAACCACGAGAACCATTTTTGTCCAATCAAAAAATTTCACCTAATTAAGTCATGTGTATATTAGAGAGGGTTATTATTGTAATTTTGTAGGTTTATGGGGATTATTGATAATCTAATCAAATCATTTAAGCTCTATTTTTTATTATACAAATGCAGAGATGATTAAAGGGAACTGTGTGCAATCAACAATTCCCACACTCATTTTCCCTCCAATTTCCCAATATATACGTATCACCATCCCCTTCTTTGCCTTATATCCCAACTCAACTGTGATAACCGGTAATTCCGGATTTTTTTATTACGCGAATAACAAATGAGAAGACAATTATAAATAATGTGATACGACATTTTATGACGTTCGGGAACGAGCCTTAGAAATGCGTTTGGGCCATAGAAAAACTAGAAATCTGATATTGGGCTTTAGACCCAATCCACCTAAAAACCCAACCAAACTCCATAAACCCTACTAAATAGAAAAATTAACCTAAAACACTCATTTCTCACCACTACACTCTCTCTCTTCCTCCCATTTCTCTCTCACTCTTTCTCACTCTAGAACATTCGGCAACAAGTCCTGAAAGTCCGGCGAGAGTCCGGCGGCGGTGACGACTTTTCAGCGAACTTTTTCGGGTCAAACACCCTATCCCCACTAAATCGAACGTTCCTGACACGATGGTGATCTTCGTTTTCGAAGATTCAGAGTCATTCGAGCTGTGGAGCTACTCCGGTGAAACTCCGGCGAGTTTTCCAGCAAGTTAGTGTTGGAATTTTCTTCCCGTGCATGTTGAGGTCGGGACACTAAGAGCAGTCCTGCAAATTTTCATGAGTTTTTATACTCCGGCGACATTCCGGTGGGTTTCCGACTTGGTTCCAAATTTCTTTTCTTCTTTTTCTTTCGGGTGTTCAACTCGTTTAACCATACATAGTAGTGTTTTAGGCGATTTTCGATGGAGGTGGAGTGATAGGGTGGCCGACGGGGGTGTTATGGTTGTGACGGAAACGCCGCAGCCGGCGGCGCTAGGCTGGCCGGCGACAGCAGTGGCGGCGATGATGGTCTTGGTTTGGTTCGATTCACTATTGGGTTACATGGTCATGCTCGGTTTGGGTTAGATTCGAACTGTTCGGTTTTGAGTTTGATCCGACTCGGTTCAATTACGGTTCATTTGGCGGCAGTTTCTATATTTCACCTCACAATAAGTGTGTGTATATATATGTGTGTGTGGGGGAGGGGGGAATTATAGAGAGAAAACTCACTTGAGTTAAAAAAAACTCAAGAAAACCTTATGTAACAAGCTTTTTTTTTTCTAAAAAAATTAGAGAATGTAAGTTTACATGTTATCGTATGTTTTGTAACAAAAAAACAAAAACCAAAAAGCGCTGAGTGGTTTTTTTTTTTTTTTTGAAAATTCGGTGTTATATATATATATATATATATATATATTTATAGGATCCGGTTCAAGAGAGAACCAAGCCGAGTTGCGAGAACCACGAGAACCATTTTTGTCCAATCAAAAAATTTCACCTAATTAAGTCATGTTTATATTAGAGAGGGTTATTATTTAATTTTGTAGGTTTATGGGGATTATTGATAATCTAATCAAATCATTTAAGCTCTATTTTTTATTATACAAATGCAGAGATGATTAAAGGGAACTGTGTGCAATCAACAATCCCCACACTCATTTTCCCTCCAATTTCCCCATATATACGTATCACCATCCCCTTCTTTGCCTTATATCCCATCTCAACTGTGATAACCGGTAATTCCGGATTTTTTTATTACGCGAATAACAAATGAGAAGACAATTATAAATAATGTGATACGACATTTTATGACGTTCGATAACAAGCCTTAGAAATGCGTTTGGGCCATAGAAAAACTAGAAATCTGATATTGGGCTTTAGACCCAATCCACCTAAAAGCCCAACCAAACTCCATAAACCCTACTAAATAGAAAAATTAACCTAAAACACTCATTTCTCACCACTACACTCTCTCTCTTCCTCCCATTTCTCTCTCACTCTTTCTCACTCTAGAACATCCGGCAACAAGTCCTGAAAGTCCGGCGAGAGTCCGGCGGCGGTGTCGGCACTCCGGCGGTGGTGATGCGGCGGCGGTGACGACTTTTCCGGCGAACTTTTTCGGGTCAAACACCCTATCCCCACTAAATCGAACGTTCCTGACACGATGGTGATCTTCGTTTTCGAAGATTCAGAGTCATTCGAGCTGTGGAGCTACTCCGGTGAAACTCCAGCGAGTTTTCCAGCAAGTTAGTGTTGGAATTTTCTTCCCGTGCATGTTGAGATCGGGACACTAGGAGCAGTCTTGCAAATTTTCATGAGTTTTTATACTCCGGCGACATTCCGGTGAGTTTCCGACTTGGTTCCAAATTTCTTTTCTTCTTTTTCTTTCGGGTGTTCAACTCGTTTAACCATACATAGTAGTGTTTTAGGCGATTTTCGGTGGAGGTGGGAGTGATACGGTGGCCGACGGGGGTGTTATGGTTGTGACGGAAACGCCGCAGCCGGCGGCGCTAGGCTGGCCGGCGGCGGCAGTGGCGGCGATGATGGTGTTGGTTTGGTTCGATTCGCTATTGGGTTACATGGTCATGCTCGGTTTGGGTTAGATTCGAACTGTTCGGGTTTGAGTTTGATCCGACTCGGTTCAATTACGGTTCATTCGGTTCCACTCGGTTCATGTTACGGTTCCATCTCAGGTTATGTCATGCTCGGTTTTGGGCCTGGTCTCGCTTCGGGTTCGGTTTGGTTCGGGTCAAACCCGGTCCACGCGAGTCTTGGTAAAATAATATTAATACAAAACTTACTAAATGATTATTTAGTTTTTCGTCTTATCACGACATCGAGCTCTAAACCGACCCGACTAACAAAAATGACAAGTGTAAAATAAGCAAATTACTAACTAGTTGGACTTGTACATTAATATGTATACTAGTTAAAAACCGAACCGGCACATAATATATACTTTATATATATTAGACATATACGCGACAAAAATTGACGTTTTAGCGCACTTGACAAAATTTGGTACTGTTACACTACTTGATGCGTTTTGAAAATGTATCGACAACTAGTTTTGTCAGGTTTGTTACAAAAGCAGAGGAAACTCTCTCCGTTTTTCGCAAAATCCGTAAGGTAAAACGTGTGTTATTATAAACACAAAACCTATTCGATTCAAGTAATTTTTATAAAATAAATATAAATATATATTTATTTTTGACGTCTCTTTATAACTAGCAAAACATGATTACAACATTTCAAAGAACACAGTGTGCGAGTTAAATTTAACTCGGGAATTTTTATAAATATATTAATCTAAACGTCTAAGAACTCGAACATTTGTATAAGATAAATATAGTTTGTATATTTATTTCAAATGTCTAAGAATCCGACATTTATATAAAATAAAGGTATATCTTTTATAGTCGTAATATCAACGAAAACATATCGGTATCCAAACGAATTTTATAAAAATAAATATAGACGTATATTTATTTTGGACGGTTTACGCAACTTACAAAAACAAGTTTATGACAGATCAACAAATATGGTTTACAAGTCAATCGAACTTGAAAACTTTTATAAAATAAATATAATTATTAATATTTATTTCAAATGCCCAAGACTTGGTAAATCCTTTATAAAATAAACATAGTCTTTAATATTTATTTCAAACTATGTTGTTGATTTGTATATTTTTTATAAAATAAATATAATTGTTTATATTTATTTTAGATATTGTTCGTTAATACGTATACTTTTATAAAATAAATATAATTATTTATATTTATTTTAAACATTTACACGAAGTACAACTAATTACCGTAAGATTATAATAAACGATATTATCTGAATTATTACGGTAACAAACGGACGAAAGTCGATTTTGAACGAGCGTACGATTATATATAATTATATATAATTATTTCATTAACTATAAACGAGATGCAGGACTATTATTCGTATATGTAACGTTTCACCTAGATATGTATACATGTATATAAATAAAGCTACAACGAATCATATTATTATTATTTTTCGTCTATGCCCATGACGACTACTCGAAAACCATACAACCACATTAGACGAGTCTTTAATGTACAAAATATGTTACGAGTTATAGCGACTTATTTTCATATTCGTTAGAGATATATAAGATCCTTTGAAACTACTAACACGATTATATAATTATATTTATATTTTATATAAATATATATATTTTTAAAGTCACTCGAAAACTAAGTGATTTCCACTACTTAGCGTTTATCCCGATTGAATGGAATCAAACAACCATAGATTGGTTATTTCAAACTAAGATATCAACACTTTCATAGAATCGTATACGATTCGGTAAGAGCTCAGTGACACGTAGTCTAGCTACACCCTTTTTATTAGGAACTTATAAGTTATTCCTTGAATAGGAGTACTATAGATGGCATGCTAGCGAATCACGTTATTGGAAATGATATTATGGGATCATATTGCTCTAATTTTGCATTAGACATAAAGGTGAGTTCATAACCCCCACTTTTTACGGTTTTACATATTTAGAAATGTTTTCGAGGGTGAAAAGACATGCATTTTTTTGCTAAAGTACACAACATTTCGATGAACGAAAACTATGTGTTTCTAAACCAAGATACGGACGAATTCCAATAAATTCAAATGCTTTACAAAAAGGTTTACGCTAAACATACTGGTTTACAAAAGACATGCAAGTTTTACAAACGTACAAAATATTTCGATAAACGAAAACATCATATTTTTAAACCATGTCACAAACCAATTATTACTACACGAATTGGTTTGCAAATGGTTTATGCTAAACATACCGATTTATACAAAAACATACGCGTATCTTCGAAACATGCATGAGTTTCATGACTAGTGATGGGATTTTGTTAATCATAACGGGACTAGGTTGTCCTATATACAAACAAGGGGACGGGTAGGTCCTGCTTTTAAACTCAAACGGGCTAGGCCCATTTTTACTTGTGTGAGGCACAAGGACTTTGTGAGTTCATCTTTTCCCCTTTTACTTAAACGTTTTTATGGTTTTAAACGCCCGGGGATGTATACATGTTGTGAATTGTATAGCGGAGAGAAAATGGAACCAACTAGATCATATGCGAATAGGTGTTTAAAATCAAAGGGGCCCCACTCTGAATAAAACTTTGTCCGTTCAGAGTGCTTTTGTGTCTAAAACTTGTGTCGATGACACTGATAAATCGTCAAGGTTTGGTTGCCTCCTAGTTCGACATACAGATTAGTGTCCTAGTACACACTAATGATCACACGGATTTCATTTTTGAGCTATACAGAAACGAATTTATTATGTCTTTGTCGTATGTGGACATTGACGGTTAAATAAATGTTATAAAAGCGTACACGGTTTTCACAAAACATGTTAAGGAGAAAATGATTTCGATACGTTTCTTAACACTATTTAAACCGGTTATCAAGATTTATTTCAAATCTTATCAAACAAACTATGAACTCGCTCAACTTTATGTTGATTTTTCGCATGTTTCTTTCTCAAGTTATGTTTTACAAACTATGGCACGGTTGGAATAGGAGAACCCATTGGGATAAGAGTACTTTGTGGGCATTCACTTTCTAGAAGTCTTAGCATATTTACTTCCGCTGTGCACTGAAGATATCAGTCGATCACGCCCGGCTCTGATGTAATCGATTTATCGAGGTGTGACAGATTGGTATTAGAGCTATAGGTTTCAGCGAATTAGGTTTCTGTGGAGATATCTAGGCTTTAACCTCATATTTCTCTAGGGACTTGGGTTATTAAGACTTCGGTTACATATAGAACGCCTAGCACTCGAATATGGGTTCCAACCGTGGCCGAAACAATGAGCAAACACTTTGATTTTAATCATACACTAGTGTGGTGTTTGATACACAATGCACGAAACAAATATGTACAGTAAACAAAACTTTGAGGGTTTTGGTAAACATGCATTTAGGACCTTTGGGAAAACTTTTGTCAAAAACTCATGTCGAAATCCATCAAAGGTCACCACGTAGGAACAATGACTATTAACTCGGACAAACGTCATTATCTATGTTGTCCATGCTACCCTATTTACCCGAGTAGGCATCTTACGCGGAACGAACACTAGTGCACAAATATACATGAAACCTAAACTATACGTCAACGGATGTCAAGCACATCACATACGATTTTTGAGGCAAGGCCTTGGAAAAACACGATTGAGCACAACATTACAACAACGATACTAATCCCGTTAGCGGAGAACTACCGTCTAGAATATGATAATTTGTCACGTGGTCCTGTAAGCGACACAAATCACACTAAAGTACGTCCAAACGAGATTTCATGACACTCGATACTTAGTCTAATGAAAATCACAATTATTGACGTCACAAAAGAAGTCACATGTCTACGTGTTCCCCTACTTCACTAATGAAAGTCATGCCATGTTCGATATTCCATGGTAATGCCACCTAACAACAAGTCATCACCGGAATTTGAGGTAAAGTCCTCAAATTCCTTTTATTAAAAATTCTGACTTTTGCATATAGTGAGTAGATTTTCGCACCTCTACTCCTCCTAATGGTCATTGGATCATGGAAATTTCTTTCATGTTAGCGAACACCCGATTTGCATCTTTTATTGACAAACTCATATGCTACGCATACATCGTTTGTTACGTATGTGGTTAAATGATTCACGGAGACAATTTTTGCCTCGTAGATGACTTGCATTATTGTAAGTATTGACTCCTCGATTTCAAGTCAATGAATTTCTTGAAACTAATTTTCTTGTAGAGTTGCATACATGGTTTTCGATGTACCTATGTCAGAATTTCCTTGCTGATACATGTATGTATTATTGGATTATGCTTAAACCAAGTTCAATTGTTCGATTGCCCCTATATATATTAAATTCAAGGTTCCATATGATGTACTGAGGTCATCATATTCAAAATAATCTCAACAAGCACCTCATCTGTGTCGAACCATAGTAGACTTGTTTGGTATTCACTTTTACTATATCGTTGGTTGGTCTGGTTACAACACCTGTGGTGACGTTTTCACTAATTTGGAGCTTGGACAAATCTCGTTTGCACACTTCATGTACGGATTAAATTACTTATTTGATTATTTGTTTTAAGTCCACCTCGTTGGCTGTTATTATAAAGTAGTCTTAATACAAAGGCGTGTTAAAATAATAGTACACAAATTCATGATGTATTCTAGTGTACCTCTCACGATTCTTACATTATCGATCGATAAATTATATGATATTAAATTGCTATTTCATCATTGATCGAAAAATTTATGATACTCATTTATCCTTTGGTATCACTTGAAAATTCTATAAGATTCAGCTGGAACATGTATTTGAAACTCCATTCGTTGAACCTTTTATCTGATTGTAAACAGGGTGAACTTGTTCGGTTACCGCTATTGGACGAATTATGATATTATTAGATGCTATATAATGATTTATTTCGTTTCATGAACGTAGTAGTGTGTTGCGTATACAACCACCATGTATGATACGCCTCATGTTTCCAGTACAGATAATTGTCGTTACAAAATTTTTGTCCTCACCCTCTACCCGAACCATGTATTCTCGATGCTGCGATCAACCATCGGCCTCCGATCGTCGCATCGCCACAGTTGTGATCTACTAGTCTCTGCATCCGTGCCGGTCATGCTCACCAACAAGTAGGGAAACGTCTATAGAGTAGCGCCTCGTCATACCTAAATGAAGTGATTGGAGGACTACTCTTCCGAGACCAAAGTGACTTCCTACAAGTGAGGACATACCTTAATGAAGTTATCTCAGTGATTCTATGTCGAATCATTCTTATTCTTTTTCTATAGATCAAAAGCTTGGAACAGGAGGATGCTCAGAGGATCATGCAAGGTAATTTATCATTACGGGTGCACACGTAATCATAAATTGCAGTGCATGGGAATCTTAGTGGACTCTGTGAGTCAAGCTAATGGTCGCAACCTATTCTAAAGACTCAAGTTGTTCATCGAGACTTGATCCCCTAAGCGATAAAATGCTAACTAGAGCAATTGCGACAACACCCCTCAACACGATAATCTGCCCTCGTTTTCGATGAACTTCTTTCAAATGGTTGACTGCCTTTTTGTAGTCTTACCATTTTCTTAATAGCTACATCTTTCAGTTGGATGTTCTCAATTTCTATTTATAACTAGACCAGTGACTATAATTCTTGAGGGAAGGAACCATTTAAGATCATAGCGATAATCACTATGTAATCCCATATTCACACCAATTGGAACTAAATGCATTTCTTTGGTAATTCCCCATTATTCATGAATCAGATTCTAGAGTCTCATTCTTTTTGTTTGATGATTTGTTTTATCCATGGTACAGTTTTCCATGATAATGAGTTACTTAAAAGTATTCTTTTAATTTGTTTTAAATCATAAGTACTGTTCAACAATATACTTGATATTATGGAGGACATTAAAGTTGGATAACAAAAGAAATTACTTAAACAAATTTATCACATTCAAAAAGTATGTTTTCGCAGTAACCAATTTGAAGGCTCAAAGTTTTTACAAAGGGTCACACGCAATATGAACAAAATGATTGAAAAGTATAAGGCAGGGTATTACGGATCATCATGTGCAAAACATAGTGTTTTACAAGTAAGTTTTAAACTATAACCGTATTTGACAATAAAGGAGGATTTTTGAAAATCTTCTACAATAAACGGACCTCACTAGAGTTCCCAACGGAAAAATTTTGTTACAACTTTCATAACGCTGATCAACCTCGAGTTTTCTTAATGATGATGATATATTTTGAAAACTCATCTTAGTAGGCGTGTGTCTCATGTGATCCTAAATGATACAATTATTCTGGAAAACAAACATGAAAGTGTTGGGCAAACTAGGAATTTGTATAAATTACCTCTCTTACCTTTAAACTTTCAAACACTTCATCGAATTCCACATACTTCAATTGGTTCCTTATGACAAATTGAACCCCGCATCAATTGCACATCGGTGACCGTTGTACACCCGTGTCAGTTCCTTGTGCCCTTAGACTTCGGTAAAGTCATGTTTAATCATTCTCGTAATATTTTCATACCAGACATCTTATTGGTTAGTTTTCGACAACCGATACAATGACATAATTTCACTACTCGCTGCCAATAGTGAGATGTGTCTTTTATTCGCGAATATAATTGACCTCTTTAAAGTTTGATTCGTGCGGTTCGGTATTTCTTGATCTAGTAATGAGCATAAGTTTAATGCAAACCACGTGTGGATGAAAATCCCATTTCTATAATCAAATACATACATACGAGTATTTCTGTAAAGGTATTTTGTTAAGCACTACAATTTACAAAGGGCAATATAGTCATCACGTGTCAGGAGTGATCCATAGTAAAAACTACTTATTTTTCATGTAAAAGTTATATGACATTTTACAAAGAACTATATATCTTGGAGTAAAACATATATATGTATTTTGGTATGAGAAAATTCTCTTCACAAAAATAGTCCCTTGAAGACAAAGGGTAAACAAATTGAATTACCGTTTCAAGAAAATGTTAGTATACAGTTTTTGTCAATACAAGATAAATGGAAATATGTTTTGCTAAGATATATACAAAATAAGATTTGGAATCTTGGAATTCAAGAAATTATGGTCAATCTTTCGAAAATTTTTTTTGAATAATGCCAAACTAATTTAACTTAAAAACCCCAAGATAAACCAGTGTATTCTTAAGGGTACTCACCCGAGTTCCCACTCAATAAATGAATATATTGGAGGAATATATTGTAACAGTTTTAAAAGGGGATAAAACTTTCATTTTATACACGAGATATCTTTTAGAAAGGAATTAATAGTGATTCTAACCAAGGATGCTTGAATATTTTTTTATTATGAGGTACCATATACTCATATAAGTACCTCTCTGATTCAAATAAACACGTAGAGTTAATGGATAACTCTACTCGCGTTAACATGTACCTTTCATGGACAAGTTAACATTCTTAGGCTGGCGAGTCTAAAAGTTCAATCCGCATCGTTAATCCTTAGATGTGCATCCTTTGCCATCCGGATTTCGAACGATATCCATTAGTATCGGTTTGGTGCTTGTAAACTACTGCATATGTCTTTCCCAACTTCTTGTGGTAAGTCAAGCCCTAATGACAAGACCACGTGTACTTTCTAAGAAGTAGATTGATTCCCTGTGAGGCTAGATTTCGATGAGTTATTAGAAGTCATCCTTTGCCTTGACAATCGTCTCACTTGGAACAATCCGACTCGTAGGATTAAGAATTATTGGTGTCAATAACATGTAGCTTTACCCTCTATGTTTCTCATTATTGAAGCATTGAAAGATGCACCGAGCGCTTTCGATGTTCGGCATAATTCTCATCATCTGCTGGAATTAGTGTAGTAATGTGCATACCTGATTCTCCAACCGATTTGAGAATTAAATCCTTAGTTCTACTACTCAACAGTATTTATCCATGTATTTAAACCGTTTTCATTCGCCTGGTAGGGCCATGTGTTGGGAGTACACCTGTTTTGTCACATTTTGAACATACGTTAACAGTTTTGAAAACTGTTGACTTATCTGACACATTTTGTTAAGCCAATCCAGAAAATAACAGGTAGTAAATGACCTTTGCCTTAGCCGCATTATTCCTACCCCTCTAAGGAAAAGTGAAAATGGAAAGTCGCTAAGGAATTTATGAAAAGGGACGAGGCGATACATTGGGTGTCAACTATGTCATTTCCCATAGAGACAATTGTTTTCGCCAAGCCTTAATTAGACCATGTTAATGGCTAGGGATACTCGTACAAACGTGAGTACTAGCATCCTGTAAAAACAGGTTGGTAAGTTAGCTTACCTTATCCTCTTTGATGAACTCCTTTGTAGATGACTTGAACTAAATTTCGAGGACGAAATTTCTGTAACATGGGTAGAATGTACAACCGTAATTCGGATTTTTTTATACGCGATAACAATGAGAAGACAATTTATAATTGATACGAACATTTATGACATTCGGTTGAAAACGAGCTTAGAAATGCGTTTTGGCCATAAAAAACTAGAATCTGATATTGGCTTAGGACCCAATCCACTAAAAGTCCAACCCAACTCCATAAACCTACGTATAAATAGAAAAATTAACCTAAACACTTTATTCTCACCACTACACTTCTCATCTTCTCCCATTTCTCTCTCACTCTAGAACATCCGGCAAATAGTCCGGAAAGTCCGGTGAGAGTCCCGGCGGCGGTGTCGGGCATCCGCGGGTGACTGCGGCGGCATGAAGATTTTCGGCGAACCTTTTCGGTCAAACCTATCCCCACTAAATGAACGTTTCTGACACGATGTGATCTTCGTTTTCGAAGTTCAGAGTCATTCGAGCTGTGGACTACTCCGGTGAAGCTCCAGCGAGTTTTCAAGCAAGTGTGTTGAATTTTCTTCCCGTGCATGTTGAGATGGACATAGGAGCAGCCTGCAAATATTCATGAGTTTTTATACTCGCACATTCCGTGAATTTTCGACTTGGTCCAATTCTTTCTTCTTTTTCTTTCGTTTCAACTCGTTTAACCAATACATAATGTGTTTTAGGCGATTCATGGAGGTCGGGAGTGATAGGGTGGCGAGGGGTGTTATGGTTGTGACGGAAACGCCGCAGCCAGCCGTGGCGTCGAGTGGTGTATGGTTGTTCGATTCGCATATTGGGTTACATGGTCATGCAAGGTTTGGGTTAGATTCGAACGGTTTGGTTGAGTGAATGACGGTTCAATTAGTTCATTCGGTACTCGGTTAGTTAGGTTGTTAGGTTATGTCATGTCGGTTTTGCTGGTCTCGCTTCGTCAACCTTAACGCAATTGGTAATATTATTTAAACTTACTATTATTATTGTTTTTCGTCTATCACACATCAAGCTCTAACGACCGATAAAAAAATACATTAATATAAGAATACTACTAGTTGGACTTTTACGTTACTATGTACTAGTTAAACCGAACCGGCACAAATATTACTGATATATATTAACATATAGCGACAAATTGAGTTTGAGCCACTCGTTCATGTACGTTCCCGTCCAGGTATGTCATGCTCGGTTTGGCCATGGTTCGCTCGGTCAACCCGGTCAATCTGATTTGGTAAAATAATAATTAATATAAACTTACTAAATGATTATTTTAGTTTTTCGTCGTACACGACATCGAGCTCTAAACCGACCCGACTAACAAATGACAAGTGTAATAGCAAATACTAACTAGTGGACTGTGTACATACATTGTATATATTAAACCGAACGACATAATATATACTTTAAAATATATTAACATAACCGACAAAAATTGACGTTTCAGCGCACTGACAAAATTGGAATTTTTAACTACGATGCGTTTTGAAAATGTATCGACATAGTTTTGTCGGGTTTGTACAAAAGCAGAGGAAACTCTGTCGTTTTTCACAAAATCCGTAAAGTAAAACGTGTGTGTTTAAACCAAACCTATTCGATTAAGTAATTTTTATAAAATAAATATAAATAAATTTATTTTTTCACGTTCTTTTAACTAGCAAAACATGTTTACAACATTTCAAAGAACACGGTGTACGAGTAAAACTGGGAATTTTTATAATATCATTTATTTTATTTATGTAGTCTAAATACGTCGAGACATTGTAATAAGGATAAATAAATTTGTATATTTATTTCAAATGTTAAATCCGACATTTATATAAATAAATGTATATCTTCTTATAGTCGTAACATCAACGAAAACTTATCGGTATCCAAACGAATTTTATAAAAATAAATATAAACGTATATTTATTTTGCACGGTTTACGCAACTTACAAAAACAAGTTTACGACAGATCGGCAAATTTGGTTTACAAGTCAATGGAACTCGAAACTTTTATAAAATAAATATAATTATTAATATTTATTTCAAATGCCCAAGACTTGGTAAATCCTTTATAAAATAAATATA
This sequence comes from Scalesia atractyloides, assembly GCA_947069175.1. NCBI lineage: Eukaryota > Viridiplantae > Streptophyta > Magnoliopsida > Asterales > Asteraceae > Scalesia > Scalesia atractyloides. The sequence goes on along the minus strand of CAMTDV010000021.1, from coordinate 15,301,428 downwards.
GTCTTTTTATATTTATTTCAAACTACGTTGTTGATTCGTATACTTTTTATAAAATAAATATAATTGTTTATATTTATTTTAATATTGTTCGTTAATACGTATACTTTTATAAAATAAATATAATTATTTATATTTATTTTAAACATTTACACGAAGTATAACTAATTACCGTAAGATTATAATAAACGATATTATCTGAATTATTACGGTAACAAACAGACGAAAGTCGATTTCGAACGAGCGTACGATTATATATAATTATTTCATTAACTATAAACGAGATGCAAGACTATTATTCGTATATGTAACATTTCACCTAGATATGTATACATGTATATAGTGAGAATGCCAACCGATATCAAATTAAATTATGATGTCTAAGAATGAGAAACCATCCCGGGTCTACATTTTATTTCATGCAATATCATTTGGCTTCGCCACACGTGTACCGTTTTGGGGGTGTTCACTTTATTTAAAGATTAGTTGTAGTGAAACTTTCTATTTTATGTTTCAATTAACTATATTTAATGTGATATATTTTAGTGGAATATCCCTGTTTGTTGTGGCGGGAATTCAATCGGTATCGGTTCAACCCATTACTATTCATTGGCCAAACTTCTTTATATATATATATATATATATATATATATAATATATATATAATGTACCGTACTCTCATTCCATCTTTACAAAGCATGGATATACTTATAAGCCCAACCGAGTCCAAACTTGACTTGTTTAACCTATAAGACTTGAGGCTTATGCTCAGCTCATTTCGACTTCTATTCCGGAGCTCGAGCTCGTCTCGTTTCGAGTTCTATTCATAAAGATCGAACTAAGCTCGTAGTAGCTTTTCAAGCTCGAGATCACCTCAAACTCGCGACTTGTTTATTATTTAAATTTCTCAGGCGGAGCGTCTGGTTCTCAATCATTGTTGATGTTGAAAGAACGCTTGAGTTCGTCTCAGCACGGTTGATCTCCTCAAGCGTTTCTTCAAACTGACTAAAAAAATACAAATAACTAAGAAAGTATTAATTTATAGGAAAGGTAAAAGAAGAGGGTATGTAGATAAACATCTATAGGGCCCATGGTACTTCTTTGGATAGTCATTAGCCTCTGTGATTATAAAATAAGTTATATGTAAGCTTTCTCATGTGGCACAATGTTAGTCATAGCATTTCCTTTTACACTCTCATATTTACCTCATCTGAATCTGGAACTTCTACAGTAGTTCCATGAGAGGCTTTTATTGCAATCAAGGTTTCTTCCTGAACCTAATAAAAAATAAATTATTACTCTAAAGGTGGCAAGTAGACTCGGGTTATCTTGACAGGTCAATTGGTAAACGAAAAAATTGCTAAAATTTATGGGTCAATAGGGTAAAAAAAAATAGCCAAAGTATATTCTTTAAGCATGGAATCTGTGTTTTTTTTTTTTTTGTAAAGATGTGGTTTTTCACCTTTACTATAGCATCGCAGTGACAACGTTCCAAACAATAAAAGTGTATCAGATCAACCCCACATTATCGATACCGCAGTACCAAAAATCCAAAATGTACTTGTTTTGACCCGGACCCATTACAGCAACCCAAGCCCACCATTTGGCCACCTCTAATTAAGAGTTAGAACCCTGGATGAAGTAATGGAAAATACCAGGAAGCTTTACTTTTGACTATCTTCGTCTTCACTCAAGTCCCTTAATATCTCTTGCATTTCTCTGTCAGTTTAATAAATACATGCCTTAGCATAAAGGCAGCAAGATCATCTTTATGTAGATATTGAGTGAACAACTTTGTTTGCTCATCTAATCTAAGTTCCTCCACTAAAATATTTTGAACTTTAGTCTGTCATTGAAATGGTTATTTGTTGTTAAAAAAGGTCTAATTTACCTTAAGATAGTTATGTTGCATGAAAATAGCTAGTTGATGAATTAGCATGGAAATAAATTCAAAATCATCAATACAAAAACAAAAAAAGAATTATTTTTTTAAAACATGCCTGTAACAACGCACACCCCAAATAGACTACCTGGGTCTTTATAGTTAGTGCAAAAAGCCATCATGTTCCCATTGTCATCTCTTGACCTTTTCCAAACATCCATTTCGCCACCTGTTTTTTATAGAAACTGCAATCACATAAGACATACTATTGGTTGATAGATTCGTTATTTTCCATGTAAAGCAATAACACTGAGTTAGGATATATTTTTATACTTGAATAACTGGTTTACATTGTTTTAAGATATTAAAAGCCTTGGCTACTGCTATCACTGGGAATCTCTCGTATTCCATTAGTGGTGTTCTGTTTGGCAATTCTGCTACAATGATTGTTAAAACAACCTTGATTTCATAAAAAAAACCAATATAAAGGGGCAAATTAAAATTAGTCCAAACCATCAATGGGCTCCGAGGTATCATACCTAGTACCAAAGCCCTTCCATCGCACCTAAATGTTGCAATACTATTAAAAAATCAAATCTAAAAGCGAAAGATGAAGCGTGCAGGGTGGGGGTTTTGTGTTTACGATTTCTCAAATTACAAACAAAACCTACCAAAAAAACAATAACTTTATGCAAAGTTAATGAACAAAGTCACATAAAGAAGCAGGTGTGAAGTGTGTGGAACGGTAAATTAATCGATTCGTGATCACACCCAAATTAAAAGGGGAGAAGAACAACACATAGGTGTAAACAAATTAATAGATGAATCAAATGGGCCGATGACTTGTTCAAGTCAAAATAACCACCAACTAACAAGTCACCACTAATTATCTATCAATAAAAAATAATCTGCTGACTAATGCAACCCTCCCTAAACTCCTTAATTTCATGATAAAATCCCAATCCCCCAAGCAAACAAGCATAAACAATATACGTATTGCTAAATTTGAAAATGTGAATCGCATCAACAAAACCTAATCAGTAACAACGTGATACATAACAATTACTATTCTCATTAAATTAAAAAGTGTGAAACAGACCATGCGAGCAAGGGTTTCGGTTTCGATGAACGAATGGTTTTTGGTTTCTTTGGAGATTTCAGATTCCGAATAGCTCCAGAATGCCAAACACAATTCAACCGAAATTCTGTTTACACACCAATAACACAATCATGAACAAAACTTACATGAAAAAAAGACAAAATTAACAAGTTGAAGCGAATTAATGAACTTTACCTAAGAAACAGGGAAGGATTAGAGAGATTCTAAGAAGAAATTATAGAGACTGGACTGAAACCTAAAACCCCAAATCGAGTGTGTCGTCCCCAATCTTCTAACTGAAGCATTTGGTGAGTCCACAGAACTTATCGGTGAGGCCGAAATGGGAGGAGAAGGAATCAGGAGGTTTCGTCGGTTTTAGCGCCTTTTAGGTTTCCAAGGGCAATTAGGTTCAATGAATGTAATCTGGCAGTTGGCAATTAAGCTCATGGAATCCCAATTTCCCATTATACCCTCAAGCGTCTTAAAAAATTGATGGTATTTACTAATTTACCCATCTCAGATGGTTTATACTTTTTGTACATCCTGCTTTTAAATCGGTACACATGGTAAAATTACAATCTTATCCCGATGAAATGCTTTATATAGATGTAAAGATAAATAAAGCTACAACGAATCATATTATTATTATTTTTCGTCTACGCCCATGACGACTACTCGAAAACCGTACAACCACATTATACGAGTCTTTATTAGGAGTACTATATTGGCATGCTAGCGAATCACGTTATTGGAAATGATATTATGGGATCATATTGTTCTAATTTTGCATTCGACATCAAGGTGAGTTCATAACCCCCACTTTTTACGGTTTTACATATTTAGAAATGTTTTCGGGGGTGGAAAGACATGCAATTTTTGCTAAAGTACACAAAGTTTCGATGAACGAAAACTATATGTTTCTAAACCATGATACGGACGAATTCCAATAAATTCAAATGGTTTACAAAAAGGTTTACGCTAAACATACCGGTTTACAAAAGACATGCAAGTTTTACAAACGTACACAATATTTCGATAAACGAAAACATCATATTTTTAAATCATGTCACAAACGAATTACTACTACACGAATGGTTTACAAATGGTTTACGCTAAACATACCGATTTATACAAAAACATACGCGTATCTTAGAAACATGCATGAGTTTCATGACTAGTGATAGGATTTTGTTAATCATAACGGGACTAGGTTGTCCTATATACAAACAAGGGGACGGGTAGGTCCTGCTTTTAAACTCAAACGGGCTAGGCCCATTTTTACTTGTGTGAGGCACAAAGACTTTGTGAGTTCATCTTTTCCCCTTTTACTTAAATGTTTTTATGGTTTTAAACGCTCGGGGATGTATACATGTTGTGAACTATATAGCAGGGAGAAAATGAAACCAACTAGTTCATATGCGAATAGGTGTTTAAAATCAAAGGGGCCATTAATCAATAACAGTAGCCGAGGAACAATTGGATAGATCTATTGGGTGTGGACGAGCCCCACTTTGAATAAAACTTTGTCCGTTCATAGTGCTTTTGTGTATAAAGACACTGATAAATCGTCAAGGTTTGGTTGCCTCTTAGTTCGGCATACAGATTAGTGTCCTAGCTACACACTAATGATCACATGGATTTCATTTTTGAGCTATACAGAAACAAATTTATTATGTCTTTGTCGTATGTGGACATTGACGGTTAAATAAATATTATAAAAGCGTACACGGTTTTCACAAGACATGTTAAGGAGAAAATGATTTCGATACGTTTCTCAACACTATTTAAACCGGTTATCAAAAGATTTATTTCAAATCTTATCAAACAAACTATGAACTCGCTCAACTTTATGTTGATTTTTCGCATGTTTCTTTCTCAGGGTATGTTTTACAAACCATGGCACAGTTGGAATAGGAGAACCCATTGGGATAAGAGTACTTTGTGGGCGTTCACATTCTAGAAGTCTTAGCATTATTTACTTCCGCTGTGCAATGAAGATACCAGTCGATCACGCCCGACTCTGATGTAATCGATTTATCGGGGTGTGACATCAACATCTCCACTATCAGATAACTCAACGCATGTCTTATTCCATAGCCAACGCCGGTGACGGCGATCTCACCTAGACACACCTTCTTCTGCTAACTTATATCACCCCACACTATTCCACCAATCCCCAGTTCACACCATGGTTCACGGGTCACCCCCCGCCGGTGATGGCCAGCTCCCCGTCGATACTCTGTTCTCCTGTCTTCTTCCCTTAGGTGGTACAATAGTAGACGACTCGATCTTTGAACAAGCTCGAAGGATGGTTAGCGTACGAATATCACCTGAAGAACCCATCCCAATGAATGTTGAACAGGGCTCATCTTCGTTCTTATTCAGCACTCCTACAAACCCAGGGATCCAAGTCAATGTATATACATCTGTCAAACTAGTGGTTTTTATTTTTAATATTTATGTTTGTGATTTCCTTTTTGAAGTTCTTGTTGGAAAAAAACCCTAGATTGTGAACAAAGTAAAACAAATATTTTGTTTTTTTGTCAGCTGCCTTGTAGTGGTCAAGTTGTTTTGATGGTGCCATATGTTTTTGTAAAACTTGCCGGATGGAGTCGTCTTAGGTTAACAAATCTACTCTTGAATGTTTGATGTGGGTTGTAGTGGCCCAGTTGTTTTGAGAATGTCTGTTGTGTTTCATTGTTTTCATCCATCGAGTCCTTGTTCAATTTTTCCCAACTAAATTTAAACCATGTTTTGTTTTCTTTCAAGTTTTAGATTAAATATAAAAAATTATAACATGATCTTGTGCGAAAAACTAATAAATTGCATTAATTTTGTCACGTTTAGTCGATACAAGGGTACAACATCTGCAACTTATTTTTTTTTTTTTGATATGTAGAGCCTGGCCAGCAAAGCGAGGAGGAATGCCCGTCCTTGTTCACCCCCAATGGCACGCGTTACTGACCCCGTTTGCCCCACCCATCTTAGGCCACAGCTGACGGTCGTGTTCCAGAAATGATAGGACGTAGTTGAGATGTACGATAGCTTTGCTGAGAAGTGCGGGTTTTCGATTAGGATGTGAAATGTTAAGAAAAGCATGGAGCTATCACGCATCGTTACATCTTGTGCGCCAACCATGGTAAGCCACAGCTGAAAAGGAAGTTTGACACGCTGGACGAGACTACTTTAAAGATTAGGCAGTCCACGTTTCGGGTTTGCGACTGCAAAGCTTGTATCCGCGTCAAGATTGACCAGCCCTCGCAAACGTGGGTGTTGTATCACTTTGAAGAACATCACAATCATCCGATGGTTCCCTCGTATAATAAAGATCTCACAACAAAAGGACGGAAACTTGATTTTTCATCCAAAGATTTCATCCATCGGCTTAGCCTTAACAAGGTTGGACCCTCGGTGGCCCATAAACTCCAAGTAACTTTGAAGGGCGGGCATCACAATGTCAAGGGTACCGCCGAAGATTACAAGAATTTTTCGCGGAGTTTTCGCATGTTCATTGGCGATAGGGATGCTCAACTAGTTATCGATAAGATGAAGGACCAAGTCGACCACTTGCCTAACTACACTTTCAAGTATACCGTGGAGAACGGGGAGCTACGCCGCATGTTCTGGGCGGACGAGATTGCTAAGCTCAACTACCAAGCGTTTGGTGATGTTACTACGTTCGACGCCACATACCAAACAAACAAGTAAGTATACTTGCCCAATTCCATAATATGTTTTTTTTGTTTTTTAGCCGTGTAAAATAAATTGTGATGAAACCGTAAATTCATGCGTATCTTATAGGTACAATCTTATTTTTGTCCCCTTTACCGGGGTGGATAACAGCAAAAAGTGCGTGACATTTGGAGCAGGGCTTCTGTTCTGCGAGACTACAGCGAATTTTTCGTAACGTAAAAAGTAGTGTATTACACGTGGTAGTGTAAATCAAAGTACAATTGTCCAATGTTTGTAATGTATTATTGAATTTGTCAAAGAAACGATAAAAATGCACATGTGCATGGATAACTGTTACTAAAAAAATTAATTTTTTTATTGTTGACGAAATATAGCGAATTTTTCAAAAAAAATATTAAAAAAATTGATGTTTTTAGATTTTTAGGTATTTTTGGGTGGTTCTCGCGGTCCTCGCAATAAATGGTGGTTTTATATATATATATATATAGGGTGGAGTTCTAGAGTGAACACTAGTGTAGTTGTGAACTAAGTGAACAAATCCTGACCATTGATTTACATCATCAAATCGTAAAATACACTAATGAACCTCACCCCTAAAGATTATAGTGTAGTTTGACAACCTGGATTAGTTTACTAGTGTTCAAACTCAAAGGGGTTGTTCACTACTAAACCTCACCATATATTTATATATATATATATATATTAATAAGCATATTTAGAGAACGACTTAAGGTAATTTGTCACTTTCCTTAAATTACTTTAATTCATGATGTACAATTGTTTTAAAGACAAGAAACACATATGTAACCTAACTTTCCAATAATAATATGGAATTTTTAGGCGGCCAAATGAAAATTCGGGCGGTCAGATCTGTTCATTTTCTTGCATTCAAATTTTGAATTCCCTCTGCTCATCCCAAGACACCCATTACCTTCCTAACTTCTTTCATTTCAATTGCAGAGAGAAGGGGGGGGGGGGGGGGACGAGATGCTACAGAGAGGGAGAGAGAGAGCGAGAGAATCGGTGGCTTCCGTTCCAAAGGCGGCGATTCACGAGGGTTTTGCAACCCCGAGTTCAACAGGTGACGATGGTGGATGGACCAGTAACAATCACAAACCCGACGTCGAAGCTAGGGTTTTTCGATGACCACAAACTACCGGCAAACACACTGGTGAGTATAGAGAGACGATGACCTCTTTGAATCTTCGACGGCTACAAGTTAGTCTACCGGCGACCACACCCACGAAGTCTAACGGATCTGGTGTTAATGCGGCTAGGGTAACGCCGCAAGCGGGGGAGACAACTGCTTTTAGGTTGTTTAGAACTGGCCAGAAAAGAATTCCAATTGCAGCTTTAACTGTGGCGTACGAACGGGTTTAAGGTCAACAGTGGCGATTGTGGCTTTGACTTGGGATTGGCTTTCTGTTGCAAGTTTTTCATATCCAAATATGATAGTCATTTGATGTTAACAAACCTGGATCTGAGGTCGATGGGATTAGAGGTGGTGTTGCTGGTGTTCTTCCTTCAGTTTGTTTTATTTGTTGTATCATGAAAGTATCCATAGTAAACATAAAATTATAAATCTAACATAGCTATTGTTGTTGTACTGATACGAGCATGTTTGTTTTATACAAGGGTGTGTTGAAGGTCTGTCCAGGGATTGCTGTTAAAGATGAGAGTGGCAACTTCAAGTGCACCCCGATTTACTCTAGAAGGTGTCACTATATGCAGAGCAGAACCAACTTCAGTATGCTGTTCCATTTGCATAAGTTAGGTACCATTTGCTTCATCTTAGAAATATTAATTTTTCAATTTTACCCATTTAGCATTCTCAATTTACTTTCAACAGCATCTGCTTGAAGAGGTTCATAGACAAGCTTTTATTTTGTGCCATGTAGCTTAATCTCCACTCTCATGCTTTATTTTGCCTTATAAACCTTGGATTTAAGCTCTATTCAAATGAATGTTTTTTTTTTAATTCAAATGCTTTTAAATAATATTTTACGTTTTTGAGTGAATAGATGTTAGGACTTAGGAAGTTGTAATTTGTTCTCTATTTCAACAACTTTTGACAAATTTCACTCCTTTATTTTAGGTCAAAAGACAAACTGTTTGTTGAAAATCTAGCAAATTTGTTGGAGTTTCAACTTCCAGGACCTCGAGGTGTTGAGAAAAAATGATCAGCAAATTGAGTGCGGTATACACTATGCACAGTTCCTTCCAGTAAGTAGGTATATTGTATTGTGTTTAGCTTATTACATGTTATCCCAACCGGGAACACACTACCAGTGACTTCATTTATAATTTATCATATAAAGTTAGATTGTGGGTCAAATAACTCTTTAATATAGCATTTTTACACAGTTTCGTTTATTCGTTTTGTAAATTCTTGGTTGTCACTGGTATATTTCTTGGTAACGTTCAGATTTGATTGCCAAGGCCTTAGCTGAATGTATGACTAATGCAAAAAAGGACTTAGATGGTAACTTGTTATATTATATTTATAAGAGTAAATTGCACAAAACATCCTTTATGTTTCCTCAAACTTGCAGGTTCCAGCCTTAATGTTTAAAAGTTGCTAAAAATAGCCTTTAAGTTTATTTTTGTTGCGGGTTCAATCCTTTACAGCTAACCACGTTATTTTCTTCAGTTAAGTTCCCTCACATGCATAACATGTGAGGGTATATTCGTCATTTTGTTTGATCTTTTTAAATATAATATAATACATATTATATATTTGATATTATTATATATTATGTATAATAAACACCCACATTAATAAACAACCACCACAACAAACCGTCTCCGGTGTCCACCCCTCAGAATTAAAACCACCACAGCCCCCACCCATCACCACCCTAACAAAACCACCATAACAACTACCCATCTCCAGCCTTAGCAAAACAATCCCTACCCTTCACCAACCACTGTTCACCATCACAACCATCTTGCCCCACCGTCACCAACCACCACAACACCAAACACCAAACACCAAACACCAAACCCTAACCTCCCCTCAACCACTACCGTTCTACCTGTTAATGCACCCAACAACACCCACAGTTATCACCACCACACAAGAGAGAGATGCGCATGGTAGTTTAGAAAGGGAAAAAGAAATCTGAGAAAACAGAGAAAAAGAGAGAGAACCGAGGGGGCACGATCTGCTTTGACTTCCAGTTCCGGCTTGAAAGACCTAGCCGCCGTCGGCCTTGGCGGCTAGGGTTCCGAACTGTTTTGACCTTCAATTCCGGCCTGAAAGACCTAGCCGCCGCCGGCCTTTGCTTGACGGTTACGGTTTGATGTTTTTCAGGTGAGGACTCGCCGCCGCACCACACGGTGGTGCAACCGGTGCCGCCGCTATCATGAACAAAGGAAGCGAAGAATCGGTGAAATCGGCACCTAGGATTTCAGAATTCCGATCGAATCAGGTTTACTCTTTTCTGAACAACATTCATCCGTTCTCCCCTCAATTATCCCCGCAATTTCGCCTCTGCATCTCCATATCCTCCAACAAACATCATCGGTCCACAATCTCAAACCGAAACCCTAACCCTACGGTGGTGATGTATCAGGTGGCGGTGGTGGTGGTGGCAGTTGAAGATGATGGTGGCAGATTTTTGGATTTTGGGGTTTTGTCGAAGTGAGGGTTGCGAGGAGGTGGTGGCAGAGGAGGGGTGGTGTGGAGGTTGGAGGTGGTGGCAGAGGAGGTGGTGTCGGTGGAGGAGGTGATGTGTGTTTTTTGAGGCCTTTTCTTTCCGATTTGTTGTCTTTCCGGCCTTTTCTTTCCTATCTATTTCGGCTGGGGTGGCAGTGGTGGAGGTATGCTGACGGTTGGTGGAGGTGATGGTGGTGGTTATGGTGTTAGAGAGAGAGAGAGAGAGAGAGAGAGGAGAGAGAGGGGAAGAAGGAAGGGGGTTGTGTTTTATAACCAGATTCATGTGAGGGATAACCAGATTCATGTGTTTTATAACCAGATCAACCAAAATGACGAATATACCCTCACATGTTATGCATGTGAGGGAACTTAACTGAAGAAAATAACGTGGTTAGTTGTAAAGGATTGAACCCGAAACAAAAATAAACTTAAAGGCTGTTTTTAGCAACTTTTAAACATTAAGGCTGGAACCTGCAAGTTTGAGGAAACATAAAGGATGTTTTGTGCAATTTACTCTATTTGTAATGGAAATACGGTAACCATTGTCGTCTTTATGACTTAATTTTTCTACAAAGGTTTGTTGGTTAGATAGAAAAAGTTCGTCAACTATAACTGAAATCATGTTAAATTGGATTTTCTTATGTTACGAAGATAAGATGATGTCAAGCACTTTTGAGGAACAACTTCAATACAAACTCCCCATGGTACCATATTTAGTTGAACAACATTCTATAGTAACTTTTATTTGTTTGATGATGAAGATGAAGCCATGATGATCAATGTGATGAAGAGTCTCCTTTGCCTCAATTTGATGGGTTTGATTTTATTTTGATCACTGGTGAAGATTAACATAGCATGGCACTACTAGTGCATCAAAGAATATCCCCCAAAAATCTGTTGGACCCTGTAGCTCAGCAAGACGATTATTTTATTTATATATTTATCAAATTTATCACCGAGCTTGCATTTAAGTTTAACAATCATGATCTCAATTTTGTTGTTTTAGACTGTTGGTAGTGACCGAGCTTCTTGTTGCTCAATTTATGTGGTTGGATTATGACATTCCATCTAAGCCTATATACATATACATTAGTTCATCTGAAACACAAACACATGTGATCCTTTTTTTCTAACCTTTTTATATTTATGCAATTATGCTTTTTAAGCATTAGAGGTTGTTTGGTTATATGATTTTTCCAATCAAGTGGTGCTGCTATAGACGTGGATTAAGAAGGAATCATAGAAATCTGCAACCATGCCGAAAACTGCGAGAAAAATGGACAGCCTATTGAGTCGATTCAAATTGAAGAATGAGAAGCCTAATATAGGTAAGAATTCTTTTCATTCTTTATTGTGGTAAATATTTTGAGTTTGAACAAGCTTTAACTAAATTCCTCTTTTTCTGTTTCTTCTTTTGATTAATATTATCAGCTGGCAAGTCTGGATATAAAGCCTTGGGATGATGAGGCCGAGATGAAAAAACAAATTGACGTTAGGAGTGTGCAACTAGAGGGCTTGTTGTGTGGTGTATGCATGTTTTTTCCCTGTTTTAGATATTATACAAAGTTTATTATATAGGAATATTGATTTCATGATTGCAGCAAAGTTGGTTTCATTTGGGTATGGTATCAAGAAGTTTTAAATCATGTTGACTATAGTTGATGATTTGATGGAGGACCAATCAATGAGTATGTCCAAAGTTCCAATTAGTGGCAAGTTATGAAACTTGCTTCCATGCGATTAACCATATTAAAAAGAAAATATTAGCATACAATAACAATATGCTTAGATTGTTGTCCAATTCGATAATCATATTTCAAAGAAGTATAGTTGGAAAGTATAAGGCAACTGAATGTCTAGTATGGTTGACCTCCTCTGTTCAACTCCATTACCCTTTGTGTTTTTTTTTGTTACCCTATAATCTGAACACGACATGGTTATGGCTCAAAACTGAACCGGACCGAATCCCCCTATACAACCGCTGAAACCACCAATCTAAGTGTTGTGCTCCCACCGCATCGCGCGGGCACCCTACTAGTATATATATATATATATATATATATATATATGAGAAGGATACATTAGGAACCAACCTTTATTGCGAGAACCGCGAGAACCAGTGTGAACACAACCAGTAATACCTAAAAAAATCTAAAAAACATCCAATTTTTTTTAATATTTTTTTTGAAAAATCGCTATATTTCGTCAATAATATTTTTTTTTCAAGTAACAGTTATCCATGCACATGTGCATATGTATCATTTCTTTGACAAATTCCGTAATACATTACAAATATTAGACAAATGCACTTTCATTTACACTACCATATGTAATACACTACTTTTTTACATTACCAATATTAGAAATGCACATGTGCATCTATACGTATCAACATGAAATAAGGTGTTTTGGTACACTACTTTGAATAGACTTTCCCTTTCATCTATCATACCATCCATAACACACTACCATTACCTCCTACCATCCATAATACAATACCATTACCAATATTATCACTTTATTACATGTATATAAACACCATTTATACCATTCAATCAATATATTACATCATAAAGTGATAAATATAAAAAAACCATCAACCACTAGATATAACTAACCAAAAAAATGTATATGCGTCTACTTTATCATTAAAAATCACAAACTTTTTGTACCAAAATACGTTATATCATGGTTATACGTAATGATGCACATGCGCATTTTGAATATTGGTAATGTAAAAAGTAGTGTATTACGGATGATATTGTAAATTAAAGTGCAATTGTCTACTACCGGTAATGTATTCAATTTTTTCTGTTTGGGTTTTTTTGTTCTTAGTGGCGTTTTCAGGATTAACCATTTATGTCTACTATTTTTTCCTTTTTAGATACTCTATGGTGTTTGTACCTTTTACTAGTATAGATAATCATCACTGCAATGTTACATTTGGTGTTTCGTTATTGACGTCAGAAATCGCTAATACATATATTTGGTTGTTGAAAGTTTTTTTAAAAGCCGTTAGTGATCAACCCAAAGTTGTTGTAACTGATCAAGATCTAGCAATGAAGAAGGCTATTTATGTTGTATTTGTTAATACCCGTCATAGGTTATGCACCTGGCACGTGATGCACAAACTTTCTCTAAAGGTAGAGTTTTTTTTTTCTTTCTGCAGTGGCGGTTTTTAGATGCTTGGTGTTTTAAAAAAAATAATATATTTTACTTAGTTTACATGTAGGGGACAAATTTACATAATTTTTCATTATTTTTTACTTTTTGTCGTTTTCGTGTTTATTTAGGTTGGGGTAAGGTTATGTAACTCCACCGACTTCTAGGAACGTATATGTGGTGTTGTATGGACGGATATACTTACACCTAGAGAGTTTGAATCATGCTAGGAAGAGGTTATTGAAGAGTTCAATCTTGTCAATAATGACTGGTTATCTGATATTTTTGCTCTTTGTGAATCATGGATCCCTGCAGAATACAGGACTGAGTTTTCGCCGGGTCTTATGCATACTACGTCGAGGTCCGAGAGTGAAAAACATTTCTTTGGTTAAGTAGGTAATGCAAAATCAACTCTTGTTGAGTTCATGACGGATTATGAAACTACAATAGAAGCACAACGCCATACGCATCGGAAAAATGACCACGAAAGTCGATATAAACGCTCTGAGCTAAAATGTAATTATAGAGTGTTGGGGAGCCAAGCCTCTGAGATATACACCAAATTTTTTTTTTAGGATATACAAGCTGAACTAATCGGAATTGGGGACTGTATAAATGCTCGTTTTAAAGAGCAGCCTGGCGGGTTTGTTAAGTTTTATATAAACGATTTCCAACAGCCATGTTCTTCACATCTTGAGGTATTTGGCATTTTTATTATCCTTATTTTTTTATGATACACTATATTTAATATGTGTGTATAATGAACAATCATTATGATGGCGTTTTTTCAGTATATGTTATGGCGTTTTTGAGATGTGTTTTATCCCTTTCTTTTTCGTATAATGTCTATAGTTTTTTGTGTTTCTTTCAGTGGTTAGCTTTAATTTAGTATGTCGTGTTTTTTCCAGGTGATGTACCGGAAGTCTGATTGCACTAGCTTTTGCTCATGCAAGCATTTGAGCCGTTTGGGTTGTTATGTAGACATGTCTTCTATGTTTTGAGAAGTTTGGGCATGAGGGAATTTACAAAACAATACATTTTAGATAGATTGCGTAAAGACGTTGCGCCAAATTGTCCTACAAATTACCCAATGAGCCCTGATTTTATATCGAACTTGAAGCTGATGTCCAAGGAATGATGCAAGAAATAATTTTTGTGACCGAGTATACTCTGAATCGTTTATCAAACAACAAGGAGGAGCTTTCATTTTACAAGGATCATGTTCAATCCTACATGAAAAAAGTTCAGGGTATGTAAACTGTCGCCCCCACTCCTAGTACCAGGGATCGATTTGCTGAGATAATGGGGCAATATGAAAAGGACAAGAATCCCATAAGAGTTCATGTTGGTCACTATGCATCCACATGCAAAGTGTCACACCCCAACCGATGGCGGAATCATCGGGGTGCGGCACTAAGCGGTTCAGATTGTTCGAGAGAATCCACAACGACTATTTTTAAATGACAATATTTAAGCGTCAATTTCCCATACAATCAACATACAATCATTACATAATCATCACGAATTCCATTAATCTCAAACAATTTTCAAAGTCGATTACAATTTATTACAAGTTTCTAAGCAAAATCGTAAGTCCGTTTGCAGCGAGTAGAAACATTAACCTGAAACATACATTAAAATAATTGTCAATACAAAAATGTACTGGCGAGCATACAGGTTTCGATATAATAGCATAATAGATAAAACGGTGTCGCGAATTTCCACATACATAAACATGATACACATAACATATAAACTCACAAGGCAAATTTCTCATGCTATACTCTCGAGATGCTCGCACGTTCTTCCTAGCTAGACCCCGTCGGGTGTTAGCCAAACTATAGTACCATACTAGCTAAGGTGAGTTAACGGAAATGTGTCCTAGTTTACATGTTCCTAGCATCACGTATAAATATGTACAACAGATATTCGCGAGTGATAGATTGGTTTAGTGTGTTTCGTGTGTTTTGATATAAACGTATGTTACACCCAAAAAGTGCATTAAAGCGAAAATGGGTCAAGTATACTCACAGTGAGTGCGTAAACAGCAGACACGAGCGAGATGGAGTGAGGAGAGTGTCGGGTCAGCCTGCGCGTAGAATCAGAAGTGCATCAGTCTTCCAGAGTGTTGAACAGTCGGAACGGAGAGTCGTGCGGGAACAGTTCATTTCGCACGAAAATGGAATTTTCGTGCGAAAATGTCTGTTTTTGTGTCCAAAATCGAGTGTTTTCGCGTCTGTCTTCCGGAAAATCGAGTGGTCATCCCTCCAACATTAGGTTACTGATCAACCTAGCGTCAGAGAGGTCTTTTGAGCGAGTGAGTCTCTTGTATGAACTCGGACTGGACCGTGTGAACTAAGTATGGTTCACGCGAGCCAGTCCAGATCACACAAGTGACTGTTCTTGCGTCTTGGTGCGTTCGGGACTAAGACTTCGTCTGAAACAGATGTATTTTTGAGTCTATTTCATGACGGTTTCGACAGCGCCTCGTTCCACTACTTAGTGAAAGAAACATTAGTCGGCCTGATCCGTTTTCGTATGAAAATCGATTTGATAAAACAGTTTTGTTAGGATAAACACTTGGTGAGTTTGAAACAACAAGGTTTTGGGTCTGAGAAGCCAAGGCTAACTCAAACATGCTCGGTTAAGTGCTAAATCCTTAAGAAAATCAGAAAGTTTTAGGAAAAAGATGAAGGTGTTCGTAAAACAGAGAAGTTTAGAAGAAATCAGAGATAATCTCGTGCAAAATCGTTGTAAAAACCGTTGTGATTCGTGTGAAAAACGTAGTTTTCTTACTTGGAACAGAGAGAATCGAGCTGGAGAGCGTTTTGGTGCGGAATAGCAGCAAGTTGGAGCGAATGGTGAAGGGTTATATTTATAGGCGGAGAGGAATGGAGGTAGTTTGGTGATATTTTCGTGCGGAAATCCATATTTTCGCACGAAAAATGCCATTTTCGCACGAAATATGTCATTTTCGCATGAAAAATGTCATTTCAGGCCAAAAAATGCAACATTTTTGCACGAAAATATGAATTCCTAAAAATTATTAAAAAACCTTTTGTAATGCTTTCCTTCGTATTAGTTAATTGTATTAAGCGTTGCATATAAAATGCGATAAAGTGAGTTGTTTGAGCGAGAGCGTTGCGAGTATTAAGCGTTTAATAGGCGTCTCAGTTCCCAAGTGCTGAGAGAGTGGCGTTGTCTAAGCGAGCAGATAGACTTGGAAACATTATGCAATGTTTATAGTATTAGTGAGTGCGTTATAGGCGTTGTGAGGTGTGATATGGTGCGAAAATAAGCGATTTAGTGCGAAAATATGAGATGTAGCGTAGTAAGCGATATAGTTTACATTATGATTCGAATCTCGGGTGCTAGGCGTAACGAGAGTAACGAGCTGCAAAATGTGGGTTGTTACAGTCTCCCATGCTTTAGGAAATTTTGTCCCGAAATTTATTCGAAAGGGAGACCTTGAGAATTCACATGAATAGATAGCGATAGAAGCGATAAGACGTTAGGGTAAGTTGAGGATGAATGAGCGATCGATATAAGATTGACGAGTGAAGGCGTCTCGGCGGTGTAGGGAATTGATGAGTAAAGGCGACTTAATTGACTCGCGGTTGGTAACCTACGAGTTGGTGATCCAAAAATGTTTTTAAGTTTTTGAAAAGTTTTGTTAACTTATTACAGAAAGGCTTTTAAAGGAAACTCAATTTATGAAAACTTTCTCACAACGTGACGTTAGGCTGAGTCGATTTCACATTGTAAGAAGGATTTTACTTGCCTAAAGGTTTTAAAAATCAAAATATTTAGAAAAATTTTCCATTTATTTCCAAACATAACGGTAAAAACAATTTTTAACGGTATCAAAAAGTTTAATTAGCGTCGAACCCCACATGGCATCTTTCCACGAAATTTTGTTAATATGGCTAAAACACTTATATATAGGAAGTACCAGCGGCGTATCCACCATATCGCCTCCGTCTCGTGGAGCGATGTCAGGTGTGTTGACATGATACGGATAGATTTTGATATCCTTGGTCCATGCGGTGAAGAATAGGACCAAGTAATTACAATGCTTAGATAGCGTCGAACCCCACATGGCATCTTTTCACGGAAGTTTGTTATTATGGCTAAAACACTTATATATAGGAACTACCAGCGGCGTATCCACCATGTTTTAGCCATATCGCCTCTGTTCCATGGAATGATGTCATGTGTGCCAACATGACATGACATGGATGGACTTTGATCCAATCTGCGAATGGTTGGACCAAGTTTGAATAGGGAGCCAAGTAGCTTGCACGAAGAAGCTGATTGCATACTTGGTTAGCATTAAAAGTGCGCGGGGAAAGGTTTGGCGATTGGAATAACGGAGCGGTAAGAATGAGAGATGCGATAAGTGTTAAAGCGTCATGAGGTAAAGGCGATAAGCGAAGAGATAGCATGTCACACCCCGACCCGCAGCGGAAAAGGTGATCGGGGCATGATTGGGTTTTCATCAAGCTCATGACATTTATTATAATGTTTCATATTTATTATTACAATTTAAAGGAGATCATACAATCATAATTACAACATGTTCTATACATCTTTCTAGACTTCATTATTTTCTTCTAAAGCACTTTTCCTATGTTTTCCATGCTTCATCCTGTTCACCTGTATCATGTGTAAAAATGGTTTTTGGATCAATAAAAAAAGTTGGCGAGTGAATCCTATGAAAAAACATTTAAACAAGTTCATTGAATTGATTATAAAATAAAGTGCATAACCACATATGAGTAAATGTAGATGTAAATTTATTCACAAAACACTTAATATTAAATAATGCACACACATACAATAATAGATTGTTTTAAGGCACGCGTTGTTCAACTCGTCTCCCACGAGGAACTGATGGGCCTAATGAATGAGTTTTGAGGCACGCGTTGTTCTACGAACTGATGGGCCTAATGAATGAGTTTTAAGGCACGCGTTGTTCAACTCGTCTCCCACGAGGAACTGATGGGCCTAACAAATAGTTTGCATACAACTTGACAATACGTAATACGTAACTACAAACAATATTTACATTCTAAGTTTAGATCATAATATGGTATAGCACGAGTTTGAATAAACGAATTAGTTTAAGCGACACATGATACACCCCAAAACGTGTAATAAAAAAGGGAGTTGTAAGATTCACTCACAGTGGTTGCGTTTCTTGGATTGATGATGAATGCGCACGATTTTGGATTTAACCACGAAAGAAACTAACCTAGATAATAACATAACGGTTCGGTAAATAAGCGGATTTTATTAATAAATTTTAATAGGATTTTTGGATATATTTTTGTGAGTTTAAGGCTATTTTCTAACTTTAAAAACGTTATTTTTAAGTACTTTAATTGATTTTTAAATTAAATAAATAAATAAAAATAATAAAAAACTGTTGACTTTTGACCGTTGACCATGACTGTTGACCGTTGACCGGTTCGGTAGTGAATATTATTGCACTGAGTGAGACTCGAACCCATGACCTCCCGTACGCGTGCACGCAGCTCTACCAACTGAGCTACGCGTCTAACCCGAAAAATTTCTGTTTTTAATTATATTTATGCACTATTTAAGTTAATCCGACAATCATTTATTTTAAAAAGGATTTAATTGTATCGAATCGGTGCTCTCCACAGGTCTCGAACCGGGACCTGTGGTTTAGTTTGGCACATAGTCCACCGCTGGACTGTGTGTCTAACTTGGTAAACATTCCGGTTTTTATTATACTTAACAGCTGACTGCGAGTGGATCCGGTTCAGTTTAAAAAAAAACATTTTTATTACAGAGCATGTGCTTGTGTCAAGGATCGAACTCGGGACGTATGTGTGTTTGTTTGCACACAGTCCACCGCTGGACTGTGTGTCTAACCCGTTCATAATACTGATTTTAATTAATCTTATAATCAATACGACTTCGTCTTCTTCGCTCAGAACACAGACAACGGTTAACCATGCTGTTACTTGTTAAATTAATTTAACGAACTTTATAAGGGATTGTAATGTATTGAACAGAAAGGGTTTGGGAAATGATTGTACCGGAACAGGTCGTCTTTTTCAGAACACGGCAAGGATCGCCGGCTCTGTTTTGTGAACTTCGGCTGTTCGGATAAATTAACAGTTTTGATTGATTAAATATGGAATTGAATTACTGAACAACGATTAGCAGAAGGTTTAGTTGATCATACCGATTAACAGCGTGAGTTCGGAAATTCCAGTAGTTTTCCGGCGAAAACAGAAAATCCGGCAACGTCGTCTGGGGTTGATTCTGGGTGATGGAGTGATGTTAGAATTTGTCTAATAATGGAATGAAACAGAAAAAGTCGAGGTATTTACCGTGTTGATGAAAGTCTCGGTTTTCCGGCGACTTGCAGAGAATTCTGGCGAGTGAAAATGATTTAAGAATCGGTGCGATTTTGAGTGAAAAGTTTACCAGAGACTAGGGTGTGCATTTATAGGGAAGAATCAAGTTGAATTGGGTCTGATTACCGTCTTGATTCGTTGGTCAAAAATTCTCCGGCGGTTATGACTGATGTCGTGGAGCTGGACATCGGTTATAACTGATGTAAGAGTTATTATGCACGTTAAGTCACAAGAAACCGACAATAAATGGCGAAATCGTCGGGATTACCGGCGACTGCGGAATGGGCGCGTCAGTTGACTGATTTTGAAAACGAGTTTTGTTATTTGAATTAATTGATTTAATATATCATCAAAAGGCACAAGTGGCGGAGTGGTTGGGCGAGTGTGAGTTAAGTCTTTGAGTTCTCGGCTGACCCGGGTTCGAAACCCGGCATCAGTATTTTATTTTTATTTCAATATTTTTAATAGATTTTCCATCTTAAATTTTATATTCTAATATCCTTATTAATTATGTATCGTTTAAAATTAATTTGAGCATTAAATACGCAACGAAATTTTTTTTACCGGTTGAATGGTTAATAAACGAAGCGGGTTTGGTTAATCCGGTTTTTGACGGATGTTACAGTATCCCCTACTTTTAGAAATTTCGTCCCGAAATTTAAGTAGTGGCATGTTTGTCTCAAAAGGATGGTGTTTTAATTTGACAGTTACATACTTAGAAGGGAGTAAGAGTTTAAATTTTGTTTGAGGCGGTAACGTTCCTGGTAAGGGTTGAGTACCCTGCTACGGGAATCGCTTTTTGATGCCTAAGATAATGAATATTGATAAACAGAGTTGATTGACTAAGTATGATTTCATGCGCATGAGTTTTGATACGCTTGGAAAGATAAGGTTATATCCTAAAACAAAACTTCTACTACTAAGACCTACATGGAACTTCTCATAACCGCCTGACAATGCCTCTGATCCTTTGGCAAGAATACTTATATATAGGAAGTACCAGCGGTGTATCCACCATATTCTTGTCAAATTTTCATTGGTTTTATCAGTAAGTTATGATTGGTTCTATGATGTGACTCTAGAACATAAACAAACACAACAACCAAAGCCTGAGTCCTAATTCTGATAGTGTACATGTTTGAATGGTGACAGTACCTCTCTCGTTTGTTATGATGGAGAGGTTAGTCTATGTAGAAATAGAACACAATCCAATTCCTTTAAATGATAGATATGATATGAATGCTAAATTAGTGAGTATAAACAAACTTCAACCATGACATTACTAAATCCTACATGGAACTTCTCATAACCGCCTGACAATGCCTCTGATCCTTTGGTAAGAATACTTATATATAGGAAGTACCAGCGGCGTATCCACCATATTCTTGTCAAATTTTCATTGGCTTTATCCGTAAGTTATGATTAGTTCTATGTGACTCTAAAACATAAACAAAACACAACAATCAAAGCTTGAGTCTTAATTCTGATAATGTACATGTTTGAATGGTGACAGTACCTCTCTCGTTTGTTATGATGGAGAGGTTAGTCTATGTAGAAATAGAACACAATCCAATTTCTTTAAATGATGATATATGAATGCTAAATCAGTGAGTATAAAACAAACCTCAACCAAGACATTACTATATCCTACATGGAACTTCTCATAACCGCCTGACAATGCCTCTGGTCCTTTGACAAGAATACTTATATATAGGAAGTACCAGCGGCGTATCCACCATATTCTTGTCAAATTTTCATTGGCTTTATCCGTAAGTTATGATTGGTTCTATGTGACTCTAAAACATAACAAACACAACAATCAAAGCTTGAGTCTTAATTCTGATAGTATACATGTTTGAATGATGACAGTACCTCTCTCGTTTGTTATGATGGAGAGGTTAGTCCATGTAGAAGTGAGACACAGCTCAACTTCTTTAAATGATGAGACTGAGATACGTCGTGAGGTATGATGATATGAATGCTAAATCAATGAGTAATAAAACAAAACTGAAGTAGTAATTCGCATTAAAATTCTTGGATAAATTTCCAATTTGAAATTGAGATACGTGAAAATTGGGGTAACATAAAGAAAAAAAACATAAAAACTAAGCGGTTGGAGTTGAATCTTGATTTTTGGTGAAGGAGACTAGTTGGGTGGTTCGTTTGGGCCGTCATTATCTTCAACAGGATTGGCGTTGATGTTGAAAACTCTTCCTCTTGCTAGTGGCCTAGTGGTTGGGTTTTCTTGATTTGCTTGATTAACTGGGTTTGCTTGAGCTTGGGCGTGTATGATGTTAACCAATCGAGGGCACGTGTTTCTATAATAGGTAGGGTCGCCACAATTAAAACAAGCTCGAACATAAGGTAACATGGGGTATTGGGGTTGTTGATATGTTTGGATCATGTTTTGAGTAGGGGGTGAGGTTTGGTTTTGAGGGGTGCGGCAAACCTTGCTCAAATGTCCATAGCGTCCACAATTCGCACATAGTCGACAAGGTAAGGTAGATGGATGGTGATAAAAACAGGTGTTACATTGAGGGTGAGGTCCAGGGTAAGGTTTCTTATTTGGGTAAGTTGAGTTGGGTGCTACTTGAGTGATTGGGATAGCTTGAAGGGGTACGGCTTGTGAGGCTGGTTGATTGCGTTGGGTGACAGCGAAAAGTTGCCCATCTCGTTTTCTCTTAGAAATGGGTTGAGAAGGGGATTCGGTTTGGGTGGGGTTTGAGGTTTCAGTTGATGCTTTATCCTTCTTCTTCTCCTCCTTGAAGTCTTTATTCCGTATGCGGTTCTCGGTGAGCTCCGTATCTAACTCCATTGCTGCTTCCAAAGTTGCAGGCGTGGTACTTATTACAGAGTCTTGAATTTTTGAAGGAAGACCTCGAATGTAGTGCTCGATCAAACGGTAAAGAGGAGTGAACAAGTTGGGAACCATTTGATTTAACTCGAGGAATC
Source organism: Scalesia atractyloides (assembly GCA_947069175.1). Lineage (NCBI taxonomy): Eukaryota > Viridiplantae > Streptophyta > Magnoliopsida > Asterales > Asteraceae > Scalesia > Scalesia atractyloides. The sequence continues at coordinate 15,278,593 of CAMTDV010000021.1, read as the reverse complement.
TTTTGTTGTATGCGGTGTGGTCGCCTTCCTTTTGTTTCAAAGAATAGAACTCATCCTCCAATTTCTTGATTTCGCTTCTTGGGCAAAACCGTCTTGTCATGATTTCCTTCAACTCTTCCCAAGTCAAAGTCATAGCATCTTCAACACCTCGTTTGGCCTTCTCTATGTTCCACCATGTAAGTGCTATTCCAAGTAAACGACCAGTAGCATAACGCACTTTGCGATCATCGGGGCAATCGCAATTTAGAAAAGTGTTTTCCATTTCTTCAAACCAATGGAGGAGAGCGGTGACACCTTCAGTCCCTTCGTATTTTGGAGGGTCGCAGGATTTGAAATGCTTGAATGTGCATTTAGTGGTATTTGGGGGAGGGTTGATAACATTTGGATCTTCTTGGTTGACGGGATTAGCGGTAAGGGCTTGTTGAACTTGAACTATAATGTTGGGTATTACGGCAGCCATTTGTTGAGCGATTTGGGCAGCCATGCGCTCGCGGGCTTTTCCTGATCTCATCTTCCTACGAGCGAGGCTAGAAGACATCTACAAGGAATACATATCAAGAGTATGAGTTGGATGTTTTAGGGATCATGTGTCGTATTTAGGAATGAACATTCATAAAATAAATATAGAATAATAAATCTACTACATCCATAGGATGTCTTGGGCTTTGCTCGTAATTGGGCCTTGCATGCCGCCATACTTCACCTTCGTAATCATGTGGGCCCCCATGATTACCGGGTTTTTCATATGGTTCGCATGTGTTAGCCTGGTTACGTACACTAAAACCTGGAGAAAATCGAGAAATATGTATGTAACGTATGATGTTCGGAATGTATCCAGGTGTGGACACAGTGACACCTCAAAGTGGGGTTAGTTCGAACGACGTTTGGTGTGGCATGCTTTGGCCTAATAGGTCCTTCGTACTCTCATCGTTAGTCCCCAGGAAGGCAAACTGGTCCGTTATATTGGATTTATACGAATGCCAACCTAGACAGGACGTTCCGACTACCGGTACTTGTACCCTTACAGTTACTACATGCCCGTCGCAGAACTCACTTTGATGAGATTTGAAAAATGAAAAATGCGACAAAATCTTGAATAACGGAAATATGAAGATGATTTGAATATGTGAACATTGAAATATGTATGATGAATATGTATGTAAGTATGTATGTTTGACTGTAAGTATAATTCACTATGTATCAAAAATGTAGTATCGGAAGTGTTTGCATGCATTTGTGTATGTAATAAATATGAAAGAAATAAACATCATGAGTTTGCATATAACCACTTAAAGAATTAAAATCTAATCAACTATAGTATAGGCTCTAAGGGTCTAATAACCTATCCTATATCCCTATAGTCAAAAGCTCTGATACCAATCTGTCACACCCCGACCCGCAGCGGAAAAGGTGATCGGGGCATGATTGGGTTTTCATCAAGCTCATGACATTTATTATAATGTTTCATATTTATTATTACAATTTAAAGGAGATCATACAATCATAATTACAACATGTTCTATACATCTTTCTAGACTTCATTATTTTCTTCTAAGGCACTTTTCCTATGTTTTCCATGCTTCATCCTGTTCACCTGTATCATGTGTAAAAATGGTTTTTGGATCAACAAAAAAAGTTGGCGAGTGAATCCTATGAAAAAACATTTAAACAAGTTCATTGAATTGATTATAAAATAAAGTGCATAACCACATATGAGTAAATGTAGATGTAAATTTATTCACAAAACACTTAATATTAAATAATGCACACACATACAATAATAGATTGTTTTGAGGCACGCGTTGTTCAACTCGTCTCCCACGAGGAACTGATGGGCCTAATGAATGAGTTTTGAGGCACGCGTTGTTCTACGAACTGATGGGCCTAATGAATGAGTTTTAAGGCACGCGTTGTTCAACTCGTTCTCCACGAGGAACTGATGGGCCTAACAAATAGTTTGCATACAACTTGACAATACGTAATACATAACTACAAACAATATTTACATTCTAATTTAGATCATAATATGGTATAGCACGAGTTTGAATAAACGAATTAGTTTAAGCGACACATGATACACCCAAAAACGTGTAATAAAAAGGGGAGTTGTAAGATTCACTCACAGTGGTTGCGTTTCTTGGATTGATGATGAATGCGCACGATTTTGGATTTAACCACGAAAGAAACTAACCTAGATAATAACATAACGGTTCGGTAAATAAACGGATTTTATTAATCAATTTTAATAGGATTTTTGGATATATTTTTGTGAGTTTAAGGCTATTTTCTAACTTTAAAAACGTTATTTTTAAGTATTTTTAATTGATTTTTAAATTAAATAAATATATAAAAATAATAAAAAAATGTTGACTTTTGACCGTTGACCATGACTGTTGACCGTTGACCGGTTCGGTAGTGAATATTATTGCACTGAGTGAGACTCGAACCCGTGACCTCCCGTACGTGTGCACGTAGCTCTACCAACTGAGCTACGTGTCTAACCCGAAATATTTCTGTTTTTAATTATATTTATACACTATTTAAGTTAATCTGAAAATCATTTATTTTAAAAAGGATTTAATTGTATCGAATCGGTGCTCTCCACAGGTCTCGAACCCGGGACCTGTGGTTTAGTTTGGCACACAGTCCACCGCTGGACTGTGTGTCTAACTTGGTAAACATTCCGGTTTTTATTATACTTAACAGCTGAATGCGAGTGGATCCGGTTCAGTTTAAAAAAAAACATTTTTATTACAGAGCATGTGCTTGTGTCAAGGATCGAACTCGGGACGTATGTGTGTTTGTTTGCACACAGTCCACCGCTGGACTGTGTGTCTAACCCGTTCATAATACTGATTTTAATTAATCTTATAATCAATACGACTTCGTCTTCTTCGCTCAGAACACAGACAACGGTTAACCATGCTGTTACTTGTTAAATTAATTTAACGAACTTTATAAGCGATTGTAATGTATTGAACAGAAAGGGTTTGGGGAATGATTGTACCGGAACAGGTCGTCTTTTTCAGAACACGGCAAGGATCGCCGGCTCTGTTTTGTGAACTTCGGCTGTTCGGATAAATTAACAGTTTTGATTGATTAAATATGGAATTGAATTACTAAACAACGATTAGCAGAAGGTTTAGTTGATCATACCGATTAACAGCGTGAGTTCGAAAATTCCAGTAGTTTTCCGGCGAAAACAGAAAATCCGGCAACGTCGTCTGGGGTTGATTCTGGGTGATGGAGTGATGTTAGAATTTGTCTAATAATGGAATGAAACAGAAAAAGTCGAGGTATTTACCGTGTTGATGAAAGTCTCGGTTTTCCGGCGACTTGCAGAGAATTCCGGCGAGTGAAAATGATTTAAGAATCGGTGCGATTTTGAGCGAAAAGTTTACCAGAGACTAGGGTGTGCATTTATAGGGAAGAATCAAGTTGAATTGGGTCTGATTACCGTCTTGATTCGTTGGTCAAAAATTCTCCGGCGGTTATGACTGATGTCGCGGAGCTGGACATCGGTTATAACCGATGTAAGAGTTATTATGCACGTTTAGTCACAAGAAACCGACAATAAATGGCGAAATCGGCGGGATTACCGGCGACTGCGGAATGGGCGCGTCGGTTGACTGATTTTGAAAACGAGTTTTGTTATTTGAATTAATTGATTTAATATATCATCAAAAGGCACAAGTGACGGAGTGGTTGGGCGAGTGTGAGTTAAGTCTTTGAGTTCTCGGCTGACCCGGGTTCGAAACCCGGCATCAGTATTTTATTTTTATTTCATTATTTTTAATAGATTTTCAATTTTAAATTTTATATTCTAATATCCTTATTAATTATGTATCGTTTAAAATTAATTTGAGCATTAAATACGCAACGAAATTTTTTTACCGGTTGATCGGTTAATAAACGAAGCGGGTTTGGTTAATCCGGTTTTTGTCGGATGTTACATAGCATTCGGGCATCGGGAGGAGAATGCGATAAGCGAAGCGATAGCGATATCGATAAGCGAAACGATAGCGATGTTAGCGTCTAAGCGTCGAGAGGAGAAAGCGATAAGCGATGCGATAGCGTTTAAGCGTCTAGAGGAGAAAGCGATAAGCGATGCGATAGCGTTTAAGCGTCGAGAGGGGAAAGCGATAAGCGAAGCGATAGCATTAAAGCGTCGAGAGGGGAAAGCGATAAGCGAAGCGATATAGATTTCACTGAAAGTGAGTTCGCGTTGATGTAGACTTACGAAAAGTCTAGCGGTGGCGCGATTCGAGAGGTGATGAGATGTTACGCCTTTGCGAAGGAGTTCGCGTGTGAAAATAAGAATCATAATATTAAAGGTATAATAACATTCAACTACACATGGCGCGTCTCCACGGGAGTTTGTTAGTATGGCAAAGCACTTATATTTAGGAAGTACCATCGGCGTATCCACCATGCTTTAACCACACCACCTCCGTGCCGTGAATAGGTGTCACGCTTTGTCGACATGGTTAAGACGCTTATATATAGGAAGCACTAGCGGCGTATCCACCACACTTAACCATGCTTTTAACGTTATGGCACCATTAGAACTCACTACGATCCCCATACAGACACCAGGTTAATCCCGTGTGCACCCGTGATTAATTAGTGTTTGCATGATTATTGTAACTTATTCTAAAGACGCATTGTGGGGATAGAAACATATTATATCGTGATAAACTATATAGCGTTAATAAATAGATTTAGTGTGTGAGCCTAGACTAAGTGCGATGACTCGAGTGAGAGAGAGAGAAAAGATGTCGTCGTATATTAAATGACACCGTATAATGGAATAATTAGAAAGCATAAGTACAAATGTCGAAAATCGTACTATTAACAACATCGTTCTACGCTTGGTCGGTGTTGGTGTTGACGACTTCTGCTGCTAGGGCTGCGGCTGCTAGTGCGACGGAACTGGGGTTGCGGGCTGAATTGGCGGTGCTGGAAGGGCTAGCAGACCATATTGTCGTGGCCCTGTGTGGCAGTTGCTGTGAAGTGACCGAAACAGTTGCAGTTGACGCAATAGCGGTAGCTGGCTCCGATCCGGTGGTGATACGTGCACTTCGAGCACTAGGGATGAGGCCCTGTGTAGTTACGCCTTGGGTAGAATGGAACTGCTGGAGAAGTTCAGGGTCGAACGGTGCAGTCGCCGAGTAGTTGAGACTCGAGCTTTTCCTCTTGCGGCTAGGTTCAACGATGGCTTGCGGTGGTAGGTTATTGTCTTCGCCGTCATCGGACAGCTTGATAGTAGCTTGGTTCAGATTCTTGGTAGGATTCTTGGAGAAGAATCCCGCCAAGACTCGTTTGTCATTGATTTCCGCGGCCAACTGATAGGTTCTTCGATGGTAGCCGGTCTTGCAGATTCAATTCGACAAAATCGCCCACGCACTCCGGCAAAGCACATATGAACTTTTTGATTGCCTTTTCAGGAGTGTCGACTTGACCAGGGCAAATAATGCTGAGCTGTTTAAACCTTGCTGTGAGGCCGGCGTTGTCACCCTCGCCTTGGTTGATTTTCCAGAATTCGTTCTCGAGCTTTTGGACTTCGTGGGGAGGGCAATACTCTCTCTTCATAAGCTCCTTCAGTTCCTCCCACGATAGTGCGTAAGCTGCGTTGTTCCCACGTTTGATGCGCTCTGCTGTCCACCAGTCGAGGGCTCGGGATTGAAATACTCCAGTAGCACAGGTGGTTTGAAAATGCTCAAGGCACCCACTCTGACGGAGGGTAACCTCGATTGCATCAAACCACTGAAACATCTGAGATACACTTCCTTCACCTGTGAAGACCATTGGGTCATAGGCCTTGAACTGTTTGTAGGAGAAAGTAGACTTTGGTGCATCGGATTTAGAGTCTTCCGATGTCTGAGAATTGCTGAGGGCTTGAACTTGGGTGATGATTTGAGGAATGACCTTGGCCATTTCCTTAACCACGAGCGATGCGATCCTCTTATCGGTGTTTCTTCGGGTTTGGCGTCGCGAGTTGGAAGCGTTCGAAGACATCTAGACAAAGAGATTTGGAATGAGATTCGATCATAATGATTTTTGAAATTGCGATGCGATTTAGCGCGTTAAAAACTTGTTATAGTTGATATAGTAACACGTATTCGAAGGTCACATAGGAAAACACATATTTCCTAGATTCTCACGTTCTCACATAAGCACATATAATCACGTACTATTCGTATGTATATACATGTTTGTATGTAATAAATAAATATGGCGCGAGGACGCGTGCGAGAGAGTTGTTATGATTTAGTTTTGTTGCGAGTATTAGCTCTTGTTTTGGATTGCGATGGCTGTGCGAGTTTTGCGTGCGTTTATGGAGCGAAAAGCGATAAATCGAGAAATCGATAAAGCGTAAAAATTTCCAAATTGAAAACACGTAAGCATAATAAAATTCGATGATGCGTAAAATCGGCGATTGCAGGCTTAAAATTAATAGAGCGTCCTGGGTTTTGAGACAGCGACTACCCAACGTGATTCGACCATTCCGTTGAGTTTGGGCACACGCTTTGGCCTAATAGATAAATGCTCTCACCGCCTCGTGGCTAACGGCATTACCCTTCCGGTTACTACGTGTCCCAAATCCGCGAAATAGTCGAGACTTTGGTGAGACTTGAAAATCGTTGAGTGGGATGAGTTTTCAAGGTTCGGGTTTCACCCCTAACTTAATAACTTCGAATCCGTGATCGTGGTTTCCCTCCCGGACCCATCAGGAGGTTTCCACTGGATAGAATGGGAAACTTTCCGTTAAGATGTGGATATCACTCCTAACTTAACGGAGAATTTCGTGCAAATCGGAAAACGCAGAGTGAGTGATTTGCCGAGAGTTCACGGTTTTCACACCTAATCTCGACAAATCGACTCGTTGGTGATGTACGAGTATATTTGCAGCTTTGTGTGTTGTGTCCAAGTCTTAGGAAAGACTTCGTATAGTATTTTAAGTACAAAGACAATGTTCTACAAAAATCTTTAAATAATTTTGACTTGAATTAACCGAAAAAGCGTTTGCGTGGCCTCCGACGCTCCTCTGACGCAATGGGTGTTTGATCTGTAGGAGGAGGTCGATTGTACTGTTCCCAAACTTGAATCTTTCACGAGTAGCCAACTTCCGTCGTGCCTCGATTCTTTCTTCATTTCGATCTTTCTTTTTCTGATCTTCAAGCTTTCTCCATGAAGTATTCCAGTCTTTACCTGAATTAACATTGTTAGCATAACAAACGTTCACAATCTTCTGGAACTGCATGGCCTTCTCTTTATCTTTTTCTTCACAACTGATCTTGATGAAGAATAAGTGTTCGATATCTTTCTCCGAGCAGTTGACTAGCCACATCGGATCCAACAGTCTGATCGCACGCCACAACCTATAAATTCTCTTATGCATGATCACGGTTTCAGATAGATCTTCAGACATATCCCATGACTCTTCATCAGGCTCGACACAAATAACAGCCTCTCCAGTACTTGAATCATAGTGCCACCATTTGAAGATTTTGTAAAAATCTTGTTCCATTTTCTTCAAAGGCATATTCTTCATAACAAACGGCCTTTTGACAATCAAAGTTACATCTTTCTCTTGCGTTACTGGATCGATCTTTGTGACGGTTCGTGGCTTGTGAGGTTTCCAGTAATTGAAGCCATGTTCATCTTCAAACTTAATTAGCTTCCATAGACGTTGATCATTTGGTCGTAACTTCATACTAAACTTCTTGGTCTGTACCAACTCTTTCACATCCCATTCTGGCAGAGTCTTTATATCACCCAGTCTTCTGATGCATTGAACTCCATACTCGCGTTTCAAAGCGTACACATCTAGTTCCTCAATCCATCCCCAACTGATAATATCACCCAGAGATGCATCAGGATCTCTGGTGAAGAAAGCTAATGGACGACGAAACTTTCTTTCAGGTGGCATTTCCTTGAACCACTTCTTCTTCATTTCAATAATCTCTTCTTTGGTCGGTGGTTTAGGGGCCATGCCATCTTTCACTGCTTCTGCTACCTTTTGTTTTAGCATATCATCATTCATTTCAGCAGTCATTTAATCAAGGGTAGGAAACACATCTGTTCCTTCACCTGTATATCTTGCCTCTTCATTATCATCTGAATCCCAATCTTCAATGAGCACTCTGTCATAATCGTTTGCCTGTGGGATGTCTTCAAAAACATAGTCATTCGGCTCTGAGCTTGTGTTCTTTAATTCCTCTTCAAAGTCGAACTCAAATGAATCTTCTTATAAGCCAAATAATTCTGCAAGGTTAGCCTTCGAGTAGTTATGAACATACTCTCCTTCTTCGACATCATGCTCAAGGTAGATGACTTTGGGCTTTGGCATTGTCTCATCAACTTCAATCGACGACTCCCCTGAACCTGTTCATCTGTTAGTTCAAAAATAGAGTCGTTCATGTAAGCATCAACAGTCATATTTTCATTATCAAATAAGTTTGCTACATATTCGAATCCTTCCTTCTCTAAATGATCATACGTTATGTCTATCATTTCATCAATCTCCTTCTCTAATTCCCTCTGTGTGATCGCCTTTTCTTAAGACATTGACTCTAAAATCCCTTCCCCCTGAAGCACAAACCTCTTGCTTTCATCAACGGTTGGATCATAGATGACTATCTCAGAAGATACTGGCACGGATTCAGCTTCCGGCGCGTATATTAAGTTTTAATGTTTAAAGGTAGTATTTTATTATATATTGACGACTATCTAGTAAGTTTTAAAGTTTAAGGATGATAAATATAAATTATTAAAGTTTAGGGTTCTCATTAGACACTTCTACCACTAAAACAAAGCAAATTTCATCAAGCAAGATTTGAACACACATCAACATGTTTAAAACCTACCAACTTTTCCACTACACTACTTTTCTTACTTGTGATATATTTTGTCTTATGTGTGTATATGATGTAGTGGGTAAAAACAAAAAAAAAATATTACTCTAGTGGGTGTCTTGTGGCACCCACCTCGATCACATGATCCGATGAAACCACAGTTTCCTGCACATGTGAGCTAGAGGCAGGAATATCATAAATCTCTTCTTTTCTTCTGCCCTCGGCATCTGATAGAGCTTTTGAGGCTTGTTCTCTATCTGCAACTCTTTGTCTTGCTTCCTCTCTCTCAATCTTCTCAATCTCATCAGCGAGAGAGATGCCCAAAGTTCGAACCAAAATTTTCTTCGTGAGCTCAACCTGCCTTTTGTTCGATTCTCGCTCTGCTTCATACTCTTCCATCTTCTTGATTATCCTCTGATTTTCAGTCTCATAGCTCTGGAGAGTTGCCTTCAGAATCTCTCTTTCATTTTCCAGTACTTTAATCCTTTCCTCATAAGCAATAACTTTCTGTGAAGCTTGAAAGTATCTCTCGCTATCATCAGTGACCAACCTCGGAATCTCCCTGTGTCTATCTCTATCAGACTCAAGGATCTTAATCTTCTCATCAGCACTCTTCAACTTTGCTTCCAACTCACTGAGTCTTCCAACATACACGTCATCAGCTGTCATATTTTCTCCCCCAGGAATAGCCTCATCATCAAAGTAGTAATCATCAAAGGATGTGAATACTGGAGGGTGTGCAGGATGAGCTGATGAAGTTGCATGTGCTTGAGAAGAAGCAGGAGGAGTCCCAACGGGTGGACGTGGAGGAGATGTAACTGGAGGATCAACTACTGGTGGAGGAGATGGAACAGGAATCTCTGTAAAAGTGTGTTGAGGAGGAGGAGATACATGTTGAGCAGAGACACTTGGTGTTTCAACAACTGGAGGTTGAGACGTTGGAGGAGGAGATGGAGGACTTCAGAAGTTGTTTCAATAGTTGGAGCAACAGGAGCCTCAGTAGTCTTTGTTTTCAGCTTGAGTCTTAGCTTCTTAGCAGTAGACTCTGGCTTTCGAGCAGCAGCATGCTTAACTCTTTTTCCAACTTTCTTTTCGCAGGCTTGACAATTGTGATATCCTCTTCGGCCTCAGATGGCTCATATGTTGTGTCATCATCACCAGTAGCCTTACGTTTCTTATCTTCGGCCAACTTCCTTTCTCTCTCTTCTCTCTTGCTCTTTTCTTTCTCTATCTTTCTTTTCACCTTCTCTTCTCTCCTCAGAATCAGTACTCGATGATGGACCTTCATCATCACCACCACCGGCTGTTGTCTCAACACCAACAATACCTTCAATTTCTTCAGCAGTTTCTCTAACAGATTCATCATGAGTTGCTTCCTCTGTGCGCACAGTTTCTTCAACAATAACTTGCTTGACATCAGTTCATCAATCAAACCTGTACCAACACTTGGTTGTTTCTTTTGTTTCATGGTGGCCGAGGAGGAAGTCTCTAATGATTTCTTCCTTTTTGCGGTAGAGGAAGAAGAACCAGCTTTTTTACTTCCATAATGACCTTTCACTCCCTCGCCCTTGATGTACCATATACTTCGTTTCTCAACAAAATCTTCCATCATATTCCATTCTTCGCTCTCGTCACCACTGACCTCATTTCTCCATTTACCTTCATGCGGAACAACATAATCAGCTTTGACGAACGTTCCTAAAATAGGCTTAAAACCTGGAGCCTTTCCTCCTTTACGGTAGTTGCTGATGTTGTGGAGGTCAGGCGAAGACATGTGTTCTAACTTCAATAAATCTTCCTTCTTTTTCTCGAGATTGGGATGTAGGTGGTCGAGGATCATTTGAACAAATCTAGGGTACTGTAAAAATCGACCCTTACCCAGATTCATCACCATCTGATCAAAAATCAACTTGCTGAAGTTGTACGGGTTGTTCAGTATCACAGCTACAATCATACACATATGATAATCTACTAAATCATCCCAACCCCCTTTCCTGTGGCTTAATGAACGTGTGATGCAGTGAGCCAGAAATCTGTATGGCAGCCCTAGCCGGTTGATCTTGTAAGGAGTAGAGTTCACATAACGATTGTACCCCATTCTGTAGAAGCATCCTTTGACGAACTGCTTTGTAAACCCTGTAGGAAAATCACTGTCATCCCTAAAATGTAATACAGTTCGTATAAGATCTTTTGTAATTGTGATCTCCACATCATTCTCTCCTATTCTTACAAGCTGACTTAATTGCCCTTGAATCGGCTTGTAGCTCTGCTGCGGCCCAAAAACAGTCGACGTGCGATGCATAAATGTCATGTTTATGTGTGAGGGCATAAAACACCGGCAACCTCTCCAGAAAATCCATATACTGAGAAAAAGGAGCAAACTCTGGCACTTCCTTATCGATTAAGCAGCAGGAGTTGTGCATAGGGTGGAATTCATATGCGGTTTTCTGTGAAACAGAGAGACATGAAAAAGCTAGAAATTTTCACAAACACAAATTTTTCAACATCATAAAATCTTCCAAATTTTCGTACGAAAATAACCCTGAAATATATTTTCTAAATTTTGGTGCGAAAATTTTCAACACAATATAAACATGTTAACTCAATCAATTTTCATATCGGCGAAAATAAGCGTCTTCCCCAACAGTTAGCTTAATTTGAACCGACTTAAAACACTTGCAATTTTTTACTTTTTCTTGAAACTGAAACGGTAAACCTTAGTTAAACTTGCCGATTTTAACAATGGAGTGATCAATTTTAAGTTTCACCGGCTAGTTTTCCTAGATCTACGTTTTAGTCCGTTTAAGTCCAAAATAGTCCAAATTAACGGTTCGATCTCGGTGTAATACCTTAGCCATTACAAGAGTTATGCAAATCAACCTCGCTAATGTGTCAAATAAGTCGAAAAGTGAACGTCACGAAGGATTAGAGCCAATCACTTCAGAGAATCCGCACCAAATATACTAACAGATTTCATGCAGAATCTGTGATGACTGTCGTTAGTGTCATGCAAAAACCGAAATAAACTAGGTAGCTAGAGTAAGTCGGGTATCGAACCAGAGGAGGATTGTGGAAAGTGTCATGATGTTAAGTATTGATAAACTATTACTAAAAAGTAAAATTTAATTGATGGTTTGATTGTTTGATTGATTGCTAACTAAAAAGAAACAAGATTGTATTCAATAGGAGAAAGAATGGTTCCTACGGAATTCAGGTTTTGCAGTTAACTTCATTTATGTGTTTAATCGAAACACTTACATAGACATAAGTGGAATGACCTAATTAACAACTTGTGATAACCAAAGACTAAGTACTCCGGTCAATACATAACGGGAGGTTATCTAATGGTTACCAATCACAATTACCAACCCTAATCTCATAGCAAATATATCCCAATTACTAGAACTCTCGGGAATTGAATGATCAAAGCGTAAGGTTAAAGCAAATGCAATCTATTACAATTCATTAATTAAACCAAAAGTGAAAAGCATCGAATGCTTAGATCACTGAGTTAAACGATTGTCACAAAACACATAAAATCCATTAACTTACAAAAACCCTCCATCCGGAGGAAACCATAAGAGTTTAGCCGCTCATCTCGGACACAAGATCAACAAAAGCTTGGAATGATGAACTCATGATCTTGATCTTCGGAACCGTGGATGATAATGATGATGATATGGTGAAAAAGTCTTCAACTTTGGTGCTCTGGAGTGCTAAATTCGTCCTTGGAGTTGAGAGATCATGATAGGCTTCCCCCAAACCCTAATGTACCAAAAAGATCTTTTTTTCGCGTTTTTTCAGAACCCAACCGTCAGTGACGGTTCTCCACCGTCCCCGACGGTGGAGAGTTGCTGTTGTTGATTTACCCAACCGTCAGTGACGGTCAGGCCACCGTCACCGACGGTGGCTTGTTGCTGTTTCTTTCTTGGTCAATCATGCTCACGTCACGACGTCTGCACCGTCGGCGACGGTCGCGGCCCCCATGTCTTCATTTACCTTGTCTCAACTTTCCATAAATGACCGAAAGGCCCTGAACTTCAAATTTTCCATTTCCTCACATAATGAAGTGCAAACTACTCTTTGATTAAGACCCGAATGGCCCCTAGACTTTGCCAATTCACGCGTCTTGCATATATACATCCCGTAACCAACCGAAAAGCTTCTGAATCACACTTCAAGCTTTACGTATCATCTTCAAACATTTCACATGCACTTTAACTCCCGTAACTTCACCAAGTTACCTGTTTTACCTGCAGAACAACTAAATCTCGTAGTTAACATATCCTCGGCAAGTAAACACACACATCACACGTAAAATACGTCATTTAACCACTTTAATACTCGGCTTTCACCCTCTACATCAATATGTTCAACTCTCTCTTATATATAGGCCATTAATTTTCGTGCGAAAATTTGGCATTGTGATGTTTAGCCAAATTTTCGTGCGAAAAATTGTTGACCCTTTGAAATTTTGTCAACTTTCCAACTTTTCGATTGTATTCAGTTTTATTTATCCACACAGTTGTCCAAGTCCAAGTTAATGACCTTGTTTAACTGTTTTGGCTACCAAGTCCAAGTTAATGACCTTGGTTGACAACCTTTTGACCCTAACTGACGTTATCCTTAGAATTTTAAGTTTCAAATTAATGAAATTTTCAACGTTTCAGACCAGACTTTGTTTCAAGATTAGCTCCTAGCCCGTATTTTAAAAGATTTCCCTCCGCATTCCGTCGCTTTTATCTTTGAAGATCAGTTTTCCATCACTGGTAGTCAAATATTAAAGAACAAACAAAAAACCTTTTTGAATTTTTGGATATATCTAAACTAGAAACACTTAAAGCAATATGTACAAACATATTTACATACATATTTTTGCGAGTTTGTGTTAGAGGATCATATCAGTTTATTGAGACACATTACCTAGTATCGTTGCTCTAGATAAAACTTTAAGTTCTTAAACAAATTTTCTTCAGATTGTCAGTATACTGATCCACTTAAACCTCGACACGTTTCTCAATGCTTCAAGATATGTTAGGTAATTTTTAGCAACATGGCCTAATCTGTGTTTCCCACCTCAGAATATACTCCCGCATCGAGATTCCCTAGATTTCATCTCACAGGTGAATATATCTAACTGATATCTGTAGAGGGGTGAAATGCGAGACCTTGAGATCTCAGGTTAATACTTCCGTACAGAGAAAGAGATGAAGGCTCGGCTTTAGGTGGTGTTCCTCTTGGGAATCATTTAATTTTTGTACTACAGAATGTCGTATCTTTTTATGACATTTTTCTTCATTTTTATGCAGCTTTGGGGTGAATAATGCGAAAGTATTATACAAGTTCTAGGACATTACTGACGCAAAATCAGAAGAACTCATATAATACCCCAGATATCAACTACATATAAAGACCTAGTATCTCAGAATCTGGGATTCTCTCAAACGAAATTTCGGGGTACCAAGCCCACATATCCGAGAGATGTTAAGCCACAGATTTACCAGTTTATCTATTTAGGTTTATATCCTGAAAGCAGTTTACTGAATGCGCGAAGCCTACTGGCACATCCTTAGAAAGACCTGTTTAGACACTTTTAAACAATACCTTTCTTTAGCGTACTGTAATGGTCCACTGATGTACTATCATCTCCTCTTATACACAAAACTATTTTTGAATTTTTTAATGTTTTTGTATTTTTCATGATTTTTTTTTGTTTTTGTATTTTCCACAACTTTTTCTCCCCCTAAAATAAAAAACATATTTTTGAATTTTTTTTAAGAAAGCATGTAAACTATTTACAGAAAAACATTGACTTACCAGTGAGGATCACGTCCCAACATCGTCATCCTCAAACTCAACCTCATAATATCCCCTTATGTCAGATTCTTTAAACCATTTAATTTTGAAAGATTTCGAAATCTTGCTCTGTCAAAAGCTTTGGTATAAAAATCTGCTTTTTGGTCATAAGTGTGGATTTTCTCAATTCTTACCAACTTTTTCTCGTGACAGTCACGGATAAAGTGGTATCGAATCTCAATATGTTTAGTGCGTGAGTGTTGACAAGGATTGACCGTGATATCAATAGCCGCCTTGTTATCTACGAATATGGGCGTATCAAGAAATTGCAGACCGTGGTCTCTCATCAGTTGTTGTATCCACAATATCTGGGAACAACAACTGGATGCTGAAATGTATTCAGCTTCACAAGTAGAGAGCGACCGTGGTCTGTTTCTTGCATTGCCACATTACCAAACGTGTTCCGAAGAACTGGCAGCCGACCGTTGTAGATTTAGGGTTCTGCTTGCAGCAACCAAAATCAGAATCCGAGTAACCCGTAAGATTGAAATCGTCATTATGTGGATACCACAAGCCGATGCTTGGGCATCCTTTCAGGTAGCGCATGATCTCTTGACGATCAACATATGTGATTCCTTTGGATTTGACTGATATCTGGCGCAAAGGCATGTGGGGTACATGATATCTGGTCTCGAAGCTATGAGATACATCAAGGATCCGATCATGGAGCGATATAATGTTTCATCAACTTTTTCTCCATACTCGTCTGGACAAATGCCGTGGTTTGTGGCTAAAGGGGTAGATGCGGGTTTAGTTCCTGTCATGTCAAATTTCTCCAACACGTCATGAACATACTTCGTCTGGTGAATGAAAATACCGTCTGGCAGTTGTTCAACCTGAAGCCCCAAAAAGAATTTCATTTCTCCCATAGCGCTCATTTCAAATTTTTCTTTCATGACTTTCTCAAAGTCCTTACAGGGCTGTTCGTTTGTCGATCCAAAGATGATATCGTCCACATAGATTTGCACAATGATCAGGTGTCCATCTACTTCCTTGGTAAAGAGGGTGTTGTCTACAGTTCCTCTGGTAAATCGGTTAGCCAGAAGGTGCTTGGAAAGCGTCTCGTACCAGGCTTTCGGGGCCTGGTGTAAACTGTAAAGGGCTTTGTTCAGCAAGTAGACCTTATCTTTGTGAATCCGATCGACAAAACGCGGTGGTTGGCCTACATATACCTCCTCTTTTACTTTACCGTATAGGAAAGCAGACTTCACATCCAATTGGTACACTTTAAAACCTTTCCATGAGGCGAAAGCTAGGAAAATACGGATAGCTTCTAGACGTGCGACTGGGGCATAGACCTCGTTGTGGTCTATCCCTTCCTGCTGACGAAAACCTTGAACTACGAGCCAAGCTTTGTTGCATACAATCACTCCTCTATCATCTCTTTTGCACTTGTAAACCCACCGAGTGCTTATCCTTTTCTGATTTGGTGGTAGGTCAACAAGTTCCCAGACTCCAAGTTTCTAGAACTGCAATAATTCTTCCTGCATTGCTTCCACCCAACTTTCATCTTTAAGAGCATCTCTGAAGTTTCATGGTTCTACCTGAGAAACAAAACAACTATGAGAAAATCTATTTTGAAGTGGAGCAACTTTAGAATAAAAATAACTTAGATCCTTATTGATCTGATTTCGCGTTTTCACGCCAGCTTGTAGTTCTCAATGATGTTATCTATTGGATGGTAGGAGACTGATCTAGCATCACTTCCCCTGGAACATTTACTGAGCTTTCTAAATTTGTGATGTTCTGATCTGCAACTTGTTCTGAAGAAGTAGCCTCATTTCTAGCACTGGTTTCGGCAGCTTGATTGTTAAGATAACTTGTAATCTCTTATGATCCTTCATCGGAACTGGAATCCCCATTATCAAAGGTAGGATCTTGTTCAGGTTCTGCATCTGCAAGTTGAGAGGAAGATGGTTCTGCTGTAGTCTGAACTGGTGTAACAACTGGTTCTGGCTAAGTATTGCTCGGACCTGCCCCTGAGGAAGGAGTTGTTGTTGGAGAAATAACCAACGGCCCTGTCACTTGCTCTTGATTAGATATTTGATGTTGTTGACACAGCAAGATGAGTTCTTCCTCAGACGGTTCTTCAAGCAGATCAAATGAATTCCACAACCCTTTGTAATTGAACAGCCAAGGATCTCCAGGTTTTTGCATGGGCGTTGTGTATCTCTGGCATTCAACGTGTTGAGCAACAATAACCTGATTCATTCTTGGTAGATAAACTCTCTTTTGCGGACTTGCATACCCTATGAAGAATCCCTCCAAAGATCTGGCTTCAAATTTTCCATCCGGGTCCAATACAGTACACGGTGATCCAAAAGGTTCCAAAAACTCTAGATTAGGTTTTCGCTGCTTAAGAAGTTCAAAACATGTCTTTTCGTGCTTCTTGACAGTCAATACGCGGTTTAGGGTGTAACATGCAGATGCAACAGTTTCGCTCCAAAAAGCTAATCAGTAACTTTGAATCAGCAAGCATCGTACATGCAGTCTCGATCAGCGTTCTGTTCTTTCGTTCAGCTACTCCATTTTGTTGAGGAGTATAGGGGGCACTGAACTCATGATGAATACCCTTAGCATTGTAGAATTCGAGTATCTTGTTGTTCTTAAACTCAGTACCGTTGTCACTTCTGATTCTCTTGATAGGCAGATGATAAAGGTTTTCAATCTTTCATAACAAGATCATCAAATTTTCGAATGTTTCATTCTTGCTTTCTTGAAAGAAAACCCATGAGAATCTTGAGAAGTCATCAGTTACAACCAGGTCGTATAGATCTCCTGTAATACTTTTCCACATTGACAGGCCCAAAAAGATTCATGTGTAGCCTTTCTAGTGGAAGCTTGATAGAATTGAGAAGCTTTCTGGGGTGTGACTTCTTGTGCTGCTTCCCCTTTTTGCAGCTGAGACAGTCATTTGACAAATGAAAATTTTTAAATTCACCCCTTCCACTAGATTGTTGTGCACCAGATAGTTCATTTTTCTAAGATGAATGTGACCCATCTTCCTATGCCATAGAATAGATTCCTTTTCAATGGCTTTTGATACAAAACATTGTCCTTCCTTTGATGTAGTGGATGCGACGCTCATGTCTAAGACATATGAATCATTTTCTCGCGGAGCACGCATAAGGATCC
Organism: Scalesia atractyloides; assembly: GCA_947069175.1. Classification (NCBI taxonomy): domain Eukaryota; kingdom Viridiplantae; phylum Streptophyta; class Magnoliopsida; order Asterales; family Asteraceae; genus Scalesia; species Scalesia atractyloides. Next base: position 15,260,744 of record CAMTDV010000021.1, on the reverse strand, counting down.
ACTCCTCAGGAATAACGAAACCTGCTTTGAGAATGAGACATTCCTTGTCATTGAAGTGAGTTGTGAATTTCTTATCACAAATCTGTGAAATGCTCAACAAATTGTTCTCAAGCTCAACGATGTAGTTTACTTTGTCGAAAGATACAACTCCATTTGTCAGGATTCCTTCTCCCTTGACCCTGCCGCCCTGTGTACCGGCAAACCCAACATATCCTCCCCGATGGCTTTTACGTTGTAAAGCAAAGCCAACATCCCTGTCATGTGTCTAGAAGCTCCACTGTCCATGATCACTTGAATAATTGACCTTGGAAGCCCCTCACACATGAAAAACATATTACTTAAAAGAGAGACCCAAGCCCTTTCGGTCTTGGGTGGGATGACAATGTCGACCTTTGGAACTTTGGCAACTTTGTCATCTTTCTTAATCTCAACCATGTCCAGTCTTTGATTCAGTCTTTTCTTTTGATTTGACTGGGACAGTGGTTGATTTTGTGGTCACAGAAGATGTTTTAGGTTTTGCGACCCAGGTTTGTGCCTTTGAAAATGCCTTTTTGATGTAAAGTTTGGATTCTTTCTTTTCAATGTTCTTTGATGTTTCACCAATTTCAAACTTAGAAATGATTTCAGTTGTTGGTTTCACATTAGAACTGGAATCTTCTTTTCTTTTTAGAATCTTTGTTGGCACAAACTCTGGACCCTTTTTCTTTTCATCAGTTGTGAACCTTCTTTGTTCATGAACAGGTTTTGGACGATTTTGAGAACATTGTCTTGCAATATGCCCAACTTTGTTACATTTGTAACAAGTTCTATTGTTGTTCCCGACTTGTGTTCCAAACTCTGTTCACGAAGCTCCTTTTCTTTCTTAAACTCTTCGTTGGTTTGTTTGTTAATGGCTTCTTTTTCTTCAACAGTATTTGTTCCAAAAACAAACTCAACTTTCTTTGTGAAATCAGGTTTTCGAGATTTGTTATTTCGTTTCTTTTCAAACCCTAACCCATCCCTCTTGTTTTCAGGATAACCTCTTCCTTTGGGATGAATGTTTTTGTTAGATTTCTTTGGCTTTGAGCAGAACCAGCAACATTCTTCTCAAGTTCAGATGTTTCAACGTTCAATGATTTAAAGAATTTATCGACACAATCAAAGTTAACATTATGGACTGGAAATTCTTCATCAGTATATAGTTTATCTGATCCTTTCAGTTTGTAGATAACTACATTAGGATCATCATTTAAACCATTATCTGATGTTGTGATAAAATTTTCATGAAAGCTTTTCTCACTTCCAGAAGGTGACTTGACTCTGATTTTTCATTGTTTGACTCACACTCTCGTAAATTGTGCTATCAGACTCATTTTCAAAAACATTTTTAAAAACTTTGTTTACCACCTCAGGATTCACATTCCTTTTCTGTTTTGGAATATGTTACGTCAAGATTTTCAAGCAGCTCGTTACTCTTTTCAGTAAGTAGATTTAAATTCAGCGTCTTATCCACTCTTCAGGATGTTTCTTAGCATAGCTATTCCACATAGGAGGTGGAACATGATCGTAACATTTTCCAAGGCTTTTATCACTCTTCTTAACTTCTCTGCTGCTTTCTGATTTTGGAAGAATGTGATCGAGGACATACATGCTGGTAGAGTAACTGATTAACAATTTGTTAACCCTTTCTGTTTCAATTCTAGTTTTCTCCAGCTCTCTTTTCAGCTCAGGAATTGTGTTAATATGAAGATTACTGGCCATTTGTTTGTCCATCACAGTTGCTTTGAGCTTGAAAGTGTTTTGTCATCTTCTTTGACAGTTTTCTCATACTGTCGAATGGTCCTGCTGAGTTTATCATATGATTCTTTTACTGTGTTATAATCGTATGACAACTATTTATGTTTTAAGTTCTTTAAAAGCTTTCTCTTTCTCAGCACAATGCTCACATGCTTCTGCATTTTTTAAGCATGAGCTGACCAATTCGACAGTTTGAGCTTTGATTGTTTCTTTAGCTGTTTCAACCTTTTGTACCTGTTCTTTCACACTGACTACCTCGTTTGTGTTGGCCACTAGCGCTTTGTTGGCAATGTCGGTTAAGCTCTCTAGTGTTACAGGCTTGGTTACATCAATCACTTCCATACTCTCTGTCTTCGTCTCCTCATGACTTTCTTCTTTGTGACCAGAAACGAAGCTACCCGCAAAAGTTTTAAGAATGTGTCAAATAAACAGGGTTTAAGGATACCTCTGATACATTCTTCTTCTTCCGCTGAGGATCTGAAGTAGTCTGCCAAAACCTCTTCCATTTCTTCTTCTGTAACTTCTTCAGATGATTCGGTTCTTCTATGATTTCAGCGACAAGAGCAAGACTTTCCTTTTTGGAAATGAAGTTGTTCCATTGAACCCCTCATCTTCTTGTGTGACAACAAGAGCTTTGTCTTTGAGTTCGAAGGTCGATCTTCGATCTTTACCATTCGTTTCTCTGGCTGAGGTCGATGATAAATCGCATTCTTGTAATAATCATCTCCGAACGGATTATGATTGCCCTTTACTTCTCGGTTTGGACATTCACGCTTGAAGTGCCCTTTCTCCCTGCATTTGAAGCAAGTGACTTTGGATTTATCAAATCCTAATTTTCCGTCAAGGCCTCTTAAATCATCTATTCCTGTAATTTCCATGAACCGCTATGCTCTTCGAACCACTGATGCCATGCACCACATAATGTCAATCAATTCCATCTCTTCCAAATCGATTGATCGTATCTTCTTTGGTCATTTCCAGATTTCCGATTCTTCCAACTACAAGACTTTCATAGGATTCCAGAACTGCTGCAAGTAGCACCATGTGTTGTTTAGCTGTCTGCTCATTAAAGTCTTGAGCATTCTGGAGATTCACTGCGACGTTACATTGCAGGATTCTCTTGTTAGAATTGGATTGACTTTGCTGATTGCTTGTGTGTTGACTTGAGCTCTGAGACGATTGTTGTCCTTGGTGATTGTTTGGATTGAAGGAAGCAAACGTTTGGAATCCACTTGATTGGTTGGACGCTGGACTAGCAGTTTGGACTCTGAACAAGAGTGTTTGGGTTTCCTTTGTAGTATAGACTCACATCCTGTTGCGAGTTTGATTTCTTTCCTTTTGCCATCTTCTGCATCTCTAGCTCATGCCCTTCCAATTTTTCTATAAATCTTGGCAAGTTGAGACTGTCATACTCAGCTCCATTCTTCAGGATGGTTAGATATGTTGCCCAATCTCCTTCAGGCAAAGAATCTGCCAGTCTGTCGACTAGCTCTTCATTTGTCTTGACAATTCCATACGCTTCATCTGTACTACCAGGTGGCAATACGTTTCTATGAGTTGCTTCATGTTCTCGCCCGGAAGAACATTGAACACTTCAAATTCTTTGTTCAGTAATGCCTTCTTTCCTTTTCTGACAATAGTACTTCCTTGTGCCCTTAATCGTAAGGCGAGCCACAATGACTGAGCGTTGTCGTCGTGTTGCAGGAGAACTAAGATCTCTTCTTTTATGGCTTGCTGAAGGAGATTCATCATCTTCTTCTCAATAACGTATTTTTCTCGTTCTTCATCGGACAGACGAGCCAATGGTTTTTTCAATGCCAAGTTCATTCAGTGGTGCTTGATACTTGTTCTTATGTGCGAACCAAACTTTTAAATTTGTTGCTTGAACCCAGTTCTTGAATCGCTCAATCCAACTCTCATAGTCTTCGATGTTCATGAGCTTTGGAGGCTTTGTAGTGGTTCCCATTTCAGTTTCTAGATTCATGTTCTAAGCTGCTACGGAAGCTGTAACTGCTTGTGTGGCAAACGCGAAACGGATTTAGAACAGGTTAACTTGAAACTGACTGAAAAATTAGAATGAAACAGAAAATTTTCGTACAAAATAATTCCCTTGATTTTAGTGTGAAACCTTAATTTTCGTGCAAAATTTAATTTGGTGCGAAAATTGTAATCTCTGTTAGTTCACCAGATGGTAAGTTCTTGATTTTCATGCGAAATCTAGTATTTCGTGCGAAAATTCTTGTCTGCTTCGAACACTTGTTCACAATTTCACGTTTTTGGCAATTTCAAGCATGATTTTGATGGATTTTAGGTTTGTATGTTTCAGTGAACTGATTAGAGTTGACTTTAACACGTTATACTAATAACCTAGTCCAAATTGTCCATGAAATCCTTCAGATCTAGATTAAGTTCAAGAAGAGTAAAAGAAGAGTTTCCAATGGATGAATCTTGAACTTTGAAGGTTGAATCCAGCTGAACTTGGTTGTTTGTTCACAAATCAGACCTCAAGGCTCTGATACCACTTGTGAGTGCTAGGATCGGACCCAACTTGTGAGCTTCCGGTCAGATTTGCTCAGCTAACAGAGGCGGAATTCATTGTTAGCTGATTGAACAAACAAAGAACAAGTGATGATTACTGTTTAACCGTTTGTATATTGATTACGTTGAAACGATTACAGACTCGAGCAGGGCTTCACCTCTGATCTCCCGAAAAACAACGTTACTGACAAACATCCTAAGTCACCTATTTATAGGCAAGACTTGACAGCACTAGGGACTAGGACACCTGGATTTTCGCACGAAATATAACTATACACACAAAACTTTCAAAAACAAACTTTTGACGCTGTGAAACCCTATCTATATAATAGACTCGTCCTAGACGTAGGCAATAGACATATGTGCACCAACATAATTTCCACATACATAAACATGATACACATATAATATAAACTCACAAGACGAATTTCTCATGCTATACTCTCGAGATGCTCGCGCGTTCTTCCAGCTAGACCCTGTCGGGTGTTAGCCAAACTATAGTACCATACTAGCTAAGGTGAGTTAACGAAAATTTGTCCTAGTTTACATGTTCCTAGAATCACATATAAATATGTATAACAGATATTTGCGTGTGATAATTAGTTTAGTGTGTTTCGTGTGTTTTGATATAAATGTATGTTACACCCAAAAAGTGCATTAAAGCGAAAATGGGTCAAGTATACTCACAGTGAGTGCGTAAACAGCAGACACGAGCGAGATGGAGTGAGGAGAGTGTCGGGTCAGCCTGCGCGTAGAATCAGAAGTGCATCAGTCTTCCAGAGTGTTGAACAGTCAGAACGGAGAGTCGTGCGGGAACAGTTCATTTCGCACGAAAATGGAATTTTCATGCGAAAATGTCTGTTTTTGTGTCCAAAATCGAGTGTTTTCGCGTCTGTCTTCGGGAAAATCGAGTGTTCATCCCTCCAACATTAGGTTACTGATCAACCTAGCGTCAAAGAGGTCTTTTGAGCGAGTAAGACTCTTGTATGAACTCGGACTGGACCGTGTAAACCAAGTATGGTTCACGCGAGCCAGTCCAGATCGCACAAGTGACTGTTCTTGCGTCTTGTTGCGTTCGGGACTAAGATTCGTCTGAAACAGATGTATTTTCGAGTCTATTTTGTGACGGTTTCGACAGCGCCTCGTTCCACTACTAAGTGAACGAAACATTAGTCGTTCTGATCCGTTTTCGTGTGAGAATCGATTTGATAAAGCAGTTTTGTTAGGATAAACACTTAGTGAGTTTGAAACAACAAGGTTTCGGGTCTGAGAAGCCAAGGCTAACTCAAATATGCTCGGTTAAGTGCTAAATCCTTAAGAAAATCAGAAAGTTTTAGGAAAAAGATGAAGGTTTTCGTAAAACAGAGAAGTTAAGAAGAAATCGGAGATAATCTCGTGCAAAATTGTTGTAAAAAACAGTTGTGATTCGTGTGAAAAACGTAGTTTTCTTACTTGGAACAGAGAGAATCGGGCTGAAGAGGGTTTTGGTGCGGAATGGCAGCAAGTTGGAGTGAATGGTGAAGGGTTGTATTTATAGGCGGAGAGGAATGGAGGTAGTTTGGTGATAATTTCGTGCGGAAATCCATATTTTCGTGCGAAAAATGCCATTTTCGCACGAAATATGTCATTTTCGCATGAAAAATGTCATTTCAGGCCAAAATATGAATTTTCGTACGAAAAATATTTATTTATTTTTTGGATTCTAATGATTAAAACACGTGCTTTTTACAAAAGGAATCTATGCTAGAAAATTCCTAAAAATTATTAAAAATCCTTTTGTAATGCTTTCGTTCGTATTAGTTAATTGTATTAAGCGTTGCGTATAAAATGCGATAAAGCGAGTTGTTTGAGCGAGAGCGTTGTGAGTATTAACCGTTTAATAGGCGTCTCAGTTCCCAAGTCCTGAGAGAGTCGCGTTGTCTAAGCGAGCAGATAGACTTGGAAACATTACGCAATGTTTATAGTATTAGTGAGTGCGTTATAGGCGTTGTGAGGTGCGATATAGTACGAAAATAAGCGATGTAGTGCGAAAATATGCGATGTAGCGTAGTAAGCGATATAGTTTACATTATGATCCGAATCTCCGGTGCTAGGCGTAATGAGAGTAACGAGATGCGAAAATGCGGGTTGTTACACAAAGAATAGTAATCAAAAGAAGATCGACACGGGCTTCTAGAGCGGACAATAGTGAATAATAAAGTTTAATATGTCGTTTTACTATGTATTACACTTTGGTGTCGTTTATTTTTTTACATAGTGGTGTTTTATTATTATACAACGATTTATGGCATTTACCTTTCTTCCACCACTTTATACCACTTTATGGCCTTTTATGTTAAATTGCCAGTTTGGCGTTTTATTTTCATCAACTTTCTTTTAATCATTTATATTTAACATAAATGTGTATTTTTAATATTAGAACATTCGTTTATAGTGGTGTTCATTATAATATTTAAGACATTACCAAAATAATATCATGGGAAATGAAACAAATAAAACATTATAGCAAAATACAAGAGAACAACTAAAAGCCTTCATCGGCTGGGTTAATGTCCGAGAAGTACCCATCACTCCATTCGTCCTTTTCTTCTGATTCCACACCAAAATGCTCATCTTCATCTTCAGTTTTGGTGACGTTCTCGTTCTCGAGTGCTTCACGCCTCCATTGAAACAACCCCACCAACGATATTACTATTGGTGTCATCTCAGTGTTTAAACATGTTGCATTGCATAATTGTTCTGTAAACGAATGTCCCTGGTTGGTCAGTATGTTATCAATGGCGTGGTCTTCTTCTTCACCGTTGTTCCCGACAACTGTCACCCACTCATATTCTTTATCATAACGCCAAGATGAAATCATTGGAAGTTCATCAAATTGATTTGCATTATTTACAGGAAAATTTCTCCCCAATCACCTTATGATAGTTTGTGTTTGTTCACACAAGTTATTCATAGGAACTCTAAGTTCCATAATCCTCAACTGCACTTCTTCTTCCATATTTAGTATAGAGTTTACAATTTTCAACATAACCCTTCTTCTGGAGTCGTCTTTTATAACAAACCTGTTGATTAAAGTTTTGAAGCCCTAAGAGATTACAGTTTCCATTTTCCTTTTTGGTGTAATTTTCTTGAAGGTATTATGATTTTTGGCTTTTTAAGAGATTGGCTTTTTTTCGAGTATGCTCAATGAAAGGGATGTTAAGTTCATTTATATAATGAGTTTTAGGCGCGTGATTTGGGCGGGAGTTTGTTCCTCATTGGATGTAAAACATTAAAGACTGGCGTTTTTGGCTTTTTGTTTTGCCCATTACTGCAATAATGTTTTTCTGGCGTTTCAGATGCTTTATAATTAATTTGTCAGAAGTGGCGTTTTTTGGAGTTTTTGGAGTTTTTGGCGTTTTGGTGTTTTATACACTTAATGAAGCCCGCGCGCATTCTAAATTTATACATATTTACAAAAATTTTGACGTTATGATGAAGAATATGTGTAGAATAAATTACAATGATAAATTACGTTGTCTGTAGGATAAATTTAAAGGTGTGTAGGATAAATTTCGAGGTGTGTAGGATAAATATCTATAATGTGTAGGGTATATGTAGGAAAATTTTGATATGTGTAGGTTTTGTAGGTTATATGTATGGTAATTAATGATTAGTTGACTAATTAATTAAAGAGAGAAAAAATAATGAGATGAATTATAAATAAATTCGTATTTTACCAATATGTCACTTCTTCTTTTTCTTTTTTCAATATTTTTTTCTCATTTGATCCTCCCCATATATATATATATATATATATATATATATATATATATATATATATTGTACAATTGGGCTTAACATACATTGGTACGCTAGGGTGATTTCGCACGTTATAAAAAAGCGCGTGTGTGGAAGTGTACAAATCACATGTTGTAAAAAGTATATGAAATCGCATGGAGTGCTTCATTTTCGCATGGAATGATGTGAACTTGATGAAATGACATGGATGTAAACAAATTCGCACGTTCAAAAAAACCCAACGTACCAATGTACGTTAAGCCACATATATATATATAGGGGAAGGTTCATTGGGGAACACTAAAAAAGTGGGGAACAGTGGGGAACCGACTCAAACGAACTCTGATTGGACTCATTCCAGCGGCGTTGGAACCAGCTCGTCGAACCCTAACTAGAATCTCTTAACCCTAAACCCTAAATCCTAACCCCAAAACCCTAAACCCTAAACCCTAAAGCTAAAAATAAGGTTAAAACCTAAGCTAAATCGTAAAATCTAAGCTATAAACCCTAAAAGCTAAAGCCTAAAGGCTAAACCCTAAAGCTAAACCTAAAACCCTAAACCCTAAAGCTAAACCTAAATACTAATGATTAACCATAAAACTAAACCCTAAAGCTAAACCCTAAGGCTAAACCCTAATATAAGACCCTAAATCCAAACCCTAATATATTTACGGTTTAAGGGTTAGGATTTACGGTTTAGGGTTAAGAGATCCTAGTTAGGGTTCGACGAGCCGGTTCCAACGCCGCTGGAATGAGTCCAATCAGAGTTCGTTTGAGTCGGTTCCCCACTTTTTTAGTGTTCCCCAATGAATCTCACACTTATATATATATATATAGAAAGAGAGAGAGAGAGAGTTCTATGCAAAACACTAGATATTGCAAGACAATGCAGGACAAAATGAATCACTCATTTTTTTCAATCCTAGAAACCTAAAAAAGTAAATGAAAATATTATAAATGTAAGATTTATTGTTTCTCATACTAGAATTAAAAAAAATATGAAAATTTCCAGTTGTTATATAACCTACACATGTGTAGGTTATGTGTAGGTTAAATTACATACATGTATGTAGACCATGTGTAGGTAAAAGTATATGATTTTTATGTATATATAATACACATACGAATGTAAGAAACATAAAATTTAAAAAAATATGAACCTTAAATCCCAAAATTTAGTGATTTAGAGTTGTTTTTTGTTCTCGCAATAATATTCTGTAATGATTCTCATCATAAAATAATATATATTATATATATATAATTATGTATATAATATGTATATGTATGTATGTATATGTATATCACTTATCACCACCACCACCATCATCCACCAGCACTTCCACAACCAGCCACCAATCTCCACCACTTTCAACAACATCACATCCACCATAAGCAACGACCAATCTCCACCGTCTTTAACCAGATTTGAACGGTGGTCACCCCTCGTCGTTTCCCCCTCCTAAACACGGTGGTCACCATTCACAGCCACCATAAGTAACCACCAATTTCTGCCATCTTTAACGGTTTCCCCCTCCTAAACGCGGTGGTCACCATCATACACACCATAAGCAACCACCAATCTCCACCGCATATAACCAGATCTGAGGCCGATGTCATCTCTGGTTTGTTGCTTCGACAACCATATATGTGGGTCCTTTGATTTAGTTCTTGGAATAGCTCTTCAAATAAACGATTTCCCTCAAAATTAGTTTGTGCAATTTCAGAGTTTTTATACAGTGGAATTAAATAGACCAGAGGAATATTAAAGTGATGAAGAAGTTGCTTGCTTTTTGCCATCCATGGTGGATGAAACGAGGATCTCTAAAATAGAAAGATGTTGAACACGTGAAGGGGTTTAGAGAGAGAGTGTGTAAAGTTTTTTTTATATTTCTGTATTTTTTTTATTTTTAACAAATAGTACTGGATATATATTATTTACAAAATAGTCTCTAAAGACTGAAATGTCCTCATATGCAAGGCATGTAACCTAGTTTAACGTTAAAATTTAACTAGATTAGTGACAAAGGACATAACGTGTAAGATTTTAAAACAAGTACAAAATTCGTAAATTTTAAAAACAAGGGAAACCGCCTAAAATTATCCTCTTATACAAAAAGCTAACACATGCCTTTTCACACGTAAATCCCTAATACAACACACCTTTTTCGGATTACAACACACCTTTTCGTATATTAACCCCAATGAACACGTCAGAATCCCACCCATGGAAACGTTATAATTTTTTTTATAATATATTAATATCTTACCCCTACTATTTTCACATGCCTTAAATTCTAACTCTCTTCAATACAAAACCAATTTACATTCAATTGAAAGGTTCATCTGAAATTCAACTCCACATCCACGGTACACCCACAATCTAGCCATACAATCAATTCCGTCAAACATTCAATAACCGTCTATCACTGTTCGTCAAGCATTCAACAACCGTCGTCACTTTCCGTCATGCATTTAACAACCGTCGTCATTTAACTACAGCAACCGAACCGCCGCGCTTCCTCCAACCACCGTTTCCCACAATCGTTTGCCACCTTTCCAAAACCCTATATAATCATCACCACCACCACAAAAACCACCAGTCATGTCTCAACAATTCAATTAAATTCTCCCAATTGTTTTCTACAATTCGTGTTGAAGTATCCGTAAGTTTCTTCTCCCCGTCGATTTAACGACGCCTGATTGGTTCGGAAACACATTTCCGCCAGAGACCGGAGGTCGAATCTAGAAAGAGGCTGTGAGATAGAGGGAAAAATGACAGTTTCTGTGTTCTCCTTTTGTAACGCGGTGCCGATGCTTTCGTCCCACCGAAACTCTTCATCGCCCGCCTGAGTGGTCTGAACATTTCGTCGGATTGCCTAAAACCGTGCCCGTCTTCTGCCACCGTATAACCACCGGACTTCTTCGGAACGCCGACCGACTGTTACAGATACCCGCCACCACTCGGAATACTGGCCGACCACACAATCTCTTCTCCATCTCAACTACCTATCTTTGATGTTTTAACAAAACAATCCCTGGATATTGCAAAAAAAAAAAAAAGGAAAAGAAACCATTTAACCGGTGTGAATATATTAACGGCGATATGCATCCCCACTTCACCATGTGTATCAAACTTTTTTTGAAACAGATTTTGAAAATATTTGTCACAATATATACAGGTATTTTTTTTCTTGAACTACAAAAACTATATCACTATTGTTAATATTAGACTTCAATATATAGTTTGTTAAAAAGTATGAGACACATTTAAAAGATAAAAATAACTTAACCTACTAAACGTACAAACTGAAGGAAAAGAGAAACACGGGTGGCATTTTGGTAATTATCAGCAACTATCAAATTACTATACAAATGATCCTGTAGAGTAATTTAATCTTTTGTAGAGTAATTTGTAAAATGTTTTTGTAGAGTAATTTTGTTCTTGTAGGGTAATTATCAAATTACTCTACAAATGATCCTGTAGAGTAATTTTGATCTTTTGTAGAGTAATTTTATGTAAACTGATCCTATAGAGTAATTTTGATATTGTAGAGTAATTTTGTTAGCATTTAGTTATGAGTTATAGCTTTATGGTTTAGTTTTTAGCTTTTAGTTTGGGTTGGGAGGGGGTTAGGTTTTTTTAGGTTTTTGGGGGGTGGGGGGGGGGTTTAGGTTTTTTAGCATTTAGTTATGGGGTTTAGCTTTATGGTTTAGTTTTTAGCTTTTAGTTTGGGGGGTTGGGGGTGGGGGGGGGGTTAGGTTTTTTTTATCAAAATTACTCTACAAGAATATTTTACATGTTTCCTCTACAAGATCAAAATTACTCTACATGAACATTATAAATTACTCTACAGGACCAAAATCACTCTACAAATGATCATGTAGAGTAATTTTGATAATTACCCTACGACCATATATTTACGAAAATGCCACGCGTTTTTTTTACTTTTCCTTCAATTTGTACGTTTAGTAAATTAATTTATTTTCACCGGAACTTAACTCTAGACTACATACCCTCATAGTTTACGATATGTTCTGTATTGTTAGTTTAATATTGTATTATATTTGAATTTTGGTAATAAAATTTGAATTATGGTAATAAAATTGATATTTCATAATAAAATATTATATAACTTAAATTAAACAAAATATTGTTTTAATAACTTTTGAAATGTTTTTAACAATCAGAACACAAGTCATAGTTTAGATTAGGCAAAATGCCTAGTTAAGAAGGGTTCAATTTGGTTTGCTTTAGAAAAGGGACATCATAGTTTAGGTTACGCAAAACACTTAATCATCATGCTTTAGTGTGGTGTTGTATGTTGGATGTTAAACAAAACGAAAAGAATTATTATAAATAATTAGCATCCCGCCCAACACGCGGGTTAACATCAACTCGTTTGATATAAATAACAAAACTTGTAATTTACTCTATTCATAAGATATTTTTGTTTCAGAGTACATGCCATGACGTCAACTTATTCTAAGTCATTTTCATATTATTGATTTTTTTTAAAGTTGATTGATGTTAAGACCATGCGATTTTATGACAAATTACGATATAATACAACTGAAGTTCGTAAATTATCGTCAGGTAACAAAAAAATGTGTGTATTTTTAACTTACCTGATAGATAAGGATTTACAAAAAATAAACAAATAGATAAAATATGGTAATCTAAAACAATAACTAAGACCATTTCAAGTTGACATTAACATGATTAATGATAGTGCCATGAGTGTGTCTTGTATTTTAAATTAAAAGTCAAAACTAGATATCTTGCCTCGCTTTCATATTGATCTTCCTTGTCATAGTTTTAATTCTTAAAAAATATTCAGATCCCATAAATCACAATTCCTTACACTTAAAGAAACCTTTTAGACTTCCGTTATCAGAACATAACTCTATAGTATGCTTCTTTTATGTAATCCAAATCCTATTATAATATATCTGGTAAAATGAATGGCAAGTACGCGGGTTGTCACCATCTATAATATTCTGAGTTGTTTTGACTTTGAAAATGTCTCGGTCAACTATTCATGAGAAACATCAAAGAAACCACCAAATTATTATGAAACCAGCTGCATAGGTATAAAATAAGCATGTAAAGGATGGTCTTTCACTCTTTCATATCAGAAAATATGGAAACAAAGTTTTATGAAGCATCATTAACAGGCGACGTTCACGCACTCAATGCACTACTCCATCAAGATCAGCTCATCCTTGACAGAATCTCACTAACCGGATTCAATGAGACCCCCCTCCACATTGCTGCCATGCGCGGCCACCATCAATTCGCCACCATTCTTCTTACCCAAAAGCCAAAGCTTGCTATAGCATTGGATTCCCAAAGGCGAACCCCGCTCCACCTGGCCTCCGCCAATGGTTACCTAGAGATGGTCCAAGAACTTTTGAAGGCAGGGGGCGAGATGTGTGCTGTTTTCGAGATCAAGATGGGTTAACCCCTCTTCACTTGGCAGCAATGAACGAACGTTTGGAGGTTGTTAAGGCGCTTGTTCAGGCAAACCCGGATGCGGCTAAGGAGATTGCAGAGAGTGGAGAAAACATTTTGCACATGTGTGTTAGTTATAACTGTATGGAATCATTGAAAGTGCTGAGGCAACTGTGGAGTGAAGAGGAGCTGGCTAAGATCACAGATAATGGTGGAAACACCCTTTTACATGCTGCTGCTAGCAATAAACAGACACAGGTACTTGTAGTATTTTTTTGTAACCATAAGAACATGATACCAAAAAAGTCACGACCCCCAATACCCTGCTAACTAATTTAACTAATCGTTACGATACTTTCACACTTCTTCTGAACAATGTTTTTAATTTGTGCAGATTTTAAACTACTTGCTCAGGATACCAGGCATCAAAGCTAATGGAAATGCTGTAAACAGACTTGGATTAACTGCACTAGATATTTTGGATCAATGTCCCCGAGATCTCAAATCTCTTGAAATACGAGAAGTTCTAATGGAAGCAGGTGTTTTGAGAGCAAATGATCTTAGACCAGCTCTTGAAAAACCATCACAGTCATTAATATTGAAAGCTTCACAGAATAAACGGAAGGGGTTGATATTAAGAACATGGGCTTGGTATGTGAATGCTGACAACCATTGGATCGAAAAGCATCGTGGGATTCTAATAGTTTCTGCTTTAGTGGTGGCGGTTATGTCATTCTACTCAGGGATCAACCCTCCGAGCGGTTTTATTACAGACACCAAAGATGGTTCACTTGGAAACGCCGTTCAAGCAGAAATAGACATGGATAAGTTCAGCATGTTTGTAGCAAATAATTCGGTCACTATGATAGCTTCATTGGCCATAGTCATTGTGCTGATCAGTGGACTTACGTTAAGGAACAAGTTCTGGATGTGGTTGCTTACTCTTGGAACCCTGTTAACTATGGTGTCCATGGTGTATAGTTATTTGGTAGCATTGAGTATGATGGCACCGGATGCGTATGTGGATGGGGCGAGTCTTTGGATTTGCCTCATATGGATGTCGGGTTGTGGGTTGATTGCATTGATTCATACGATCTTTTTCGTAGTTTGGGTGGTGATGAAGCTGTCAAAGTGTATGAAGCTGGAGACAAACAGACAAGGGAACCAGGATGCAGGTGAAGTTTAATGTTATTCTATAGTTTGTCATTGTTCTTTCAACACATCCCTTTCATGAATTTATTGTTGTTGTATACTTGTATAGTTTTATGTGTGTAATATTTGTATGGATAATGCAATTATATATGTGTTTAATATTTGTATATATAATAATGTTTTTTTTCTTTGAATCTGACCAAAGACCGCTTCATTTCATTTCTAGTTATACAATGCTTCTCATCACTACATATATGTACAGGCGTGTTTTCTTAAACCGAACTTATGTTAAAACTTACATGCATTTCAAATACAAACAATATAGAATAACTTTTATTATTACACATCATACACATCGTACCAAGAAACATGAAAATCAAATGCAAATCGCCCATCATAACCACAGGTAAAGTTCAAATTACCAAACTATAATACAAATCAAATGTGAAGAAAAACCCGAATTACACATGAATACAACAGGGGTTTTTGTTGCAAGTACCACCATATTTTGGTGAAAAACAATATCACTTAACACTACTGTTGATTCGAGTTTACACATGGAAATTATGAGATAAGATAACGAAACATGAATCATCAGAGAATTGGTGCAACGCTTGAGGCAGACTCCATGCCTATTTACACATGGAAAAGATAAGATAAGTGCTCTTAAAGCTACAGGTCTTCTGGCCCAATTAATGGTGTACTAAAACAAAATAATTAAAAAACACCCTGAGCTACCCACAAACTGCCAGGGCAGTTCATGAGGGCAATTTTGAGGGGAGCAAGTAAGGTGTCCAAAAGAAAAGAAAATTGAAAAAAAAATAATAATCTAAAACTGAATTGTACCCATCAGCCATAACCATCAAAAATCGAACAGAATTATTAATTAGGTTTTCGGTTCGGTTCTAACCGTATCCGAATTGTGAATGCGGTTTTTGATTCAGTTATCGGTTCCATTAATATTGGTTAATTAAGATAACCGAACCAAGTTTAATCAGTTAAATTTGGTTTGGTTGGATGTATTTCTAATTCAGATCAATTTGGTTTTCAGATAGGGCCAAAAAGAAAATAAAATTCAAAACCGAACCAAATGGCTAACCGTTAAACCCAATCCCCTCTCTTTCAAAAGTATATCAGGGTTTTAGGGCACCATTAACAAAGAAGATGGTCTCTCATAAAGCAATTAAACAGTTATGGTTCTCTTAAGTATAGGTCATTAACGTTATATCGCATGAAACATCTGATTTACCTGTTCTTATTTCAGACATAAACAGATGTTATAACCCTAACTATAAAAAGGATTTAACAACTACATCCACCCCCGTTTTTAAAGTTTTTGAGATGTAACTGATCCTATACTAGTGTCACTTTCGTTGCATCATCACGATGTCATGATATCTGGTTTTTAATCAATTTTGGCCCTGAAGGCACTCCATGTATTATTGATTGCGTGATGGCCGGACTTGAGAAGCTCGGTTAAAATTATCATGTTGCTTTGAGGCAAGTTAGCTCATAACTTTCTTCAAGTGCTGTATGGTAGCAACATGAAATGTAGGACTCGTAAGATATGTTTTAACTTAGCAAATCTCATCTTGTTATTAACTTAAAGTTTACATATTTTGTAATCAGATACCTAATTATATACATTGTCCAACACAAGTACTCTATGGAAAGATTACCTGAAGCAACTATGGGTGCGGAGGAATGGAGGTAGGCTGATCCCCCTTTATAAGTTTCTTGCAAACATTTTTTCATGCACTTCTTTACTGATCTATGTTCCGTTGTTTGTGTTGCATGCAGCTCCAAGAATATGATATTTGAGGTGGCTTGTATTGTTGAAGAATAGATGTTATACAAACCGTTGACTGCTGCTAGTGCAATCAACTTCGTTCTTCCATGATTTTAAGTAGTTACGTGAAAAACTTTAGTTTGTTAGACCTTTGTGATCTTGATACATTTGGGTTAGTAAATCAAACTATCAGCTGTAGTTTCTTGGTGTTTGTATGTGGAAATATTGGTGCTATGTTATATCCAAACTTATAGTTATTTGATGGCATTGGTGACCTCCCTTCAACCAAGTGGGGTGAGGGGTTCAAACTCCATTTTGGGTATTTAGGTGGATATTAGGTGGTGTAGAAATTAAGAAGTGTGTGTCTCCATTGTTAAAAAATTATCTGATAAATGTTAAAAACAATGGTCATCAACTATTTGAAGTTTTGAACACACAAAATGACAGATCTCAAAGAACAAAGACATAATTGATACCTATAACAGCCTTTTAGTGTGTTTGGTTTTTGACCATTTAAATCTTATATTTGCTTTCTTTTTTCTCTTTGTTTGGGGTTAATCCATTGGGTTTGAGTTCGTTTGCCATCGCTACTCTCCTCCGCCCTCGCTCATAATTAAAAATGAAAAAAGATTTATATATATAAAATAAACAAAAAGATTGAATATGATGTCTATAACAATAACTAAGACCATTTCAAGTTGACATTAACATGATTAATGATAGTGTGTCATGAGTGAGTCTTGTATTTTAGGTTAGAAGTCAAAACTAAATATCTTGCCTCGCTTTCAAATTGATCTTCCTTGTCAGGAAACTCTTAAAATTGATGCAGGCCCAAGTGTGGAAGACCGGGCCATGACATTTTGGAGGCCAAGATCGGCTGCAAATAGGGCTTCACTAAAATGGCTCTAACTTGAGTTACGGGGGTCTGTTTTGGGCGTGCGACCAGGCGAAATGATCGTGAGAGCGAGGTCCATCTTTTGGCAAACAGCCTACGGCAGTTTTGGTCGTCGTCCGGGCCCAAAAAGGCTTATTTCTATGAGTTATTTATCATTTTGTGTTTTTTATACTTTTCGTGGACTTTCGTTTTGTTCTAGTTTTTGGCCCAAGTGTGTTTTAGGCCCATTTTCGAATTACGATTTCTATTTATATGTTGCTAAAGCTAATGAAAAGTTCAGACTTGAATTTGGAGATAATCAGTTTTGTCACTTCAAATTCTTGCCCTTTGGGTTGAATTTTGGGGGTTTGGGAAAGACAGCAAGGGTATTCGCAGAATCAACGTGTTCGTTCTTGTTATCTAATCTCGCTACATCAATTTTAGGTTAAAAGTCAAAACTAGATATCTTGCCTCGCTTTCAAATTGATCTTCCTTGTCAGAAAACTCTTAAAAGATATTCAGATCCCATAAATTACAATTCCTTACACTTAAGGAAACCTTTTAGACTTTCGTTATCAGAACATAACTCTATAGTATGCATCTTTTATATAATCCAAATCGTATACAGTTAAAGAAACCTTTTAGACTTTCGTTATCGTAACATAACTCTATAGTATGCATCTTTTAGATCATCCAAATCGTATAAAAATATATCTGGTAAAATGAATGGCAAGTACGCGGGTTGTCACCATTATAATATTCTGAGTTGTTTTAACTTTGAAAAAGTCTCGGTCAACTATTCATGAGAAACATCAAAGAACCACCAAATTATTATGAAACCAGCTGCATATGTATAAAATAAGCATGTAAAGGATGGTCTTTCACTCTTTCATATCAGAAAATATGGAATCAAAGCTTTATGAAGCATCATTAACAGGCGACGTTCAAGCACTCAATGCACTACTCCATCAAGATCAGCTCATCCTTGACAGACTCTTACAAACCGCATTCAATGAAACCCCCTCCACATTGCTGCTATGCACGCCACCACCAGTTCGCCGTCCTACTTCTTACCCAAAAGCCAAAGCTTGCTATAGCCTTGGATTCCCAAAGGCGAACCCCACTCCACCTGGCCTCCACCAACGGTTACCTAGAGATGGTCCAAGAACTTGTGAAGGCAGGGGGGCGAGATGTGTGCTGTTTTCGAGATCAATATGGGTTAACCCCTCTTCACTTGGCAGCAATGAACGAACGTTTGGAGGTTGTTAAGGCGCTTGTTCAGGCAAACCCGGATGCGGCTAAGGAGATTGCAGAGAGTGGGAAAAACATTTTGCACAGGTGTGTTAGTTATAACTGTATGGAATCATTGAAAGTGCTGATGCAACTGTGGAGTGAAGAGGAGCTGGCTAAGATCACAGATAATGGTGGAAACACCCTTTTGCATGCTGCTGTTATCATCAAACAGACACAGGTTCTTTATAATATATTTTTAACCAATCATCATGATATATTGGCATTTTTTGAATGGAGTTTTTAATTCGTGCAGATCTTAAACTATTTGCTTAGGATACCAGGCATCAAAGCTAATGGAAATGCTGTAAACAGACTTGGATTAACTGCCCTAGATATATTGGATCAATGTCCCCGAGATATCAAATCACTTGAAACACGAGAAGTTCTAATGGAAGCAGGTATTTTGAGAGAAAATGACCTTAGACCAGCTCTTGACAAACCACTACAGTGATTAATGAAATCCTCACAGAATAAACGGAAAGGGTTGTTATCAAGGATATGGGCTTGGTCAGCGAGTGCTGACCACCATTGGCTCGAAAAGCAGCGTGGGATTCTAATAGTTTCTGCTTTAGTGCTGACGGTTATGTCATTCTACTCGGGGATCAACCCTCCGAGCAGTTTTATTACAGACACCAAAGATGGTTCGCTTGGAAACGCCGTTCAAGCAGAAATAGACATGGATAAGTTCAGCATGTTTGTAGCAAATAATTCGGTCACTATGATAGCTTCATTGGCCATAGTCATTGTGCTGATCAGTGGACTTACGTAAGGAACAAGTTCTGGATGTGGTTGCTTACTCTTGGAACCCTGTTAACTATGGTGTCCATGATGTTTAGTTATTGGGTAGCATTGAGTATGATGGCACCGGATGGGTATGTGTATGGGGCGAGTGTTTGGATTTGCCTCATATGGATGTCGGGTTGTGGGGGTGATTGCATTGATTCATACGATCTTTTTTGTAGTTTGGGTGGTGATGAAGCTGTCTAAGTGTATGAAGCCGGAGACAAACAAACAAGGAACCAGGATGCAGGTGAAGTTTAATGTTATTCTATAGTTTGTCATTGTTCTTTCAACACATCCCTTTCATGATTTTATTGTTGTTGTATACTTGTATAGTTTGATGTGTGTAATATTTGGATGGAAAATGCAATTATATATGTGTTTAATATTTGTATATATAATAATTTTTTTGTTCTTTGAATCTGACCAAAGACCCCTTCGTTTCATTTCTAGTTATACAATGCTTCTGATCACTACCTATATGTACAGACGCGTTTTCTTAAACAAAACTTATGTTAAAACTTACATGCATTTCAAATACAAACAATATAGAATAACTTTTATTATTACACATCGTGTATATGTATCATTGTTTTATTGTATGCAAATATGTAGTAGTGTAGAAACTCATGATATCAACACACAAATCATAAACAGAGAGAAATAGCGACAAAATGGTGAAAAAAATCTTATTATTAACCCAAACCTGAAAAACACCCAACCAATACCCAAGATCTTACTAACAGTAAGATCAGACGAACAACAATGTCCAGATCAACTGATTTAAACAATCAGTTGATCTAGAAATACAAAAAATACAAAGGATACAAGAAAGGATACAACCTGATCTACAAAGGCTCAGATCTCACAGACGAGATTTCATCAACACGACGAACAAACAAACAGATCAAAATATACAATACAGAGAGAACAAAGATGTAATGTGTAAATGTGAAGAAGTATCAGAAACCCTAGATCCTGAACTTCTCTTTATATACCAGCATCATCACCAAATTACACTTTGCCCCTCCAACTGTCTTTATTTACACCGACTTCACCCCAATGTTACATCCAGGCCCTCCTATTGTTGCCCCTGTAACAACTGGACCAACAACTTGTAACAAAGCATAATAAATAAAATATAACATTTGAATGATATTAAAACAAGTTATTCTTTCAACATTCCCCCTTCATTCAAATGTGTAAACCAGTTTACCAGGCCCAGTTTATCACAAAATATTTTGTGTTGTATAACACTTAGGCCTTTTGTAAACCCGTTGACTCTCAGAATCAACTTTAATAGTCTCAACAATACAGCATCCACTTTTTCTCTCACAAAATGAAGATCAACCTCAAAATGCTTGGTTCTCTCATGAAATACAGGGTTGGCTGCTATCGATATAGCAGCCTTACTGTCACAATGTAATTTGACAGGCAAGTTACAGTTTATACCAACCTCTCTTAACAAGTTTAACAAGCACATGATCTCACAGGTTGCTGAGCACATAGCCTGATACTCAGCCTCTCCTGTGGATCTAGAAACAGTGCTCTGTTTCTTACTTTTCCAAGAAACCAAAGAACCACCAAGATAGATACAATAACCAGTCACAGACTTCCTTGTGGACAAACACTTAGCCCAGTCTGAGTCCACAAAACCAACTAAACCAAAACTGTCACTTTTCTTAAACAACAACCCACACCCAGGACAAGACTTGAGATACCTTAACAATCTCAAGGCAATTTGCAAGTGTATCTCAGTTGGGTTGTGCATAAACTGACTCAAGAATTGCACAGCATAACTGATGTCAGGTAGAGTCAAAGACAAGTATATTAACTTACCAATTAGTTTTTGAAAACCAGTGACATCTTTTACAGCATTTTGGTTCTTTGTTACTTTAGCTGTCACTAAATAACTCTGTTCAATTAGAGTATGAACAGGTTTGCAGCCCTAATACCCAAACTCACTTAGCAACTCTAAACAATATTTCCTTTGGTTAAGACACATACCAGACTTGTTAAATAACACTTCAATCCCTAAGAAATACTTTAGTTTACCCAAGTCTTTAATTTGGAAATTTGAACTTAAAATGAGTTTAACTTTATTAATTTCCTCACACTATTCCCAGTGACAACAATATCATCAACGTAGACTAATAACACAAGAAACACACTGTTTTTAGACAACAAATACATAGAGTGATCACATTTACTCTGCACAAAACCATAATCAAGTAACATACCAGTTAACTTTTCATTCCATTTTCTAGGGGTCTGTTTCAAACCATACAAAGACTTAACTAACTTAAAACTTTAGACTCATTAGGTGAATAGTAACCCTGAGCTAAACTCATATACACATCCTCATTAATAGTTCATACAAAAAGCATTATTGATGTCAAGTTGAAACAAAGGCCAATCATTCTAAACAGCAAGTGTAATAATACACCGAACTGTTACCATTTTCACAACAGATGAAAATGTTTCACCAAAATCCAGGCCTTCTCTTTGATTAAAACTCTTTGCCACAAGTCTAGCTTTAAATTGTAACACCCCAAAAACAGGTTTGGAAATCAAACCATGTTATCATTATTGAACGGGTAAGATACCATTGGTGGTAAAAATTAACCCGGTAAATATTATGATTTAAATAAATAAACCTAATATTAATTAATAGGAAAATAAACGCTTTGAGAAAACAAAGTTTATAAGAAGCCCGGGTTAACGGTATTTGAAACAAAAACGTGTTATAACTTCCCCGAACCCGCTAAGTAACTAGGAATATCAACCTAGTTAAATAAGTGTTGTTAAAGTAATTAAGAAACTTGAATTTGAAACCCTTTTATAAAACTTGATTAAGTAGAGGGATCAAAGTGAGATAACTTAGAAGTTTAGTGTTTAAAAGAAAAGAATTAAACCAAAACACAAACACAAAGTGTGTGTTCTGGATCGACCAGGAGAAGGCTCCAAAGAGCCAAAACTCTAGTTCATTAAATTCATCAAATTGAAGGGCTAATTGGAGCTCAAATTCGTGCATGAACATGAATTAACAATCACCCAAGCTAGGGGATCATAAGGTATGTCGAAATTTTGATATTTATGAAGTTGTGAAATTTGAAGAACATCACAAGATGCGATTTAAGTATGAATCGTAGAGGCTACGACCGAATTACTGATGTATACTTGCTTAGGAACAAAACCCTAAGTGAAATTCTACATAGGTTGCTATGATTTGAATGTTTAGATGAATTACCACATCTAGCTAAATGGGATTTTATAATAGGATGAAGTTGTGTCTAACTTGTGGTTAGAATCATCATATTGGATAGTAAAGGCAAGATACTTAGACAATTTACAAGTTTGAGTACTTGTTCATACATGATTCGAAATGGGTTTTTGGAATTTTGTAATGAAATAGGTGATTTCATTCATGTATATGGATGTTTGAAATCATGATATCTACTAGTTGATAGGTAGAACTTGATTATATTAGGTGTTCGGATGAATGTTTAATGGTATGATGAAACGGGTTTCGCTTAGATGAAAACCCTTAGTTCTTGCGAAATGAATGAATAAATTAACTTTGATAATCGCTTGAACTAGTTAAAGTATTGGAAATATAATGAACTTAGTGAGAATTTTAGTTAAAACGGTGGCCAAAAATAACGGCTACCGGGTAATTAAGGGAATGCCTAAACTAGTTGTTGAACTTGATTGTGCATTTCAAAATGCAAATGGGCAGTTGACTTTTAAAAGTCAAACTGACCAATGATAAGATCGAATGGTAAATTCGACATAAAACCCGTAAGGTGGAATAGTCTTGATTTATAATGACCAACTTAACCATCTTACGAATTATGATGATAGTTTGACGCTTAACAAGCTAGGTGGAGGCTTGAGAAGGAAGCGGTCAAACGAATCAAGTACGAAGAAAAAGCCTAATTTGGATGCAAGGTAAGTGAAGCTTACACCCTTTTATAAAATACCTACTTGTGTGTATTGAGTATTGAATAAGGTAAATTTCGTAATAGAAATATGAATGTTCCGACGTGAAATAGTATGAGTCGGAACAAGTGAAAATGGTGGAAACCATAATTTATGGTAAAAAGGGTAAAATGGTAAATTAGTCATGTGATGAAGAACAAACAAGGAATTTTGAAACATTACGTTGTGGTATAACCGGGACTGGTAAAAGTGGTAAAATATTAATCCGGACATGAGTTGACAGATAGATAAAAAAAATTGAAAAGACACCAAATGGCGTAAGTCATAACTGGTCAAACAAAATAAGAAGCGACTTTTGAGAAATACGAACTCACGGAGTAAACCAGAATAGGTTAAAGAGGTGAGATAGTAATTAACTACCATCTCAAAAGATAAATGGTTATTTCAACTAAACGGGTCAAATGGTGTTAACACCATTTGACAATAATAAATGATGATCGCTTGTTGAGTTTTGTGATCACAGGGATATAAGATATGGTTCGCGTTGCTATATCTGGTAATTAATAGTGAAAGGTATTTAAACGGGTCAATGCTATGACCCGAGCCAGGTACGCATAAATAAGACTATAGCTAAACGAGCAATTTTGGTTGATTATCTAGTAAAAGTCCTTTGTCGTAAAATGAGGGGCTAAAGTTGACTAAAATACCCTTGACAGGTAAATCAGACAAACGACTCTTATGGGTTGTTTAGAAATTAGTTATTTGATCAAGTAAACACCTGGGACAAGTATAAAAGCGAAAGGTATGATTCTTGTGAGTCAAATGCCTTACAATGCGTTTTGTCGTAAATTAGTAATCCGAGAGATAAAACTCGAAACAAATAGTCACCACATTAAAATCCACTACAATTATAGTTGTGACGGAAGATTATTTGTTTAAGTAATGTGGTAATATAATGATAGAAGCGAATGTAAGTGAATTATGCGGAAAAATGCTTAAACACCCCTTAACGGTTCAAAATAAGCATCTAAGTAAAAATGGGTGTAAGAATGTATATAAACTCGTGAATTGAATCTAGTATGATAAATAATATTGAAATTATGAGGTTCACGAGATATTGGGATCAAACAAACATGTTTGTTTGATAAATACATTAACAAGTCAAAATTTAGTAAATATATATAAGCCGAAGGCTTCAAAAATCTCAAATTTTGTTAATTCGGATGTTGGGGTTTGACTCCATATGATGGAGAATCAAATTACGATCACATAGGAAGAAACAGATCGTAAAACGGATAAGAATTGAGTGAGTTATGAAGTTTTAGGCGAAAAATCGATTGCTGAAAATATGCAGCACCCAGTTCGAACTATTCTGTCAAAAAGGGGGCGTGGTGTAGCGTGACGCCCCGTAGCGTACGACGACGCCCCCAAAATGTGCAAAAATAAAAAAAAATTGTTTTCTTGTTTGTTTTAGTCTCCGGACTTGATTTAAACACCTATAAACTAAATATGACTAACTCATCTCATGTTGTATGAAATGTAGGTATATTGTAAGGTACCGAAGACGATCAAGCTCGAAGAAGAACCGAACACGATCAAGATACAAGCTTCCCGCACTTTGCATGTCGTCATCTTTAAATGACGAATTACTTATAATGTTGTGTTGTTTCAATATAAAAATGCTTTTAATAAACCCGCATTTTTCAAATGTATGTGTAATCTTAAATACACATTTATACTCAAAGCCATAAAATTGTTAAATAGAAGTATGGGTCTTACATAAATCTTTCTGCCTCTCCACTAGACTTGTATTTAACTTTGTACACCCACTTACACCCTATTGATTTTCTACCTGGAGGTAAATCAACAAGGGTCCAAGTATTATTTCTCAATAAGGCTTCCATCTCCTTGTTCATTGCTTCTACCCACCTAGGATCCCTAGCAGCCTCATTATAACTAGAAGGTTCATGTGTTTATTTAACATACTAACAAAGCTAAGGTTTTCACTAGACAAACACGCATAATTCACAGTTTTATCTATGCCATACTTAACTTTTCCATCTAACACATAGTCCTAAAATTTTTTAGGAACAACTGTTCTAGTAGACCTTCTAATACTTAAAACAGTACTCTCAGATAGGTTGGTCTCATCACCTGGTATTCCACTGTCCTCTGCCTCGCCATATAACCCAGACTCACTACTATCCTGTTGACCAGTTTGAAGCTGTTGATCTTGATCAACAAAACTGGTTGTGGTAGATGTGGAGGGTTCTAATGGCTGCTGATCATCACTGGAAGTACCATGAGAGCCATTATTACACTCTTATCATTGGGCATTTGAGAAACTTCAGATGTTTCAGTTTCATAACAATCAAAGAATGTTATATGATTTAAATTTTTATCAACACACCTGTTTATTTTTAAAAGGATAAACATTTTCATAAAACTTCACATCTCTAGAAAATAGAATTTTCTTATTATCTAGACTCCACAACTTATACCCCTTCTTAACACTAGAATAACCAACTAAAACACACTTATCAGCATGATAAGTGAATTCATCCATTTATATTTAACACAGTGCTAAAACACAAACATCCGAAGTTTCTAAGGTGAGATAAAGAGGGTTCAAAACCAAAAATTACTTCATAAGGACTTTTACCTAGTAACAAAGACGAAGGTAACCTGTTAATTAGGTAAACAACAGTTAGAATGCAATCAGACCAAAACCTCAATGGCAGGCCACCCTGAAACATCAAGGCTCTAGCTATGTTCAAAAGATGCCTATGTTTACGCTCAACCACACCATTTTGTTGTGGTGTATAAGCACAAGTGGTCTGATGTAAAATACCTTTACTCTTAAACTACTCATTTGATTATTAACAAATTCTGTTCCATTATCACTTCTGAAAATTTTAACTCTCCTTTTAAACTGTGTTAAGATCAGTTCATAAAAACTAGTTAAATTTTCAAAAACTTCCAACTTATTTTTTAACAGATAACACCATACAGACCTAGAATAATCATCAACTACAGTTAAAAAAAATACTTGAATCCTTCATTACTAGGCACTCTATATGGACCCCAAAGGTCTAAATGAACATACACCTATATCTTTGGTTTTATGTTCACTTAAAGGAACGGAACTCTTACTTGTTTAGCCTTATGGCAAACCTCACAAGGACCATGATCAACAATTTTAATGTCTAAGCTACCTTTTAAAACAGCTAGAACCTGATCAGAAGGGTGGCCTAATCTACGATGCCACATATTAGACTTTAACACACTATTATAACACATATTAGCAGAATTACCATTCTTTCCAACAAAATACAAACCATTGTCCTGACTACCAGTCACCAGGACTTTCTTGGATCTCAAATCCTGTAACAAACAATCATTTTCATTAAACAACACACCTATCTTATTGTCTTTAGCTAACCTAAAGAAGGACAACAGATTTACACTATACTCAGGAACATAAAAAAAACATATTCCAAAATAACATTGTTAACCAATTTTAAACACTTTAACATTGGTACCATTTGGATGACTAACTTTTAAATCATAATCCGATACATCTACCCAATCAAACATACCCCTATCAGACTTAACCATGTGATGATTAGCACCATAATCAACAATCCAATTGTACTCAAATTCAAAAATACCAGAACTAGAACAACTTACAAAACCTGTTGCAAAACTACAAGCGACTGAGGACTCACCTCCCATATTAGACTTAGGCTGCTCACCACCAGATTTCTCACCAACAAGACTCAAAAGTTTAGAAATCTGTTCAAAAGTGAATGGCAAAGAAGCACCAACAGAATTTGACACATTTGAAGACCCAACATTGGTATTACTCTTACTATTATTATTAGACGCATTTGATTTAACCAACTGTCCTCCTGGTCTTCTCCTAACACCAGGAGGATAACCAATAATCTCAAAACATCTGTCAACAGTGTGACCAAGCATGTTACAATGTGAACATTAAAGATTAGATTAGGACCTCTAATATTTTTCCTCCTAGAATCAAAGGACTGGCCAGACTTAGTCACAAATGACACATTTTGACCTTTTGACCCACTAGCAGACATCCTATGAGATTCTTCTCTTAACACTATAGAAAAAGCAACCTTAACCGAAGGGAATGGTTCTCCTGTTAGTAAGTTAGTCCTTACAGGCTGATAGATGTCATCAAGCCCCATAAGGAACTGCATTAGTTTAATGAGAGTTGAAAATCTTATAATCCTAGCAGCCTGACAAGAACAGGAAGGAAGATGCACCATTGCATCGAATTGTTTCCACATTGTTGTCACAGTGCTCCCATTTTTCGAAATACCATTTATTTTATTGTATAAATCATACACAACAGAACCATCCACCATATCAAAAGACTCTTTTAAATCAGTCCATACTTCTGAGGCAAGTTTAGAGAAAACTTGCCCAAGAAATAACTCCTCAGAAATAGAATTCAACAACCAAGTAATAACAACTGAGTTACACCTATCCCACTGATTAGCTAAGACCTCATCATCCTTAGATTTCTCACATTTACCATCAATAAATCCATATTTATTTTTTCCTCTAAAGCAAGTCTCATAGCATTAGACCAAACAGGATAATTCTCAGTGCCTTTCAGTTTTATACTAACAATGGTTAAGGTGCTAGAGTCACTAGGATGAAGATACAATGGATCACCAATATCAAGTTTACTAATCAAAGTAGCAGACGAACTAGTATCAGACATGTTAACAAAACAATAACAAACAACAACAGTCAAAAAAATAAGCAGTAACAAATCACACCACAGCTATCTGTGACAGAGGCCAGATTCCAGGTTCGTCACTCTGTTTGTGCCTGGACAAGCGTATCAAAGAAGCAACAAACACAAGACAAAGAAAGAACGCAATCAGCAAACAAACAAGACTCGATCAAGGCCGGTCCAACTACCCTGGTAACAATAAATGCCTAGACACACAATGAATGATGACAGGATAACAAAAGATAGAAAGTTAGAACACTCTTACAGAAGCGTTTAACTCCCTCCTTTAGCAGATATAATCCGTAACCTTCTAGGGTTACAAGATTAATTTAAGAAGACAATCACTCACAATCTGGTTAGTTTGCCTTGTGATAATAACCACAAGGACAAACACAGACCTTCACACCACAAACATGAAGCGTAGAAGCACAAACAATCACCGATTAGGGTTCCTCAAACCCTAATTTGATACCACACCCAAGATCGCTCAATTAGGGTTTCTTGAGTCCAGAAACCCTAAGATAACCTACAATAAAACACAACAAAAGAGATAATACCAGCGGAAGCACACCAATCAAGAGCTATATGAGCTCTGATACCATGTAGAAACTCATGATATCAACACACAAATCATAAACAGAGAGAAATAGCGATAAAATGGTGACAAAATCTTATTATTAACCCAAACCTGAAGAACACCCAACCAATACCCAAGATCGTACTAGACGAACGACAATGTCCAGATCAACTGATTTATAATAATCAGTTGATCTAAAAATACAGAAAAAAATACAAAAGGATACAACCTGATCTACAAAGGCTCAGATCTCACAGACGAGATTCATCAACACGACGAACAAACAAACAGATCAAAATATACAATACAGAGAGAACAAAGATGTAATGCGTAAATGTGAAGAAGTATCAGAAACCCTAGATCCTGAACTTCTCTTTATATACCAGCATCATCACCAAATTACACTTTGCCCCTCCAACTGTCTTTATTTACACGACTTCACACCAATGTTACATCCAGGCCCCTCCTATTGTTGCACCTGTAACAACTGGACCAACAACTTGTAAAAAGCATAATAAATAAAATATAACATTTGAATGATATTAAAACAAGTTATTCTTTCAACAAGTAGCAACCAATAAACATGAACAATCAAATGGAAATCGTTCATCATGACCACAGGTAAAGTTCAAATTACCAAACTATAATAGAAATCAAATGTGAAGAAAAAACCGAATGCACACATGAATACAACAGGGGTTTTTGTTGCAAGTACCACCATATTTTAGTGAATAACAAAACCACTTAACACTACCGTTGATTCGAGTTTACACATGGAAATTATGAGATAAGATAACTAAACAGAATCCTCATAGAATTGGTGCAACGCTTGAGGCACACTCCATGCCTATTTACACATGGAAAAGATAAGATAAGTGCTCTTAAAGCTACAGGTCTTCTGGGCCCAATTAAAGGTCTGATGGCCCAATTAATGGTGTACTAATGCAAAATAATTAAAAAAACACCCTGGGCTACCCACAAACTGCCAGGGCAGTTCATGAGGGCAATTTCGAGGGGAGCAAGTAGGGTGTCCAAAAGAAAAGAAAATTGAAAAAAAGTAATAATCTAAAACTGAATTGTACCATCGGCCATAACCATCAAAAAATTGAACAGAATTATGAATTAGGTTTTTGGTTCGGTTTCTAACCATATCCGAATTGTGAATTCGGTTTTTGATTCAGTTATCGTTCCATTAATATTGGTTAATTAAGATAACCAAACCAAGTTTGATTCAGTTATCGGTTCCATTAATATTGGTTAATTAAGATAACCAAACCAAGTTTAATCAGTTAAATTTGGTTTGGTTGGATGTATTTCTAATTCAGACCAGTTTGGTTTTCAGATAGGGCCAAAAAGAAAATAAAATTCAAAACCGAACCAAATTGGCTAACCGCTAAACCCCAGTCCCCTCTCTTTCAAATTATATCAGGGTTTAGGGCACCATTAACAAAAAAGATGGTCTCTCATAAAGCAATTAAACAGTTAACATTCTCTTAAGTATCATTAACGTTATATCGCATGAAATATCTGATTTACCTGTTCTTTTTTCAGACATAAACAAGATGTTATAACCCTAATTATAAAACGGATTTAACAACTACATTCATCCTCGTTGTTGAAAGTTTTGAGTTGTAATTGGTCCTATACGCCAATGATGGGTAGCCCACTTGGTAGAGGCATATGTTTCTTAAATGAGAGGTCACAGGTTCAATCCTGTGCAAATGGTGAACATTTTAGAATATTAGTGAATAGTTAAGCGTTACCATTAAAAAATAAAAATAAAAACTGGTCCTATACCAGCGTCACTTTTGTAAATAAAAATAAAAACTGGTTACCAGCGTCACTTTCTTGCATCATGATGCCATAGAATCTGGTCCTTAATCAATTTTGGCCCCTGAAGGCACTCCATGTATTACCGACTGCGTGATGGCCGAACTTGAGAAGCTTGGTCAAAATTATCAAGTTGCTTTGAGGCAGGTTAGCTCATAACTTTCTTCAAGTACTGTATGGTAGCAACATGAGACGTAGACTCGTAAGATATGTTTAAACTTAGCAGGTGTTTATGTTGGAATTATTCTTGATGTTTCATATCATTTACGGATCATGAATCATGGTTAGGGGTCGCAAGTTCAAAACGAGTTTAACAGATACGAAAAATGGAGCTTCATGGGTCATACGGGTCAGACGGTCTGTTGTAGACTTGGTATATGGTTGACCGGGTTTGTTGGAAGTGGAGTTGAGGAGAAGTGAACGTTGGAATCTGTTGCTACAAAACAGGAGCTTGTGGTTTTTTTATGCATGTGTTTAAGTAGTTGTTTTCTCCATAAATAGGATTAGTATTTATGCTGTTAATTCACCCTGGTAATCATCTTCTTTAGTGAATATACAACAGAAAGATTACTTAAAATTAAGTGTGTATTGTGTCTGTTCTTGGGCCTGAAACAACAGTTTAACTTGTTATTAACTTAAACTTTACATATTTCGGATGAATGTTTTGTAATCAGATACCTATTATGTACATCCAACACAAGTATTTCTATTGAAAGATACCTGAAGCAACTATGGTTGTGGAGGACTGGAGGTAGCCTGATCACCCTTTAAGTTTCTTGCAAACATTTTTTCATGCACTTCTTTACTGATCTAAGTTCCCTTGTTTGTGTTGCAGCTCCAAGAATATGATATTTGAGGTGGCCTGTGTTGTTGAAGAACAGATGTTATACAAACCGTTGACTGCTGCTAGTGAAACCAACTGTCGTTCTTCGATGATTTTAATCTGGTACGTGAAAAACTTAAGCTTGTTAAGACCTTTGTGATCTTGACGCGTGTGGGTTAATAAATCAAACTATCAGCTGGAGTTCTTGGTGTTTGTGTGTGGAAATATTGGTACTATGCTGTATCCAAACTTATATTTATTTGATGGCAGCTGGTGACCTCCCTTAAACCAAGTCGGGTGAGGGGTTCAAACTCCATTGTGGGTATTTAGGTGGATATTAGGTGGTGTAGAAATTAAGAAGTGTGTGTGTCGCCATTGTAAAAGAATTATCTGATATATGTTAAAAACAATGGTACTCAACTATTTGATGTTTTGAACATACAAACTCACAGATCTCAAAGAACAAAAGAAAAATTGATAACTCTGAATACACAACTTTGTACAGCTCAAAATCCTACACTCAAATCTATGCAGATTATCAACACGATAATCTGTAATGTACACAAATCTACGAACCTAATCAGATTCAACTGAATCTGAAACTCTAGATCTGGACGAACGAATGAGAGAGAATTCATCGTAAACATGAGAAGTTGAAATGTTTGTTGTGTGCCAATCCCTCAATAGAGCTCCTTTTATAGCGACCCGGTTAAGACCCGTGGACAACCCAACTGCAACTTAACTTCATGCAATCTTCAAGCTCAGCCCAGTATACTTATTAATCTACAAGACTCAGCTTAACCCATAGACTTGAACCGACGTGTCGGGCTAGATGCGTGGGGCCTGGCCCAGATGTGAACCTTAAGCCCAGACGTGAACCCATACATACCTGCACAAACAAAACAATACTACACACACAATAATTAGTACAAACACCTTTTGGAAATTGAATTTTAAGTTTTAACAATACATGACTTGAGTTGTCAAAGAACACATTCAATATACATTTAAGGGAACGCATTAATAGTTGAGCAATATCATCTACCGACCTGATGCAGTTTACACCAGAAAAACTTACCCAATTTAAAACTAAACCCCTAAAAGATTATAGATTTTCACAAAGATGAAACCACTACTTCTACCAAAGAAGTAAACATATGTTATCTATGAAACTTTACTGCTTCTAAAACAGGAGTTAAGTTATTGATTGTCTCAATATCAGGCAGGAGTTTCACATACTTCCCAAAGCCTTTAGTGTGTTTTGTTTTTGACCTTTAAATCTTATCTTTGCTTTCTTTTTTCTTTTTGTTTGGGGTTTATCCATCGGTTTGAGTTCGGGTTCGTTTGCCATCGCTACTCTCCTCCTCACTCTCTCATAATTATAAATGATAAAAAAGGATGTATATAAAATAAACAAAAAGACAAAATATGATGTCTAAAACAATAACTAAGACCATTTCAAGTTGACATTAACATATTAATAGTAGTGTGTCATGAGTGTGCCTTGTATGTTAAATCAAAAGTCAAAACTAGATATCTTGCCTCGCTTTCATATTGATCTTCCTTGTCAGAATTCCAATTCTAAAAGAAATTCAAAGCCCATAAACCACAATTCCTTACACTTAAAGAGACTTTCGTTATGAGAGCATAACTCTAGTATGCATCTTTTTATAATCCAAATCGTATCATAATATACCTGGTAAAATGGGCTAGTTGGCAAGTATGCGTGTTGTCACCATCTATAATATTCTGAGTTGTTTGACTTTGAAAAAGTCTCGGTCAACTATTCATGAGAAACATCAAAGAAACCACCAAACTATTATAAAACCAGCTGCATATGTATAGAAGAAGCATGTAAAGGATGGTCTTTCATATCGCAAATATGGAAACAAAGCTTTATGAAGCATCATTAACAGGTGACATTCAAGCACTCAATGCACTACTCCATCAAGATCAGCTCATCCTTGATAGACTCTCACTTACCGGATTCAATGAATCCCCCCTCCACATTGCTACCATGCACGGCCACCATCAGTTCGCCACGGTTCTTCTTACCCAAAAGCCAAAGCTTGCTATAGCCTTGGATTCCCATAGGCGAACTCCACTCCACCTGGCCTCCGCGAACGGTTACCTGGAGACAGTCCAGGAACTTGTTCGGGCAGGTGGGCGGGACGTGTGCTGTTTCCAGGATCAAGATGGGTTGACCTCTCTTCATTTGGCAGCCATGAACGAACGTTTGGAGGTTGTTAAGGCGCTTGTTCAGGCAAACCCGGTTGCGGCTAAGAAGATTGCAGAGAGCGGAGAAACTATTTTGCACATGTGTGTTAGCTATAACTCTATGGAATCATTGAAAGTTCTGATGCAAGTGTGGAGCGAAGAGGAGTTGGCCAAGATCACAGATAATGGTGGAAACACCCTTTTGCATGCTGCTGCTATTAATAAACATACACAGGTATAATTTATTTGGTCTTGAAGCATCCTTAATGATATTTTCTTTTAACCATAACATGGGACCCACCAATACTCTGTTAACCAATTGTTACACGTTTTTTGAGCGGATTTTAATTTGTGCAGATTTTAAACTACTTGCTCAGGATACCAAGCATCAAAGCTAATGGAAATGTTGTAAACGGACTTGGATTAACTGCACTAGATATTTTGGATCAATGTCCCCGAGATCTGAAATTACTTGAAACAAGAGAAATTCTAATGGAAGCTGGTGTGTTGAGAGCAAATGACCTTAGACCAGCTCTTGATAGACCATTACAGTCATTAATGAAATCCTCACAGAATAAACGGAAAGGGTTATTATCAAGAACATGGGCTTGGTATGTGAATGCCGACCACCATAGGATAGAAAAGCAACGTGGGACTCTAATAGTTGCTGCTTTAGTGGTAGCAGGGATGTCATTCTACTCGGGGATTTACCCTCCGGGTGGTACTTTTTCAAGCTCCCAAAATGGTATATACCCGCTTGGAAATGCAGTTCAAACAGAAGTAGACATGGAGAAGTTCGACATGTTTGTAGCAAACAATACGGTCACTATGATAACTTCATTAGTCGTAGTCCTTGTGCTCAGTGGATTTCCATTAAAGAATAAGTTTTGGATGTGGGTGCTTACTCTTGGAACCATGTCCACTATGGTGTCTATGGTGACTACTTATTTGGAATCATTGAGTATGATTACACCGGATGGGTATTTTGGTCAGGCGACTTATTTTATTTGTGTGATTGGGATGGTGGGTTGTGGTGTGGTTGCATTGATTCATACCATATTTTTTCATAGTTTGGGTGGTGATGAAGCTTTCAAAGTGCATAATGCCAAAGAAAGACAAAAATGGGAACCAGGATGCGGGTGAAGCTTGATGTTATCGTATAATTTGTCATTTGTCTTCACCACAACCTTTGCATGAATTTGAAGCGTATAGTTTGATGTGTTTAATACATGTATAGTTTGATGTGTTTAATATTTGTATAGTTTATGTGTTTAATATTTGTATAACCTTTGCATGAATTTGATGTTGTATAGTTGATATGTTTAATATTTGTATAGTTTATGTGTTAATATTTGTATAATTAATGTCTTTTGTTCTTTCAACATAGATTGGGTGTATGTTTAGACCATCCCTAAGTCGTGCAAAGTCCTGGCCTGCAACGCCTTGGTGAGTATATCTGCATTCTAATCCTTTGTGGCACATAACTTTACTTTAATTTTGTTTCGTCTTGATTAGTTCCCTAATAAAATGATATTTGACTCGTATGTGTTTACTTTTCCCATGGTAAACTGGAACCTTTGCTAAGCGTATAGTAGAATCGTTATCCCAAAACAATGGAGTAGGTCTATTGTTTTCGATATGCAATTCCTTTAAAATTCCTTTCAGCCAATAATGCTTGACAACGCATCATGGATAAGGTGAATATTCGGCTTCTATAGAAGACAAGGCAACTACCTTTTGCTTCTTTGACTGCCATAAAATTGGTCCATAACCTAAATGAAAGGTAAAACTAGATGTGCTTTTGGTATCATCAACATTTCCAGCTAATCACTGTCACTATATCCTTTAAGTATAAGACTTGATTCCTTGCTATATTTGATCCCATAGTTTATGGTTCCCTCAATGTATTTTCGAATGCGTTTGGTTGCCTCCCAATGTTTTTTCGTGTCTTTCCATGCATCTACTTACCTTTCTCACTACGAATGTTATGTCCAGTCTTGTGTTTGTTAACTACATAAGACCTCCAATCAGGCTTAGAAAGAGATTTGAATCTACTTCTTCCTCCGAGTCATGCTTTGTCAGTTTTAGTCCATATTCCATTGGTGTTGATACTGGCTTGTACTGTTCCATTCTAAAACGAGTAAGTAGTCCTTTTGTGTGCTTTTGTTAAGAAATTGAGATATACTAATTCCATGTCAGATTTCCATTCCCAAAAATTGATGCAGATTTTCCCATGTCAGTCATATCGAATTCGTTCTTCATGGACTTCTTGAATTTGGATATACTTGTAATACAATTGCTTGCGATAATTAAGTCATCAACATATAGACAAACTAATAATTGTTTGTCTTCTTCTTGTTTTATAAATAATGTATGTCCAAATGTGCATTTCTTGAACCCATTTGCTTTAAAATAGTTGTCTACTCGACTATACCAGGCTCTTGGAGCCTTTTAAGTCCATGCAATGCTTTCTTCAAACAACATACCTTATGTTCATTCCCGTTTTCTACATATCCTTTTGGTTGTTTCATTTATACCTTTCTAACAATGTCCCATCAAGAAAGCCGACTTTCACTAAAAAATGCCATTTAATGGCACACGCTTTTAATGGCATATAGCTTTTGTGTCGCTAATTTAGGTTTTTAGTGGCACAATGCATTTGCCATATTTGCCTACACAACTTTTAATGCAATAGCTTAATGCATATAGCTTTTGTGTTGCTAATTTAGGTTTTTAATGGCACAATGCATTTGCCATATTTGCCATATTTTAGTGGCACAATGGTTAGTCGGCTAACTGGTTTTATTATGAATTCTGATTGTATAGTGAAATTTAGCATAAAGTCCTTTAAAGTGCTCGAACTTTATATCGACACACCAGAGAACGTGACTGCAGGTTCATTGAAAGGTCTTCATACTGAACATGGTTTATATAGTCCTATCTTTTTATATTTACTTTGTACAATTTCACTGATAGAAGTTTTCTCTTAATATATAATGTTTCTATTTAGGGAACTTGGCAGATATGGAGTTATGATAAGGTCATTGTGAGAAAAGGCAAAAATGCTGTAGCTGGTATTTTGTTTGCAGTGAGGAATCTTGAGGCGTAAATTATTTAAGTTTGAGATGGTTGCTGAAGACAAGTTCTGATTTGGGGATGGAGAGTTAGGAAGGTTATTGTTTTTAGGAATAAGTTTGGAAGGTTGAGAGTTCAAGTCCTTTGGTGGACAAGGGTGTGAATTTAGGAGTAGGGTTAGAGGGTGTGTCTTAGCTTTTTAAAAAGAAAAACTTTATTAAGAAATACATAAGGTAAATCTTGGTTTAATTGGAGTATGGCATATGAGGGGAGACCGGATACGACTCTTGAGCTGTTTTAAAAAAAAGAAGAAAAATTATCACCTTATCTTTGTGTTTTTGTTTGTCAATGATAACATATGCAGTTGCCAATAATGCATAATTACATATGTGGTGAGTTAGGAAGGTATTTTTGAATACTTATGATATAGGAAATTTTTTATTAGTCATTCATTCTCATTGTTGCTTTAGATGTTGATATTTTTTTATAAATTTTGTTCTTTTCATTTTTGAAATTTTATGTTATGGATTAAGTCTTACTAGCTGCATAATGTTGCATATGAACTTAAAGACAAATGACCAGTTTTCTTCTGTTCAGTGACCCAGCAAATAGAAAGTTCATCATTACAAAAAGGGATTTTTGAGGAGCAGAGCATATGGTTGTAGCTCGTGCTTTACACAACTTCAGATTAAAGCCGAGGATATCCAAATACCCTTTCCAATCCCATTTCCATCACTAAATCCAAATCCACATACAACACAATCAACACAAGTCACAACATCAAAAATAATTCCATTAATATGCCCGAAAACAACCCCTAGAGTTAGATCGCGCAGCACCACATTATTAGTTAATGAAAGAGCATCCAACATAAAACCTCAAAGCAACATACCCACAAACCCAGCTCCACAAAAACAAACTCAAATGAAGATCATGAACTCACTAACCCTACAAGTAAGTGAATATTCTACTTTAATATAGTTTCTTACGTGTTCAATATCTTATCTTGCTAATTATATTGTTTCGGTTGTTTATGGTGCCGAAATAGGTGAAATAGAGCTCGCTTCCAAAAGGAGGAAGTTATTTTATCATAGCTTAAAATTTCATCTGAGAAGAGTGGCAATGAAAACAAGACAAACTAAAGGTCCTTTTCTGTTTTTTGGAATTTTAAATTTTTTATCTTATTTTTTAAAAAATTGTTAGTTGGCTAACCAATTGTATTATGAATTCTGATTGTATAGTGAAATTTAGCATAAAGTCCTTTAAAGTGCTCCAACTTTAAATCGACACCAGAGAACGCAACTATAGGTTCACTAAAGATATTCATACTTAACATGGTTTTTATATTCTTAACTCGCAAAATTTGGAACGAAACGTTAAAACGTTAAACCAAAGACGCACGTTGCGATGTGTTAAGTCACAAAATTTAGAACGAAAAAAAAGCGAAAAATTGCGTAAATTATAAAGGACTAAAGTTGAAAATAAAAAAAGTTATTAGGATAGAGTGCAAAAGATAAAAGTTATGGGTTAAAAGTAAAAAATAAATAGCTTTGGGTTAAAATAATTTATGAAATACTTTTGGTGAAAATAAAAAATCATTTTTTTTAAAAACCCCCAAAGCCAATGTTACAACACATATATGCATAAACATTTACTTATTTATAGTGTTTTAATAAAATAAATAATATAAATATATATAATAAACTAAAAAGAATCACAATAACATAAATTTGACAAAACAAAGAAAAATAATAAGAAATAAATGAAGTCATTAAAATTTATATATGTAGATTTTTACAAGTAATATAACATAACTTGATAAAAATACGAATGAATAATAAATACGTAGAATAAACTCAATATAATTCATATAAAAAAAATAAGAAACCAGATTTTCTAAATCCAATAAAAATAATTCGGATTGGATGCAATGTGAGAAAACCCTGACAAATCCAGTGGGTTGAAAACCTTGAAATTCGGATTGGATCCGACGTATCCTTGTCGGATTGTTTCCGTTTTCCTCATCGGTTTTCAAATCGGTTTCAGATTCATATTTTTCTTACACTTCTACACATAGTCTAACAAAATATGAAGTGTAGAGACTCTAATGTAGTAACTGAATAGTTTTAATTCGTTTCGGTTATGATTGACTGCAGTGATGAGGCCAGAATCAGTTATGATATGTGGCTATAAAACCCAATGCAGACAACCAGTTTCGACACACCACAACCATCTCTTCTCTTCTCTCTCAATTTCTGCTACAGCATCTTCCTGTTTACTTTCAGGCAAGTGTTTCAAGTCCGGCAGTACTCGGTTGCTGTTTTGAACCGGCGTACCCTGGGAACAGACGGCGAATCTGTTTAAGGGAATTGTGTCAAACACAAGCCCGGTTCACGTTAATTGTTTATTTCTGTTTCTGCAGTTCATACTTGTTTCGTATTCTGTCTTTTAATCAGCAGCAGTTTTTCTAACAAATACCAAATATGGAAAGAAAGCTTTATGAAGCATCATTGACAGGCGATGTTCAAGCACTCAATGCACTACTCCATCAGGATCAACTCATCCTTGACAGACTCTCACTAACCGAATTCAATGAATCCCCCTCCACATCGCCGCCATGCGCGGCCACCATCAGTTCGCCGTCGTACTTCTGACCCAAAAGCCGAGGCTTGCACTAACCTTGGATTCCCGGCGAGTTGCAGGTTTCCGGCGAGTTGCAGGTTTCCGACGAGTAGCAGGTTTCTGGCGAGTTTTCCGGCGAACTTTAGATTTTCCGGCGAGTGGATTTTCGAAGTAAGTTTTACATCAGGAACTCGTATCATCATTCTGATCAAAAGGCCTAAAAATCTGTTTGTAATTTGGAAAAAAAACTTAACTTCGTTAAATTTTTTTAATGGGGGACCATTGTAGGAAAAATAGGTGAAAGGTGGGACTAGTGGGGGGAATATTCTGAGATGGGATTAGTAATGGCCAATAAGGTGTAGGTGGGATTATTACATGCCAATTCCCCTTTTTTTAAATATGGAATATATTGTTATTGCATATTTGTGTATTACATAGTATTAAAATATACATATAATCTATACTATTAACACCAATTATTATCGAATATTCAAATAAATTTATATGATATATTCCATAAATTCAAACAAACTTTCAAATAAAACCAAAAAGTTATATGAAAAAACCCATAAATACTAAAAATCTTCAGTCAAATACATCAAACATTAAAAAATGGTGAAAAGTCCTGAATCCTACAAAGATTTATTACATGTCGGTTCGGTTCGGTTATGGTGGGTATAGAAACATTGATAACCATAATCGACTCGCTACTTTCGGTTTTCATTAACCAACCCACCGGTTTTTATTCGGTTCGCTCTTTTCAGTTTGGTTTTGTTGGGTTAATTCGGTTATGATTCAGTTAATTTGTTTTTTTGCACACCCCTAAAAATTATAGCGAGGAAAGATAGAAGAAAAAATATATTTAATTGATTTCCATAATATCCTTTTTATATGTTTTAATTTTCAAGATTAAAAAATAATGCACGGACAAAACCTGATTAAGAAAATCTAGATCGAATTTTATCCGGTTCGAAGGTTTATAAACTCAATCCTATAGAGGATTCAGATTTTTTTTTAAATCAGTAAAAGTCGGGACTTATTTTTTTTGAAAACAAACTAGAATTACGACCCGCCGCAATGCGTCGGGGATTATTTAGTTATAACTAAGTCGATTTAGGATCCGCACGTTATGTTGAACCTGTTAAATGGGAAAAACATAGAAGATGTAAAAGCGTTCACCCATACACGCACGTTGCATCGTGTTAACTCGCAAAATTTGGAACGAAACGTAAAAACGTTAAATCAAAGACGCACGTTGCAATGTGTTAAGTCACAAAATTTAGAATGAAACATAAAGCGAAAAATTTGCGTAAATAAAAACTATAAAGGACTAAAGTTGAAAATAAAAAAAGTTATTAGGATAGAGTGCAAAAGATAAAAGTTATGGGTTAAAAGTAAAAAAATAAATAGCTTTGGGTTAAAAGTAATTTATGAAATACTTTTGGGTGAAAAGTAAAAAATCATTTTTTTTAAAAACCCCCAAAGCCAATGTTACAACACATATATGCATAAACATGTTACTTATTTATAGTGTTTTAATAAAATAAATAATAATAAATATATATAATAAACTAAAAAGAATCACAATAACATAAATTTGACAAAAACAAAGAAAAATAATATAGAAATAAATGAAGTCATTAAAATTTATATATGTAGATTTTTACAAGTAATATAACATAACTTGATAAAAATACGAATGAATAATAAATACGTAGAATAAACTCAATATAATTCATATAAAAAAATAAGAAACCAGATTTTCTAAATCCAGATAAAAATAATTCGGATTGGATGCAATGTGAGAAAACCCTGACAAATCCAGTGGGTTGAAAACCTTGAAATTCGGATTGGATCCGACGTATCCTTGTCAGATTGTTTATGTTTTCCTCATCGGATGGATAGTTTTTCAAATCGGTTTCAGATTCATATTTTTCTTACATTTCTACACATAGTCTAACAA
Source organism: Scalesia atractyloides (assembly GCA_947069175.1). Taxonomy (NCBI): domain Eukaryota; kingdom Viridiplantae; phylum Streptophyta; class Magnoliopsida; order Asterales; family Asteraceae; genus Scalesia; species Scalesia atractyloides. The sequence continues at coordinate 15,219,490 of CAMTDV010000021.1, read as the reverse complement.
AATATGAAGTGTAGAGACTCTAATGTAGTAACTGAATAGTTTTAATTCGTTTTGGTTATGATTGACTGCAGTGATGAGGCCAGAATCAATTATGATCTGTGGCTATAAAACCATGCAGACAACCAGTTTCGACACACCACAACCATCTCTTCTCTTCTCTCTCAATCTCTGCTACAGCCTCTTCCTGTTTACTTTCAGGCAAGTGTTTCAAGTCCGGCAGTACTCGGTTAGTCCGGCAGTACTCGGTTGCTGTTTCAAACCGGCGTACCCTGGGAACAGACGGCGAATCTGTTTAAGGGAATTGTGTCAAACACAAGCCCGGTTCACGTTAACTGTTTATTTCTGTTTCTGCAGTTCATACTTGTTTCGTATTCTGTCTTTTAATCAGCATCAGTTTTTCTAACAAATACCAAATATGGAAACAAAACTTTATGAAGCATCATTGACAGGCGACGTTCAAGCACTCAATGCACTACTCCATCAGGATCAACTCATCCTTGACAGACTCTCACTAACCGGATTCAATGAATCCGCCCTCCACATCGCCGCCATGCGCGGCCACCATCAGTTCGCCGTCGTACTTCTGGCCCAAAAGCCGAAGCTTGCACTAACCTTGGATTCCCGGCGAGTTGCAGGTTTCCAGCGAGTTGCAGGTTTCCGGTGAGTTTTCCGGCGAGAGGATTTTTTAAGTAAGTTTTACATCAGTGAACTCGTATCATCGTTCTGATCAAAAGGCTTAAAAAATCTGTTTGTAATTTGGAAAAAAAAACTTAATTTCGTTAAGTTTTTTTAATGGGGGACCATTGTAGGAAACATAGGTGAAAGGTGGGACTGGTGGGGGGTAGGATTATTACATGTCAATTCCCTTTTTTTTAATATGGAATAAATTGTTATTGCATATTTGTGTATTACATAGTATTAAAATATACATATAATCTATACTATTAACACCAATTATTATCGAATATTCAAATAAAGTTATATGGTATATTCCATAAATTCAAATAAACTTTCAAATAAAACCAAAAAGTTATAAGAAAAAACCCATAAATACTAAAAATCTTCAGTCAAATACATCAAACATTAAAAATGTGGTGAAAAGTCCTGAATCCTACAAAGAACTATTACATGTCGGTTCGGTTCGGTTATGGTGGGTATGGAAACATTGATAACCATAACCGACTCGCTACTTTCAGATTTCAAAAGAATCATTAACCAACTCACCGGTTTTTTATACGGTTCGATTTTTTCAGTTTGGTTTTGTTGGGTTAATTCGGTTATGATTCAGTTAATTTGTTTTTTTCACACCCCTAAAAATTATAGTGAGAAAAGAGAATAGAAGAAAAAATATTTAATTGATTTCCATAATATCATTTTTATATGTTTTAGTTTTCAAGATTAAAAAATAATGCACGGACAAAACCTGATTAAGAAAATCTAGATCGAATTTTATCCGGTTCGAAGGTTTATAAACTGAATCCTATAGAGGATTCGATTATCCAAACCAGATTTTTTTTAAATCCGGTAAAAGTCGGGACTTCATTTTTTTTAAAACAAACTAGAACTACGACCCGCCGCAATACGTCGGGGATTATTTAGTTATAACTAAGTCGATTTAGGATCCGCACGTTATGTTGAACCTGTTAAATAGGAAAAAAAATAGAAGATGTAAAAACGTTCACCCATACACGCACGTTGCGTCGTGTTAGCTCGCAAAATTTGGAACGAAACGTAAAAACGTTAAACCGAAGACGCACGTTGCGATGTGTTAAGTCACAAAATTTAGAACGAAACATAAAGCGAAAAATTTGCGTAAATAAAAACTATAAAGGACTAAAGTTGAAAGTAAAAAAAGTTGTGAGGATAGAGTGCAAAAGGTAAAAAGTTATGGGTTAAAAGTAAAAAAATAAATAGTTTTGCGTTAAAAGTAATTTATGAAATACTTTTGGGTGAAAAGTAAAAAATCAATTTTTTTTAAAAACCCCCAAAGCCAATGTTACAACACATATATGCATAAACATGTTACTTATTTATAGTGTTTTAATAAAATAAATAATAATAAATATATATAATAAACTAAAAAGAATCACAATAACATAAATTTGACAAAAACAAAGAAAAATAATACAGAAATAAATGAAGTCATTAAAATTTATATATGTAGATTTTTACAAGTAATATAACATAACTTGATAAAAATACGAATGAATAATAAATACGTAGAATAAACTCAATATAACTCATATAAAAAAAATAAGAAACCGGATTTTCTAAATCCAGATAACAATAATTCGGATTGGATGCAATGCGAGAAAACCCTGACAAATCCAGTGGGTTGAAAACCTTGAAATTCGGATTGGATCCGACGTATCCTTGTCGGATTGTTTCCGTTTTCCTCATCGGATGGATAGTTTTTCAAATCGGTTTCAGCTTCATATTTTTCTTACACTTCTACACATAGTCTAACAAAATATGAAGTGTAGAGACTCTAATGTAGTAACTGAATAGTTTTAATTCGTTTCGGTTATGATTGACTGCAGTGATGAGGCCAGAATCTGTTATGATATGTGGCTATAAAACCCAATGCAGACAACCAGTTTCGACACACCACAACCATCTCTTCTTTTCTCTCTCAATCTCTGCTACAGCCTCTTCCTGTTTACTTTCAGGCAAGTGTTTCAAGTCCGGCAGTACTCGGTTGCTGTTTCGAACCGGCGTACCCTGGGAACAGACGGCGAATCTGTTTAAGGGAATTGTGTTAAACACAAGCCCGGTTCACGTTAATTGTTTATTTCTGTTTCTGCAGTTCATACTTGTTTCGTATTCTGTCTTTTAATATGCAGCACTTTTTCTAACAAATACCAAATATGGAAAGAAAGCTTTATGAAGCATCATTGACAGGCGACGTTCAAGCACTCAATGCACTACTCCATCAGGATCAACTCATCCTTGACAGACTCTCACTAACCGGATTCAATGAATCCCCCCTCCACATCGCCGCCATGCGCGGCCACCATCAGTTCGCCGTCGTACTTCTGACCCAAAAGCCGAAGCTTGCACTAACCTTGGATTCCCAAAGGCTAACACAGCTCCACCTGGCATCCGCCAACGGTTACCTAGAGATGGTTTAGGAACTTGTGAAGGCAGGGGGGCGCGATGTGTGTTGTTTCCGGGATCAAGATGGGTTGACCCCTCTTCATTTGGCAGCTATGAATGAACATCTGGAAGTTGTTAAGGCATTGGTTCAGGCGAACCCAGATACGGCTAAGGAGATTACGGAAACTGGAGAGACCATATTGCATGTGTGTGCTAGTTATAACTGTATGGAGTCATTGAAAGTGTTGATGCAACTGTGGGGTGAAGAGGAGTTGGCTAAGATCACAGATCATGGTGGAAACACCCTTTTGCATGCTGCTGCTATCAATAAACATACACAGGTACGTTTATCTGGGACCCGTCAATACACTGCTAACCAATTATTATAATACTGTCACATGTTTTCTGAATGGAATAATTTTACTTGTGCAGATTTTGAACTTTTTGCTCAGGATACAAAGCATCAAAGATAATGGAAATGCGGTAAATAAACTTGGATTAACCGTGCTAGATGTTTTGGATCATTGTCCCTGAGATCTCAAATCGCTTGAAACGCGACAAGTTCTAATGGAAGCAGGTGTTTTGAGAGCAAATGACCTTAGACCATCTCTCCCCAAAGTACCATTAACAAAATTAAAAAAATCCTCAAGTACAAACGAAAGGGGTTCCTATCAAGAGCATGGGCTCGGTATGTGAACAATGACCACCACTGGATCGAAAAGCAACGTGGGATTCTAATAGTTGCTGCTTTACTGGTGGCGGGGATGTCATTCTACTCGGGGATCAACCCTCCAAGCAAGGTTCTTCCAAACAATACAAATGGTCGATTTTCATATCTTTCAGAGATGGATGATTTCAATCAGTTTATTGTATATAACTTGTTCACTATGATAACTTCATTGGCCATGGTCCTTGTGTTGATTAGTGGATTACCATTGAGCAACAAGTTCTTGATATGGTTGCTCACTGTTGGAACCCTTTTCACTATGGTGACCCTGGTGACGAATTATTGGGCATCGTTGAGTAATTTTGGACCGGATGGGTATGTGGACTTGACGGTTGTTTGGACTTGTTTGGTAATGATGCTCGTTTGCGGGGTGATTGCGTTGATTCATACCGTCTTTTTCGTAGCTTGGGTTGTGATGAAGTTGTTAAAGTGTAGCATGCCTGAGACACACAGAAAAGGGAACCAGGATGATGCAGGTGAAGTTTGATGTTGTTGTATAGCTTGTTATGAGTTTGATCATCAGAGTGTATTTTATGTGTTTAATATTTGTATACTTAATATAATTTGTTTCTTTAAACATAGTCCTTGTTTGGACTTTAGAAACTTTGGGCAAGGATAGATGTTTGGTCTACCATAAGCTGTTTTTTTAAACCGGATCGGTTTAAAAAGTAGTTCAGTTTTGCTCAACAAAGTCAAAACCGGATTAAACCCAAACCAATTTTGAGAGGAAATAATCTGAACCGATAGGAACCGGTTTGGATCAGGTTGTAACGTTCGAAAAAAAAACTATCATCCTTTGACATTACTTTTTAGAGCTTATAGAGTGTTTTTAGTGATGGGATCTAATGCATCCAATCTTCCTATATAATAAAGGAAAAGTTAGTAATCCTAGGTGTTAACTTCCCAAGCCCCCCATTTACATCCCATCATCCTATGTGTAATTATCTTGGAATTTCTTTTTTTTAATTAAAAGCCAAACTCAGATCTGCTTTCCATTTAAGAGAAAGAAAGTTGGATGTTGAAATGAGCGGGACATATGAAAAACTCAAAAATCAAAAAGCTTGGGCGGGATTTCAAAAAACTCAAAACCGAATCACAGCGAAAAACCCAACTCACAGCGACCCACCTTTCTCTCTCAAAACTCATCACCCACGATTCATCGAGAAATTGATACTTACGTTTAGGAATATGATTTCTGATTGATGACAATTTGGGCATATTTGCATTTAGTGTAGATGCCACATGAATAATTTGAATCTAAAGTTGTTCATTTTAACTTGTAACTTTTTTTTAAAAAAAATTGCTATATATTCCTCTATGATTAAGTATTCATGTTAGTGAATTATGAATGATATATCCATTCCCATTATTATCATCAAACAAATAGGTTGATATTTGTTCATTTGCATCTACAGGATTACATATTTTTTCATTGTTCTTGAAGGAATTTATTAAATTTTTATTTTTAAACTACGAATCTAACATCTAGACCTCACAGCAGCATGGCCCACAAAAATTGGAACATATGTATCTGATGACAAGAGTTCGGGTTCCGGTGGTTATAAATTGGAACTCATGTATCCTATGTACCCTTGGTCTTCTGCAGCTTGCTAATTTTTTTAATTTGCTTCCCGAGATTTACATGTCCTAGAAAGGTTCCTCAATTGGCTAAGTAGTCGTCATCTTTGTATTAACGTTGATACTTTGAGACATTATTAACTTTTAAGAATTGTGGTGCAGGACAGCAGGACATATTGGTTGGTTGGCTTCAATACAACCTTGGCCATTGATCACGCCCGAGAACTTTACTCTACCTAGATGGCTTCCCGGATGGATAGTGCGCACGCGTTGTTTCTAACCGATGAAGGTTTAAAGAGAGAGAAACAAGACGAAAGATGGGTTTTTTTGTGGATGAGGGAGACAATGAATGATGGATGTAGAGAGAGAGAGAGAGAATTGGGGAAGAAGTATATAAGCAAGCGCAAAATGGGGATTTCACATATATCTAACGATAACACTAACGGGAGAAACTCAAATCGTAGCGAATTTCATAGGGCAAGGACTCATGCAGTGAAATTTCTCTTGGGGGCACGAGCTAACACCGCCTTCTTACCTCAGAGACGCAAATTGCATTTTACTCTATTTTTTTAGCATACAGTTAGGTACTCTAGTACGAACAAATCGAGCCATGAATTTATGCTACACCATGTCATGGTTTGGCACGTCATTTCCATTTACATCTAAATCGAGGTATTATTATGTTGGTGATTTTTAGTTTCTTCATGTCATGATTTATTTAATCAAATCATAAAAAGTTAAAACAAACATTCATACACGTTAGAAGACATAAAGAATACACACTTTATCAAGACCAAATACTTCAGCCCATATATAATATGTATTCATTTGGCCAGATTTTACACATAAGTTTTCAATTCATTTTTCATAGAAAAGAACATCTCATTTTTTTTAAACCATGTCATCCATTTTTTAACACTGATTTTCCAAGTATAGAATGTATATACAACATAGTTGATAGTTGGGTGACAAATTTGCACAAGTTAAAAGCACTATTTTCAAAATGTCAATACCTACAATTTGGAGTGGTATAAGGTAAATATTTAAACATTGAGGGGCAACTATAAACACTTGTAGTTTTCCACCGTCGGAGTATCGCTTCCACTTTACCGCCGATATTAATCCAGTGACCGGAAACCTAATGGCCGGCGAACTTTCCGATCATAAAAACGAAAGATTCTTCGTTGCCGTACACGTCGGAGCCGGTTACCACTCACCGGTTAACGAAAAGGCTCTCCGATCTGCCATGAAAACCGCCTGCATCGCCGCAGCATCTATTCTCCGAACGGTCTCTCTCACTCCTCACTCCACATATCTAAATAAACAATTATTTATATTATTTGTTTTATTTTTTATATTCGTATATTGGCCTTATTAAGTTTCCAGTGATTTTTAATATATCATTCTCTACTAAGAGTTAGGTTTGAGATTGAAAATCAACACACAGCCTGTTTAATTTTGTTATATTTGATGAAAGTGGAATCTAATTTAGGCTTAATTTTAAGGATAACTTATAGCTCTAATTATAACAAGATTCATCATTTTAATATACTTATTTATGGTTTTTATGATTGTTGCTTTGTTATAGGGCTCGGGCGGATGTGTAGATGCTGTATCAGCAGCCATTGAGACCTTGGAGGTATGGCTGTATTCACTTTGTAAGAATGTGTATATTCATATTGACATATTGTGATTAGTAGTCTTCTTATATCGAATTTGTGGTATCGGTTATAGCGGTATGTGTGCTTGTAAATTGTAATAGTGTTTGGGTAGCTCAGCGAGTTCTATTCTTAACATTATGTTCAAATGCTAATGTTTTAGATTCAGTCTTCTCTATTTTGCGGATTAGTTTATGGAGAGACGAAGGAAGTATGACGGAAAAATAAATTGAATATTATTAAGTTAACTACATAACACAAGTGCAACAACAGAAAAACAAGCAGTGTTCTAGATAGTGTAGGATTTTGTGGAATTTTCGTGTAGTTTCTAGTTAGCAAAGGTATAGAATTTGGGTGTGTCTTTGTTGAAACGGAGTGGTCTTTTGTGCGTGAAGAGTACTTATTGCAACTTGCAAGTTGTAATATGAACTTTTCTTAGCTTACAAATGGTTTTATTTGTTTTATAACATTTCGGTAAAATTGATTTTTTGAATGTTGAGCTGCAGAACGATCCATGCACAAATGCTGGGAGAGGGTCAAACTTGACTGAAGATGGTCACGTTGAATGTGACGCCAGCATCATGGAAGGTAGATTGGGAACATATGGTGCTGTTGGAGCAGTTCCAGGTATATCCAAAAAAGTCGTTTTCTTTTCCTCCTTTATTTGGTTCACTTATATTTTCGGGTTTTTGTTCTCATATACGTTCTACCTTTATTTGAAGCAAATGATTATCAGGTGTAAAAAATGCCATCAATATTGCAGCTTTGTTGGTCAAGGAGCAAATGTCGGGTTCATCCCTGCTGGGTCGAACTCCCCCCATGTAAACTTTCATTAAATATTTGTTTTTTAACCTTCACAAATTAAGTTACTTTTTTTATTGTTAGTGTCATTTTTCCTTCAAATATTCTCAGGTTTTTGGCTGGTGAGGGTGCCCGTGCATGGGCGAAATCTAAGGGCGTAAATGTTTCGGGAACCATTGAAGATACCGAAAAGGTAAGCTCACCGGGCCCGATTGACATTATAATATATTTTACTCCGCTCATTTTCACAGTAATTTACATTTGAGCCCCTAAATCTTCGTGACCATATTTTCTGCTTATAGTGGCTTGTGACAAGAAAGGCGAAAGAACAATGGAAGAATTATAAAGCAATGCTTGAAGATGCCAAATCGGGAATTTCTTCAGGCAAACCATCATCTAGTCGTCAACAGATTGATAATGCATCAGGTATGCTAGCAAACAGATCTCTTTACATATTCAATACGATTACTGAAGTCTATACACGTTTCTCGAATTACATTTTTAATGATATTCTTGTTTATTATTAAAATCAGATGTTAGTAATAATGCTATAGATAGCATCATGGATACCGTAGGAGTTATATGTATCGATAAAGAAGGGAATATAGCATCTGGAGCGTCTAGCGGTGGCATCGCACTAAAGGTCCTTTTTCATATTTTAAAATCTATATAATTAATTGACCTCGTTTTATCTAATCCATATGTTGACAATTTCTTTTTAAAAGTGAAACAGGTCAGTGGGCGTGTGGGATTAGCGGCAACATACGGTTCTGGTTGTTGGGCCTCCTCAAAGGGCTCAATAGTTGGTTGTTGTGTCAGTGGTGCTGGTGAATGCCTGATGAGAAATTTTGCTGCTCAAGAATGTTGTACTTCTTCATCACTGTATGACTTGCATTTACATCTTTCATATATTATTTTTGTTAAAATACGATAGTGATTTTTATTTTTATTTTGCTAGTTCTACTCTTTTGTACACTATGTTATATTTCTTGAAAACTAGTTAAATGCGTATCTGTGTATTCTCGTGTATGAGTCAAGATGTTCAACTCTTAATGCAGATTGCAGGCTGGTCCAGGTGCTGCCTGCTCAGAAGTTCTAGAGTCTGTAATTAGAGACAGTATTCAACGTGGTAGTGATAGAAGTGCTGGGATTCTGCTTGTGCAAGCCGAGGCTCCTTCAATTGTTAGTTCATGATCAATTTCACTAGAGTTGGCAATTTCGAACCATTTACTTGTAAATGGGTCGATTTGTTTTTTTTTTTTACATAATTTTAAATGAATCAAATCGGATATCTAGGTAAAGGAAAACGGGTCGAACGTCGCTTAAAGTCTATTCCTGATGCATTAATTATATATATATTTTTCAAACGGTGAGTTGAAATGTTTGCTGGTCAACGTGAACCATTTTCAACCTGAACTCATCTTGCCACCTGTAAAATTCACCATTAAAGCAATGTGCTAGTGGTTTAATATTTTGAAAATCGAATAATAATTACGAATTGATTGCATTAGGGTATCGGATCATCACCACAGCTGAAATCTGTTGAAATTGCTGCTGGCTACACTACCTTGTCTTTCGGAATAGGTTATTTTGGTAATTCCATGGAGCAGCCTAAGGTATGAACCACTTTTTGCTGCTTCTGTATAAAATCGAGTAAAAGGCAAACATGTTTATAACGTTAATGTTTGTAATATTTATGCAAAAAAAAAAATTAGAAATATGACAGGTAAAAAAACTAATTTGTTTTTTGATACTTTTTGCAGGCTTCTATTTTGAGGAGTAGCAAACAACATAACAGAACAGACATATCCCAATTTGCAGCATTAGTTAACCTCACCTGTAAGTGTACATAGTTTAAGACTTCAATTAACTATTAAGTGTATGGTTTCTTATATTATGCAAAATTATCACACGTATTTTTTAGGAGTTAAATGCCATTTTAGTCCCTGTGGTTTGGACCATTTTTCCAGTTTAGTCCAAAGGTTCCATTTTTCGCCTGTGGGCCCAAAAAGGTTTCACCTTTACCATTTTAGTCCACTGGGTTAACTTCATCCACTATTTCTGTTAACGATAAGGACAATTCGGTGTTTGGTCATTTTATATGGCCGAATTGCCGTTCTAGTTAATAAAATTACATAGAAAATAACCAAATTACCCTTCTCGTTAATGTAAAAAATGGATGAAGTTAACCTAGTGGACTAAAATGGCAACGGTGAAACCTTTTTGTACCCACAAGCAAAAAATGAAACCTTTGAACTAAACTAGCAAAATGACCCAAACCACAGGGACTATTAGTGACTACATTTGTTTTAGAAGAATTTTAGATTTGAAGATCCGGATTCTGATTATGAACACATGCAGCATTTCCGGCGACTCCAAAACAAAAGACATCAGGCGTCTTAAATTAAAGTCAGGAAAAACCGGTTTCATCGATGAACAATCAGAGCAGTAGCAGTATCTATTTTTTCCAGATTCTGCCATTTTTTGCTTCAACTAATTAGTGAATTTGGTACACAGTTGACTTCCTTTAAGTCAATTTTTTTTTTGTTAACTTTGTTTTTTTTTTTAATATGTATTGTTACATTACTAGTTTTTGTTTTACCTCTTAATTATTTATTCTATATAAACAAATTAATATGACCCCAAAGTAAAATGACTTTTTGTTAACATCAAATTATTATAATATTTGCGTACATCTTAAAATAACTTTTTTTTCTCTAATAAAACATCTTAATACAGCAACCATCTTGAGCAAAATCCTACCTGTAACAAAGCTATTAGTAGCGTCTGTGGAGGGTATGATGCTGGTAAACCATAGCTCTATCCCCCGGCCCCAAACCATGTCAAGATCAACATCATCCGTATTCGCCTTCTATTCACGGTTTAATCGCCATTCTACGAATGTGTGACTATTAACAGAAGGCAAAGATGATGATGATGGATACCGTGATGGAACCTATGATGGATCTTTCTGGCCAAGATCTCTAGTGAGACAAATGCTTGACAATGCCTAATGGTACCAGATCTCTTGTCAGACTAATGTGACACAATGCCTTGGTTAGGTAAAACAATAAAAACAATCTTAAAAAAGCAAATACTTCCAAAAACTTGTCATGTTTCATTTGTAAGTCCTACATATATCATCATCATCATACTCAGTAAGTCCTACCAATAGCAAAGCTAAGGTAGGGTCTGAGGAGGATAAGATGTAAACAGCCTTACCTATACCCCGTAGGATAGAGAGGCTACTTCCAACGAGACCCCGGCTCGAAGTCCTGCATATATGAGTATTCTAATTAACTAAATCAGCCTCACCCACCTCATCCAAGAAGCAACTCAAGAATGGCCATTAGAGAAGAAGACTCAAGTTTTCTTGCAACACAAAGGTAATATGAATAATAGTCAATACTCCTTTTAGATCAAGTTAAAACATATGATAATGTTTCGGTTTTCGTCTTGTATTTGTAGGTATGCGATAGTTACCGGATCAAACCAAGGGATAGGCTTAGCAATATGCAAACAATTAGCTTCAAAAGGAGTTCAAGTTGTGTTAACCACTCGAGACGAGAAAAAAGGCAAAGCCGCGATGAAAACTCTTGAAAGTTGTGCATTTTTCAATCATCTGGTTTTTCATCAACTTGATGTGTTGGATCCATCGAGCATCTCTTCTCTTGTTGACTTTGTGAAATCCAAATATGGGAAGCTTGATATCTTGGTATGATATGTTTTTCTTTCCTCATATTATGTTTGTACACTATAGTTAACAAATGCTTTTACCTAAACTGATTCAAAAGTTCTCGTAGGTGAATAATGCTGCGATTTTAGGATCGAGTGTCGACACCAACGCATTAGAAGCCTATACAAATGGCGAGGTAAGTTTTTCGATGTAGAATGTTTTCTCAAAGGCTGTTTCTAGACGTAGAATGTTTGCTCAAAAGACTTTAGCCTCGTGTTTTGGCCTTCGCTTTCATAACGTCATCATCATCATACTCAGCAAATCCCACCAATAGCAAAGCTAAGATAGGGTCTGAGGAGGGTAAGATGTAGACAGCCTTACCTCTACCCTGAAGGAATAGAGAGGCTGCTTCGCTTTCATAACGATAATCCAAAAATAATATGATTATTGCAGAATTCAGGATATATCAAATGGGGAGAAATTTCTACACAGCCATACAACTTAGGAGAAGCCTGCATTCAAACAAATTATTATGGATCGAAGAGGATGACCGAAGCTTTCATGCCTCTTCTCTCATTGTCCGACTCTCCAAGAATCGTCAATGTTTCATCAAGCTCTGGAAAATTAATGGTAATTATTTGCTAATTTGTGTTTTAGTAAGTCCTAAAATTAGCATCCTTTTTAATATGACAAAATATGTTGTTGACAGTATGTAGTCAATGAGTGGGCTCGTGACATCTTGAACGACACTAAAGCTCTAAGCGAAGATCGAATCGATGAGGTCCTCGAAGTTTTCCTTACGGATTTGAAAGAGGGGTCTTTAGAAACAAAGAAGTGGCCATCTTTTCTAGCTGCATATACATTATCAAAAGCAGCAATGAAGGGGTACACAAGATTGTTAGCAGAGAAGCATACTGATTGTATCATAACTTGTGTTTGCCCGGGGCATGTGAAGACGAATCTAAGTGTGTTTACAGGACCCTTGAATGTTGAAGAGGGTGCCCACAGTGTTGTTAGGCTTGCTTTGATACCCATTGATCATGGGCTGCAGCATTCTGGTCTTTTCTTTCATAGGGATGAAGTATCATCTTTTTGATGAATGTAAATGGTAGCTAATTCACTATGTACTGGATTAAAATGAATAAATATATGGATTATGTTTGGGTTTATCAATTCAACTCGTTAATCCAACAATCTGACACGATCACCACCACTAAACGAAATGATATATCTTAAATGAGTTTTATTGTTATATATAAATTTTTCATATCAAATATAAATGTGAATATAAGAAAGAAAAAAAAATGTTTTTAAAATCGAGATTTTTGAGCCTAGCTTGAGTGAATCTTGAAAGTTGAAGCCAAGCATGTTTTTAGACTATGAAGTGTGGTTTGCCTTTCACATATGAGGGGCGTGGTTCCACGTTTCGCATCCAAGCTCTACACCCACTAAATATTTATATATGATTAAAAAAAATTGGTACACCCATCTTATCTCCACGCCAAGCTCCACACAAGTGGACTTCTCCACGCCAAACAATTCACGTCGTTGCCTCGTAGCATGGTGTTCCACGCCGTTGAAGCCATCCATCTAACTTTTACGCATATTCCACTTCCCCACACCCCATTGCCGTAAAGGGCTTGTTGAGTTATCGAGTTAAAATAGAGGTTAGTCTAAATCAGTTGGAACGGACACTTAAAATATGCCATTAGTTTTTTCTAATTGTTAAATATTAGTTTTATGTAGTTTTACAAATCATTAATATAATACTGTATAATAACATATTTTTAGAACGACAATCACAAACACACCCTTATCCCACGCCTAGTCTACAACATTGTCCACCATGTGACTCGATTCTCGAACCCTCAACCTTATGGGGATGGACAACTTGTCTACTCACCTTGATACCACCAGACTACAAGCCCTCTCGATAATAAATACTATATTCGGTTTGGCTAATTATGTTAGAACCAATGCTTTCTAAAACAAACCTTTTGTATGAACAGCTAATTTTCTAAAACAAACTAAATTAGAAAAAATAAATAATTATTTTAAGATGGATGATAAGAACTAGAAATAAAAAAGGAGTAAACTACAAATTTGACATTAAACTATTTCTCAATCTATTGGTTAAAAGAAACAATTATAACAACAACAAAATAAACTGATACTCCATTATTATCTTGTTTGCTCTGTCCAAAACAAAAACAATGAATCAATTAATCATTAAACTATAAGTAATGGTTATATTTTTAACAAATGGTAGGTGAATTTTGTGTTTACGTGTCCTCCTGAGTTGTGCTTATTTTGCAGGTTTCCATAGCCATTGGCTGCTTCTTCTTCTTCTTCTTCTTCATCAAATCCTCCGAATAAACAGCTGATCCAAAAATGTCGGAATCTAGGCAAAACAGGTATTATCATTTGATTGTTCATAATCTCCACCAAATGTTTTTATTATTTGACTGTAAAAAAGTCAAAATCTTATCTAAATTTCAGTTTCCAGGACCAAGATGCTAGATAGGATTTATAGGAACATGTTCTACACCCACTATTTATAGTTCAAGCCTAATATATCTACGAGTAAAAATTTACTTTTTCTGATATTTTAATTTTTTTTCACTATAACTTAAGTCATAGGCTCAAGGCGCAAAGGGTGAGTTCGTCGCCTAGGCGCAAAACACTTTAAAAAAATAATACGCCTGACACAAACCACAAACAAGGCCACTTTTTTTTTCGGTTTCAGTCATGTTTCAAGTTGTTGTTCTTACCTTGTTAGACAAGTATACGCTGGGCTGCGCGTGGGAGCCTAGGCGCTCGCCTTTGACTACTATGATTAATCATTATACCTGATATAGTTCTATTCTTAAAAAAAGAGTTAATTACGTTTTTCGTCTCTGTGGTTTGTCAAAAATCACTATTTCAGTCCATTAGTTTAAAAATTGCCATTTCAGTCCCTGTGGTTTCACTTTCGTAACTATTTCAATCCATTGGTTTGTCAAAAATCACTATTTCAGTCCATTAGTTTGCAATATAGTGTCAGAATAATTGGATGGAATTAACGAAGGTGGATTGAAATAGTTACGAAAGTGAAACTACAGGGACTGAAATGGCAATTTCTAAACTAATGGACTGAAATAGTGATTTTTGACAAACCACAGGGACGAAAAACGTAATTAACTCTTAAAAAAATTGTATGCAAGAAAAACCTTTTATAAGTATGGTAAGGTTATCAGTTTATGTGCTATGGCTATAGAATGTTGTTACAAACGTTTTTAGTCAAATGAGTGTGACCGAAAAGAACATTTATCAAATGGTTGTGGTTTCAAAAATATTTATCAAGTTAGTGTTTTTTCAACAGCTTATCATACTTCTCTTTAATCGTTTTTATTTCGGCATTACTTTATTTGTAGGTAATCCTTTTCAAGGTAAGTTACATTACATTTGTGTTTGTTATTCTTAACCAATTTGATGTATATGTAAATATGTGTGTGTAGATATGCAGTGGTAACAGGGGCAAACAAAGGTATAGGCTTTGAAATTTGCAGGCAACTGGCTTCAAATGGGGTCAAAGTAGTGTTGACTGCTAGAGACGAAAAGCGAGGCATTGATGCCCTTGAAAAATTCAAAAACACTCATCTTTCTGATCTTGTTATATTCCATCAACTCGATGTGCTGGATCCTGTTAGTGTTGCTTCCTTAGCTCAGTTTGTGCAAACACAATTCGGAAAGCTTGATATCTTGGTACGCTTCAAAACCGCTCGTTCTTCAAGTCTAGCAATCTTGTATTTTGACCACTCGTTCACGAAAAAAATGTACAGGTGAACAATTCTGGGATAGGTGGTGTTGTGGCTGATGAACAGGCTTTACGGGCTGCAAATACTAGTGCCAAAGAGGTCATTGTTAATTGTTTTATTGTATAAGTGGTGATTTATACACAAACTTATTTTATTTTCATTTTATTATTACTAGTTTTGTTTTGATACAGGCTGCAGGAAGCCAAATCGAGTGGAGAAAGATAATAAACGAGTCTTACGAGTTGACTGTACAATGCATACAAACAAACTACTATGGGGCGAAAAGGATGGTTGAGCATTTCGTTCCCCTTCTGGAATCATCCGATTCCCCAACGATTGTGAATGTTTCTTCGTCCATGGGAAAGTTAAAGGTACGTGATCCAAATGAAATGCACGCATAATACATCGATCTCGTGTGCTACATATGTATGTACATTCTTTATGATACGATCGTTTATTGCAAGTAATTAATCATTTTTGGAAAAATACTACACCCGGTAATTATGACTCGTTTTCAATAAACGGGCTGATTTGGGCAGTTTTTGTTAGCTTGATGGGTTTATTTGGTTTACTCTTCTAATTAGACTAGAACCAAATGAGCCAATATCATCCACCACACCATCTGTCGTCACCACTAACTAGTCACTACAACCTAAGGATGAGCTCGGTACTGTATCGGTAACAAAAGTACCGATCCTGAAAATCGTACCGAAAGTTTTTGGTACAGTACAGTAATCGAAGGTAAAAAGTGGGTGAAATACCGTACCAGTACCGATCTCATTAATCGCAAAAAATGGATACCAGTACTAGTACCGAGTACCATTTGCTCATCCCTACTACAGGCCACCTTCGCCACTAGCCGCCATAAAAAAACGTTTTTAGTGGGTGAGCTCATTTTGATACTCTCTTTCTCTTTCAACCAAAACCCTTTTTAGTCAAGACCCGTTTTGACCAGTTACCTGACCCGGGTTGCAAGTTTATAAAATACTTAGTAACCCATACCTTTATTAGAACCCGACATGAACGGTCTAGTATATCACTTCTTTTTTTTCTTTTTTTTTTTGTTTACACATTTCATTTATGTGTTACAGGGTTTGAAAAATGAATGGGCTAAAGGTATACTTAGTGATATTGAAAACCTAACAGAAGAGAAGATAGATGAAGTACTAAATGAATATTTGAAAGATTACAAAAATGGCTTGTTAGAAGCCAAAGGCTGGCCTCCTTTAATGTCAGCATATACCCTCTCAAAAGCAGCCTTAAATGCTTACACAAGAATTTTGGCGAAGAAATACCCAAGTTTTTCGATCAATTGTGTGTGCCCAGGCTTTGTTAAAACCGACATAAACTATAATACTGGCATCTTAAGCGTCGAAGATGGTGCAGAAACTCCGGTTAAGGTTGCGTTGTCTCCCAAAGGCGGTCCTTCCGGGTGCTTCTTCGATAGAAATGGTGTCACATCATTTGAATAAATGTCTGATATGTTGTGTATATAATTCCACATTGGGACAATGGCCACTCTTGTATCCTATCCTATGGTATGCTTGTTATGAGATTTGATGTTATGATTCTATTTGGATAAAGACGATCGACTTAAGTAGGTGATTGATTGTGTTTCTACATATTAATTGTGGACAAAGGCGGTCCAACGGTGTTGACCCATTTTCTCTACCCGGTGATGACCGTCATTCAAGTCATGCAAAAACCTGATTAACCTAAATAGCTATGGTATCGTATCCACGAGTAGAATGTGGTCACTATTACACATTTCTTTTGATTATGGGACCTAGAATGCCCAACCAGCATCAGCATGTGAGTCCACCACAATTAACTATAAACATTCAGCCCAAATGATTGGCCCAAGCTACCATTTTTTATTCTCCAAATTACTAAATATATGGCCCAACAAATTTTCTTTTGTTGTTGTAGTACAAAAGCCCAGACCATTTAACCCTTTCTTTTCCTCATTTCTTTTTTTGCTTGTTGGTTTAAGTTCCAAATAGCAGGCTGACAATTAAATAAACAAATGGATCGAAACAATAAAAGTAGCCAATGTTAAATGCAATTCATTTAAACACATTAAATTACTTTTTATAGTTATTTCACTCAGCTTGTTGTTTATTTAATTATATTAATATTATTTTTTTAATCCATCATCTAAAAATCTATAAATATAAAAACAAATACCCTATAGTCAAATTAATGCATTAAATAAATAATTAACGTGAAAAAACGAGTACATAAAATAAACCGAATACCGGGTAGGAGAGTATTTAAAAGATCATGATTTTATACTCTTTTATGTGATATGAATGTTGCTAGATTATTTCATATACAAAAGGGTTTTTCTTTTCGAAGTGTGGAATCTAGAGGAAGGTTAACGTACAATAGTCTTTAACGTGCAATGCATACGATATTAAATCATGCATGTTATAAAATTCAAACTCTAATCACGCATGGACAATCATATAATCACGCGTGAACAAATCAGAAAATCACACGTACATAATCATGCATGAACAAAATCAGAAATTCACGCATCGGGTAAACCCGAAGCACGCATATTGTATTTGGTTCATGCGTGATTTAATATCATACGCATCACACGTTAAGGACTATTGTATTTATAACTTTTTCTATGTGTGTGTCTAGGGGCATCATATTCTACAATGAACAAAACCCTACCAACGCTATTAACAATTATTGACATGTGACACTAGTGTTAACTTACACTAAGGACAACATTGTCAAAAACCCATGCAAAGACCATGCACATGCAAAAAAAATTCTCCCACCATCCTTTTTAAACGTCCGTAACTTTTTTATACGTGATTATTTTTTTTTAAATCACACTATCAAATCGAGTGTTTTATTATCTTTCCAACGAGTATATCATTGATATACTTTTGAAATTAAAAAATTACATGAACTAAGTGTTCGTGAAAGTAGGTGTCTCTATGTAGAGGTGCACAAACCGGGTATTTTAATAACCGGTTCCGGTAATGGAACCAGTTTTGGTTTTCGTTTTAAGGGTTGGAACCGGTTATTGCTATAACCGGTTCGGTTTCGGTTCCGGTTATTTGATCAAAAAACCATACCCTATGTGCCCGGTTCCAGGTAGGGTTCGGTTCCGGTTCTTAAGAAACCGGGTATTAAAATACCCTATTTTCGGGTTTTTTATACCC
Organism: Scalesia atractyloides; assembly: GCA_947069175.1. Taxonomy (NCBI): domain Eukaryota; kingdom Viridiplantae; phylum Streptophyta; class Magnoliopsida; order Asterales; family Asteraceae; genus Scalesia; species Scalesia atractyloides. The sequence goes on along the minus strand of CAMTDV010000021.1, from coordinate 15,200,972 downwards.
TATTTCCGAGTATTTTAGTTATATATTTTCATATTTTTTAATACTCTATTGCGTTTTTATTACTCTATTTTCTCGTATTTTTTGTTTATTATTATTAAATATGCATTGTATAATGTAAAAAATAAATTAAATAATTTAAAAGAAATATATTAGAATCATATCTCGGGTATAATCGGTTTCGGTTTCGGTTCCGGTTCTTGTCCGGTTTCGGGTATTAATCGGGTATGATCGGTTCTGGTTCCGGTTCCAGGTATTGAGATCAAAATGCATACCCTATCTATACCCTACGGGTAGGGTCGGTTCCGGTTTCGGGTATAAAATACCCGGGTATTAAAAAACCGGTTCCGGGTTTTTTTTACCGGGTCCGGTTCCGGGTACGGTTTTTTTGTGCACCTCTATCTCTATGGAATTTTTGCATTGTGCAATTTTATGGAGTTTTTGGAAAACGCTATGAAAAATGTCCAATTAAAAGCGTCATAAGGATCTAGTTTAGAAAAACACACAAATAACGTCCCTAATTTAAAAAAGTCATCATAAACCCCAATTTAGAAAAAACACCATAAAACATCTAGTTGAAAAACGTCCTAAAAACCAGTTCAGAACAATGCCATAAAATCCCATTTTTATATAAAAAAAAAGCCATAAAAACACCCAGTTCGGAAAAATGTCATAAAAACCCGGTTGAAAACGTCATAAAGAAACTCAGTTTATTTTTCCGAAAGTATGTCAATAATATACTCGTCGGAAAAATAAGAAACCGAATTTTCTAAATCCAGATAAAAATAATTCAGATTGGATGCAATGCGAGAAAACCCTGACAAATCCAGTGGGTTGAAAACCTTGAAATTCGGATTGGATCCGACGTATCCTTGTCGGATTGTTTCCCTTTTCCTCATCGGTTTTCAAATCGGTTTAAGATTCATATTTTTCTTACACTTCTACACATAGTCTAACAAAATATGAAGTGTAGAGACTCTAATGTAGTAACTGAATAGTTTTAATTCGTTTCGGTTATGATTGACTGCAGTGATGAGGCCAGAATCAGTTATGATATGTGGCTATAAAACCCAATGCAGACAACCAGTTTCGACACACCACAACCATCTCTTCTCTTCTCTCTCAATTTCTGCTACAGCATCTTCCTGTTTACTTTCAGGCAAGTGTTTCAAGTCCGGCAGTACTCGGTTGCTGTTTTGAACCGGCGTACCCTGGGAACAGACGGCGAATCTGTTTAAGGGAATTGTGTCAAACACAAGCCCGGTTCACGTTAATTGTTTATTTCTGTTTCTGCAGTTCATACTTGTTTCGTATTCTGTCTTTTAATCAGCAGCAGTTTTTCTAACAAATACCAAATATGGAAAGAAAGCTTTATGAAGCATCATTAACAGGCGACGTTCAAGCACTCAATGCACTACTCCATCAGGATCAACTCATCCTTGACAGACTCTCACTAACCGAATTCAATGAATCCCCCTCCACATCGCCGCCATGCGCGGCCACCATCAGTTCGCCATCGTACTTCTGACCCAAAAGCCGAGGCTTACACTAACCTTGGATTCCCGGCGAGTTGCAGGTTTCCGGCGAGTTGCAGGTTTCCGGCGAGTTGCAGGTTTCCGACGAGTAGCAGGTTTCTGGCGAGTTTTCCGGCGAACTTTAGATTTTCCGGCGAGTGGATTTTCGAAGTAAGTTTTACATCAGTGAACTCGTATCATCATTCTGATCAAAAGGCCTAAAAATCTGTTTGTAATTTGGAAAAAAACTTAACTTCGTTAAATTTTTTTAATGGGGGGACCATTGTAGGAAAAATAGGTGAAAGGTGGGACTAGTGGGGGAATATTCTGAGATGGGATTATTAATGGCCAATAAGGTGTAGGTGGGATTATTACATGCCAATTCCCCTTTTTTTAAATATGGAATATATTGTTATTGCATATTTGTGTATTACATAGTATTAAAATATACATATAATCTATACTATTAACACCAATTATTATCGAATATTCAAATAAATTTATTTGATATATTCCATAAATTCAAACAAACTTTCAAATAAAACCAAAAAGTTATATGAAAAAACCCATAAATACTAAAAATCTTCAGTCAAATACATCAAACATTAAAAAATGGTGAAAAGTCCTGAATCCTACAAAGATTTATTACATGTCGGTTCGGTTCGGTTATGGTGGGTATAGAAACATTGATAACCATAATCGACTCGCTACTTTCGGTTTTCAAAAGAATCATTAACCAACCCACCGGTTTTTATTTGGTTCGGTCTTTTCAGTTTGGTTTTGTTGGGTTAATTCGGTTATGATTCAGTTAATTTGTTTTTTTGCTCACCCCTAAAAATTATAGCGAGGAAAGATAGAAGAAAAAATATATTTAATTGATTTCCATAATATCCTTTTTATATGTTTTAATTTTCAAGATTAAAAAATAATGCACGGACAAAACCTGATTAAGAAAATCTAGATCGAATTTTATCCGGTTCGAAGGTTTATAAACTCAATCCTATAGAGGATTCAGATTTTTTTTTAAATCGGCAAAAGTCGGGACTTATTTTTTTGAAAACAAACTAGAACTACGACCCGCCGCAATACGTCGGGGATTATTTAGTTATAACTAAGTCGATTTAGGATCCGCACGTTATGTTGAACCTGTTAAATAGGAAAAAAATATAAGATGTAAAAACGTTCACCCATACACGCACGTTGCGTCGTGTTAGCTCGCAAAATTTGGAACGAAACGTAAAAACGTTAAACCGAAGACGCACGTTGCGATGTGTTAAGTCACAAAATTTAGAACGAAACATAAAGCGAAAAATTTGCGTAAATAAAAACTATAAAGGACTAAAGTTGAAAGTAAAAAAAGTTATTAGGATAGAGTGCAAAAGGTAAAAGTTATGGGTTAAAAGTAAAAAAATAAATAGTTTTGGGTTAAAAGTAATTTATGAAATACTTTTGGGTGAAAAGTAAAAAATCAATTTTTTTTAAAAACCCCCAAAGCCAATGTTACAACACATATATGCATAAACATGTTACTTATTTATAGTGTTTTAATAAAATAAATAATAATAAATATATATAATAAACTAAAAAGAATCACAATAACATAAATTTGACAAAAACAAAGAAAAATAATACAGAAATAAATGAAGTCATTAAAATTTATATATGTAGATTTTTACAAGTAATATAACATAACTTGATAAAAATACGAATGAATAATAAATACGTAGAATAAACTCAATATAACTCATATAAAAAAAAATAAGAAACCGGATTTTCTAAATCCAGATAACAATAATTCGGATTGGATGCAATGCGAGAAAACCCTGACAAATCCAGTGGATTGAAAACCTTGAAATTCGGATTGGATCCGACGTATCCTTGTCGGATTGTTTCCGTTTTCCTCATCGGATGGATAGTTTTTCAAATCGGTTTCAGCTTCATATTTTTCTTACACTTCTACACATAGTCTAACAAAATATGAAGTGTAGAGACTCTAATGTAGTAACTGAATAGTTTTAATTCGTTTCGGTTATGATTGACTGCAGTGATGAGGCCAGAATCTGTTATGATATGTCGCTATAAAACCCAATGCAGACAACCAGTTTCGACACACCACAACCATCTCTTCTCTTCTCTTTCAATCTCTGCTACAGCCTCTTCCTGTTTACTTTCAGGCAAGTGTTTCAAGTCCGGCAGTACTTGGTTGCTGTTTCGAACCGGCGTACCCTGGGAACAGACGGCGAATCTGTTTAAGGGAATTGTGTCAAGCACAAGCCCGGTTCACGTTAACTGTTTATTTCTGTTTCTGCAGTTCATACTTGTTTCGTATTCTGTCTTTTAATCAGCATCAGTTTTTCTAACAAATACCAAATATGGAAAGAAAGCTTTATGAAGCATCATTGACAGGCGACGTTCAAGCACTCAATGCACTACTCCTTCAGGATCAACTCATCCTTGACAGACTCTCACTAACCGGATTCAATGAATCCGCCCTCCACATCGCCGCCATGCGCGGCCACCATCAGTTCGCCGTCGTACTTCTGACCCAAAAGCCGAAGCTTGCACTAACCTTGGATTCCCGGCGAGTTGCAGGTTTCCAGCGAGTTGCAGGTTTCCGGTGAGTTTTCCGGCGAACTTTAGATTTTCCGGCGAGTGGATTTTTGAAGTAAGTTTTACATCAGTGAACTCGTATCATCGTTCTGGTCAAAAGACTTAAAAAATCTGTTTGTAATTTGGAAAAAAAAAACTTAATTTCGTTAAGTTTTTTTAATGGGGGACCATTGTAGGAAACATAGGTGAAAGGTGGGACTGGTGGGGGGTAGGATTATTACATGTCAATTCCCTTTTTTTTAATATGGAATAAATTGTTATTGCATATTTGTGTATTACATAGTATTAAAATATACATATAATCTATACTATTAACACCAATTATTATCGAATATTCAAATAAAGTTATATGGTATATTCCATAAATTCAAATAAACTTTCAAATAAAACCAAAAAGTTATAAGAAAAAACCCATAAATACTAAAAATCTTCAGTCAAATACATCAAACATTAAAAATATGGTGAAAAGTCCTGAATCCTACAAAGAACTATTACATGTCGGTTCGGTTCGGTTATGGTGGGTATAGAAACATTGATAACCATAACCGACTCGCTACTTTCGGTTTTCAAAAGAATCATTAACCAACTCACCGGTTTTTTATACGGTTCGATTTTTTCAGTTTGGTTTTGTTGGGTTAATTCTGTTATGATTCAGTTAATTTGTTTTTTTCACACCCCTAAAAATTATAGTGAGAAAAGAGAATAGAAGAAAAATATTTAATTGATTTCCATAATATCATTTTTATATGTTTTAGTTTTCAAGATTAAAAAATAATGCACGGACAAAACCTGATTAAGAAAATCTAGATCGAATTTTATCCAGTTCGAAGGTTTATAAACTGAATCCTATAGAGGATTCGATTATCCAAACCAGATTTTTTTTAAATCCGGTAAAAGTCGGGACTTCATTTTTTTTAAAACAAACTAGAACTACGACCCGCCGCAATACGTCGGGGATTATTTAGTTATAACTAAGTCGATTTAGGATCCGCACGTTATGTTGAACCTGTTAAATAGGAAAAAAAATATAAGATGTAAAAACGTTCACCCATACACGCACGTTGCGTCGTGTTAGCTCGCAAAATTTGGAACGAAACGTAAAAACGTTAAACCGAAGACGCACGTTGCGATGTGTTAAGTCACAAAATTTAGAACGAAACATAAAGCGAAAAATTTGCGTAAATAAAAACTATAACGGACTAAAGTTGAAAGTAAAAAAAGTTGTGAGGATAGAGTGCAAAAGGTAAAAGTTATGGGTTAAAAGTAAAAAAATAAATAGTTTTGCGTTAAAAGTAATTTATGAAATACTTTTGGGTTAAAAGTAAAAAATCAATTTTTTTTAAAAACCCCCAAAGCCAATGTTACAACACATATATGCATAAACATGTTACTTATTTATAGTGTTTTAATAAAATAAATAATAATAAATATATATAATAAACTAAAAAGAATCACAATAACATAAATTTGACAAAAACAAAGAAAAATAATACAGAAATAAATGAAGTCATTAAAATTTATATATGTAGATTTTTACAAGTAATATAACATAACTTGATAAAAATACGAATGAATAATAAATACGTAGAATAAACTCAATATAACTCATATAAAAAAATAAGAAACCGGATTTTCTAAATCCAGATAACAATAATTCGGATTGGATGCAATGCGAGAAAACCCTGACAAATCCAGTGGGTTGAAAACCTTGAAATTCGGATTGGATCCGACGTATCCTTGTCGGATTGTTTCCGTTTTCCTCATCGGATGGATAGTTTTTCAAATCGGTTTCAGCTTCATAAGTGTTCCGGTCGGTGGAGCGACTCTCGGACGAATTTTCAACGTGCTTGGGGAGCCTATTGATAATTTAGGTCCTGTAGATAATAGCATTTTTCTTACACTTCTACACATAGTCTAACAAAATATGAAGTGTAGAGACTCTAATGTAGTAACTGAATAGTTTTAATTCGTTTCGGTTATGATTGACTGCAGTGATGAGGCCAGAATCTGTTATGATATGTGGCTATAAAACCCAATGCAGACAACCAGTTTCGACACACCACAACCATCTCTTATCTTCTCTCTCAATCTCTGCTACAGCCTCTTCCTGTTTACTTTCAGGCAAGTGTTTCAAGTCCGGCAGTACTCGGTTGCTGTTTCGAACCGGCGTACCCTGGGAACAGACGGCGAATCTGTTTAAGGGAATTGTGTCAAACACAAGCCCGGTTCACGTTAATTGTTTATTTCTGTTTCTGCAGTTCATACTTGTTTCGTATTCTGTCTTTTAATCAGCATCACTTTTTCTAACAAATACCAAATATGGAAAGAAAGCTTTATGAAGCATCATTGACAGGCGACGTTCAAGCACTCAATGCACTACTCCATCAGGATCAACTCATCCTTGACAGACTCTCACTAACCGGATTCAATGAATCCCCCCTCCACATCGCCGCCATGCGCGGCCACCATCAGTTCGCCGTCGTACTTCTGACCCAAAAGCCGAAGCTTGCACTAACCTTGGATTCCCAAAGGCTAACACAGCTCCACCTGGCATCCGCCAACGGTTACCTAGAGATGGTTTAGGAACTTGTGAAGGCAGGGGGGCGCAATGTGTATTGTTTCCGGGATCAAGATGGGTTAACCCCTCTTCATTTGGCAGCTATGAATGAACATCTGGAAGTTGTTAAGGCATTGGTTCAGGCGAACCCGGATACGGCTAAGGAGATTACGGAAACTGGAGAGACCATATTGCATGTGTGTGCTAGTTATAACTGTATGGAGTCATTGAAAGTGTTGATGCAACTGTGGGGTGAAGAGGAGTTGGCTAAGATCACAGATCATGGTGGAAACACCCTTTTGCATGCTTCTGCTATCAATAAACATACACAGGTATGTTTATAAGGGACCTGTCAATACACTGCTAACCAATTATTATAATACTGTCACATGTTTTCTGAATGGAATAATTTTACTTGTGCAGATTTTGAACTTTTTGCTCAGGATACAAAGCATCAAAGATAATGGAAATGCGGTAAATAAACTTGGAATAACCGTGCTAGATGTTTTGGATCATTGTCCCTGAGATCTCAAATCGCTTGAAACGCGACAAGTTCTAATGGAAGCAGGTGTTTTGAGAGCAAATGACCTTAGACCATCTCTCCCCAAAGTACCATTAACAAAATTAAAAAAAATCCTCAAGTACAAACGAAAGGGGTTCCTATCAAGAGCATGGGCTCGGTATGTGAACAATGACCACCACTGGATCGAAAAGCAACGTGGGATTCTAATAGTTGCTGCTTTTCCCATGGTATACTGGAACAATGACCACCACTGACTCGTATGTGTTTACTTTTCCCATGGTATACTGGAACCTTTGCTAAGCGTATAGTAGAATCGTTATCCCAAAACAATGGAGTAGGTCTATTGTTTTCGATATGCAATTCCTTTAAAATTCCTTTCAGCCAATAATGCTTGACAACGCATCATGGATAAGGTGAATATTCGGCTTCTATTGAAGACAAGGCAACTACCTTTTGCTTCTTTGACTGCCATAAAATTGGTCCATAACCTAAATGAAAGGTAAAACTAGATGTGCTTTTGGTATCATCAACATTTCCAGCATAATCACTGTCACTATATCCTTTAAGTATAAGACTTGATTCCTTGCTATATGTGATCCCATAGTTTATGGTTCCCTCAATGTATTTTAGAATGCGTTTGGTTGCCTCCCAATGTTTTTTCGTGTCTTTCCATGCATCTACTTACCTTTCTCACTACGAATGTTATGTCCAGTCTTGTGTTTGTTAACTACATAAGACCTCCAATCAGGCTTAGAAAGAGATTTGAATCTACTTCTTCCTCCGAGTCATGCTTTGTCAGTTTTAGTCCATATTCCATTGGTGTTGATACTGGCTTGTACTGTTCCATTCTAAAACGAGTAAGTAGTCCTTTTGTGTGCTTTTGTTAAGAAATTGAGATATACTAATTCCATGTGAGATTTCCATTCCCAAAAATTGATGCAGATTTTCCCATGTCAGTCATATCGAATTCGTTCTTCATGGACTTCTTGAATTTGGATATACTTGTAATACAATTGCTTGCGATAATTAAGTCATCAACATATAGACAAACTAATAATTGTTTGTCTTCTTCTTGTTTTATAAATAATGTATGTCCAAATGTGCATTTCTTGAACCCATTTGTTTTAAAATAGTTGTGTACTCGACTATACCAGGCTCTTGGAACCTTTTAAGTCCATGCAATGCTTTCTTCAAACAACATACCTTATGTTCATTCCCGTTTTCTACATATCCTTTTGGTTGTTTCATTTATACCTTTCTAACAATGTCCCATCAAGAAAGCCGATTTCACTAAAAAATGCCATTTAATGGCATATAGCTTTTGTGTCGCTAATTTAGGTTTTTAGTGGCACAATGCATTTGCCATATTTGCCTACACAACTTTTAATGGCATATAGCTTTTAATGGCATATAGCTTTTGTGTTGCTAATTTAGGTTTTTGGTGGCACAATGCATTTGCCATATTTGCCATATTTTTAGTGGCACAATGGTTAGTCAGCTAACTGGTTTTATTATGAATTCTGATTTTATAGTGAAATTTAGTATAAAGTCCTTTAAAGTGCTCGAACTTTATATCGACACACCAGAGAACGCGACTGCAGGTTCATTGAAAGGTCTTCATACTGAACATGGTTTATATAGTCCTATCTTTTTATATTTACTTAGTACAATTTCACTGATAGAAGTTTTCTCTTAATATATAATGTTTCTATTTAGGGAACTTGGCAGATATGGAGTTATGATAAGGTCATTGTGAGAAAAGGCAAAAATGCTGTAGCTGGTATTTTGTTTGCAGTGAGGAATCTTGAGGCGTAAATTATTTAAGTTTGAGATGGTTGCTGAAGACAAGTTCCTGATTTGGGGATGGAGAGTTAGGAAGGTTATTGTTTTTAGGAATAAGTTTGGAAGGTTGAGAGTTCAAGTCCTTTGGTGGACAAGGGTGTGAATTTAGGAGTAGGGTTAGAGGGTGTGTCTTAGCTTTTTAAAAAGAAAAACTTTATTAAGAAATACATAAGGTAAATCTTGGTTTAATTGGAGTATGGCATATGAGGGGAGACCGGATACGACTCTTGAGCTGTTTTAAACAAAAATAAGAAAAATTATCACCTTATCTTTGTGTTTTTGTTTGTCAATGATAACATATGCAGTTGCCAATAATGCATAATTACATATGTGGTGAGTTAGGAAGGTATTTTTGAATACTTATGATATAGGAAATTTTTATTTATTCAGTCATTCATTCTCATTGTTGCTTTAGATGTTGATATTTTTTTATAAATTTTGTTCTTTTCATTTTTGAAATTTTATGTTATGGATTAAGTCTTACTAGATGCATAATGTTGCATATGAACTTAAAGACAAATGACCAGTTTTCTTCTGTTCAGTGACCCAGCAAATAGAAAGTTCATCATTACAAAAAGGGATTTTTGAGGAGCAGAGCATATGGTTGTAGCTCGTGCTTTACACAACTTCAGATTAAAGCCGAGGATATCCAAAATACCCTTTCCAATCCCATTTCCATCACTAAATCCAAATCCACATACAACACAATCAACACAAGTCACAACATCAAAAATAATTCCATTAATATGCCCGAAAACAACCCCTAGAGTTAGATCTCGCAGCACCACATTATTAGTTAATGAAAGAGCATCCAACATAAAACCTCAAAGCAACATACCCACAAACCCAGCTCCACAAAAACAAACTCAAATGAAAGATCATGAACTCACTAACCCTACAAGTAAGTGAATATTCTACTTTAATATAGTTTCTTACGTGTTCAATATCTTATCTTGCTAATTATATTGTTTCGGTTGTTTATGGTGCCGAAATAGGTGAAATAGAGCTCGCTTCCAAAAGGAGGAAGTTATTTTATCATAGCTTAAAATTTCATCTGAGAAGAGTGGCAATGAAAACAAGACAAACTAAAGGTCCTTTTCTGTTTTTTGGAATTTTAAATTTTTTATCTTATTTTTTAAAAAATTGGTTAGTTGGCTAACCAATTGTATTATGAATTCTGATTGTATAGTGAAATTTAGCATAAAGTCCTTTAAAGTGCTCCAACTTTAAATCGACACTAGAGAACGCAACTATAGGTTCACTAAAGATATTCATACTTAACATGGTTTTTATATTCTTAACTCGCAAAATTTGGAACGAAACGTTAAAACGTTAAACCAAAGACGCACGTTGCGATGTGTTAAGTCACAAAATTTAGAACGAAAAATAAAGCGAAAAATTGCGTAAATTATAAAGGACTAAAGTTGAAAATAAAAAAAGTTGTGAGGATAGAGTGCAAAAGATAAAAGTTATGGGTTAAAAGTAAAAAATAAATAGTTTTGGGTTAAAATTAATTTATGAAATACTTTTGAGTGAAAAATAAAAAATTAATTTTTTTAAAAAACCCCCAAAGCCAATGTTACAACACATATATGCATAAACATATTACTTATTTATAGTGTTCTAATAAAATAAATAATATTAAATATATATAATAAACTAAAAAGAATCACAATAACATAAATTTGACAAATACAAAGAAAAATAATACAGAAATAAATGAAGTCATTAAAATTTATATATGTAGATTTTTACAAGTAATATAACATAACTTGATAAAAATACGAATGAATAATAAATACGTAGAATAAACTCAATATAACTCATATAAAAAAAATAAGAAACCGGATTTTCTAAATCCATATAACAATAATTCGGATTGGATGCAATGCGAGAAAACCCTGACAAATCCAGTGGGTTGAAAACCTTGAAATTCGGATTGGATCCGACGTATCCTTGTCGGATTGTTTCCGTTTTCCTCATCGGATGGATAGTTTTTCAAATCGGTTTCAGCTTCATATTTTTCTTACACTTCTACACATAGTCTAACAAAATATGAAGTGTAGAGACTCTAATGTAGTAACTGAATAGTTTTAATTCGTTTCGGTTATGATTGACTGCAGTGATGAGGCCAGAATCTGTTATGATATGTGGCTATAAAACCCAATGCAGACAACCAGTTTCGACACACCACAACCATCTCTTCTTTTCTCTCTCAATCTCTGCTACAGCCTCTTCCTGTTTACTTTCAGGCAAGTGTTTCAAGTCCGGCAGTACTCGGTTGCTGTTTCGAACCGGCGTACCCTGGGAACAGACGGCGAATCTGTTTAAGGGAATTGTGTTAAACACAAGCCCGGTTCACGTTAATTGTTTATTTCTGTTTCTGCAGTTCATACTTGTTTCGTATTCTGTCTTTTAATATGCAGCACTTTTTCTAACAAATACCAAATATGGAAAGAAAGCTTTATGAAGCATCATTGACAGGCGACGTTCAAGCACTCAATGCACTACTCCATCAGGATCAACTCATCCTTGACAGACTCTCACTAACCGGATTCAATGAATCCCCCCTCCACATCGCCGCCATGCGCGGCCACCATCAGTTCGCCGTCGTACTTCTGACCCAAAAGCCGAAGCTTGCACTAACCTTGGATTCCCAAAGGCTAACACAGCTCCACCTGGCATCCGCCAACGGTTACCTAGAGATGGTTTAGGAACTTGTGAAGGCAGGGGGCGCGATGTGTGTTGTTTCCGGGATCAAGATGGGTTGACCCCTCTTCATTTGGCAGCTATGAATGAACATCTGGAAGTTGTTAAGGCATTGGTTCAGGCGAACCCGGATACGGCTAAGGAGATTACGGAAACTGGAGAGACCATATTGCATGTGTGTGCTAGTTATAACTGTATGGAGTCATTGAAAGTGTTGATGCAACTGTGGGGTGAAGAGGAGTTGGCTAAGATCACAGATCATGGTGGAAACACCCTTTTGCATGCTGCTGCTATCAATAAACATACACAGGTACGTTTATCTGGGACCCGTCAATACACTGCTAACCAATTATTATAATACTGTCACATGTTTTCTGAATGGAATAATTTTACTTGTGCAGATTTTGAACTTTTTGCTCAGGATACAAAGCATCAAAGATAATGGAAATGCGGTAAATAAACTTGGATTAACCGTGCTAGATGTTTTGGATCATTGTCCCTGAGATCTCAAATCGCTTGAAACGCGACAAGTTCTAATGGAAGCAGGTGTTTTGAGAGCAAATGACCTTAGACCATCTCTCCCCAAAGTACCATTAACAAAATTAAAAAAATCCTCAAGTACAAACGAAAGGGGTTCCTATCAAGAGCATGGGCTCGGTATGTGAACAATGACCACCACTGGATCGAAAAGCAACGTGGGATTCTAATAGTTGCTGCTTTACTGGTGGCGGGGATGTCATTCTACTCGGGGATCAACCCTCCAAGCAAGGTTCTTCCAAACAATACAAATGGTCGATTTTCATATCTTTCAGAGATGGATGATTTCAATCAGTTTATTGTATATAACTTGTTCACTATGATAACTTCATTGGCCATGGTCCTTGTGTTGATTAGTGGATTACCATTGAGCAACAAGTTCTTGATATGGTTGCTCACTGTTGGAACCCTTTTCACTATGGTGACCCTGGTGACGAATTATTGGGCATCGTTGAGTAATTTTGGACCGGATGGGTATGTGGACTTGACGGTTGTTTGGACTTGTTTGGTAATGATGCTCGTTTGCGGGGTGATTGCGTTGATTCATACCGTCTTTTTCGTAGCTTGGGTTGTGATGAAGTTGTTAAAGTGTAGCATGCCTGAGACACACAGAAAAGGGAACCAGGATGATGCAGGTGAAGTTTGATGTTGTTGTATAGCTTGTTATGAGTTTGATCATCAGAGTGTATTTTATGTGTTTAATATTTGTATACTTAATATAATTTGTTTCTTTAAACATAGTCCTTGTTTGGACTTTAGAAACTTTGGGCAAGGATAGATGTTTGGTCTACCATAAGCTGTTTTTTTAAACCGGATCGGTTTAAAAAGTAGTTCAGTTTTGCTCAACAAAGTCAAAACCGGATTAAACCCAAACCAATTTTGAGAGGAAATAATCTGAACCGATAGGAACCGGTTTGGATCAGGTTGTAACGTTCGAAAAAAAAACTATCATCCTTTGACATTACTTTTTAGAGCTTATAGAGTGTTTTTAGTGATGGGATCTAATGCATCCAATCTTCCTATATAATAAAGGAAAAGTTAGTAATCCTAGGTGTTAACTTCCCAAGCCCCCCATTTACATCCCATCATCCTATGTGTAATTATCTTGGAATTTCTTTTTTTTAATTAAAAGCCAAACTCAAATCTGCTTTCCATTTAAGAGAAAGAAAGTTGGATGTTGAAATGAGCGGGACATATGAAAAACTCAAAAATCAAAAAGCTTGGGCGGGATTTCAAAAAACTCAAAACCGAATCACAGCGAAAAAAACCCAACTCACAGCGACCCACCTTTCTCTCTCAAAACTCATCACCCACCGATTCATCGAGAAATTGATACTTACGTTTAGGAATATGATTTCTGATTGATGACAATTTGGGCATATTTGCATTTAGTGTAGATGCCACATGAATAATTTGAATCTAAAGTTGTTCATTTTAACTTGTAACTTTTTTAAAAAAAAAATTGCTATATATTCCTCTATGATTAAGTATTCATGTTAGTGAATTATGAATGATATATCCATTCCCATTATTATCATCAAACAAATAGGTTGATATTTGTTCATTTGCATCTACAGGATTACATATTTTTTCATTGTTCTTGAAGGAATTTATTAAATTTTTATTTTTAAACTACGAATCTAACATCTAGACCTCACAGCAGCATGGCCCACAAAAATTGGAACATATGTATCTGATGACAAGAGTTCGGGTTCCGGTGGTTATAAATTGGAACTCATGTATCCTATGTACCCTTGGTCTTCTGCAGCTTGCTAATTTTTTTAATTTGCTTCCTGAGATTTACATGTCCTAGAAAGGTTCCTCAATTGGCTAAGTAGTCGTCATCTTTGTATTAACGTTGATACTTTGAGACATTATTAACTTCTAAGAATTGTGGTGCAGGACAGCAGGACATATTGGTTGGTTGGCTTCAATACAACCTTGGCCATTGATCACGCCCGAGAACTTTACTCTACCTAGATGGCTTCCCGGATGGATAGTGCGCACCCGTTGTTTCTAACCGATGAAGGTTTAAAGAGAGAGAAACAAGACGAAAGATGGGTTTTTTTGTGGATGAGGGAGACAATGAATGATGGATGTAGAGAGAGAGAGAGAGAATTGGGGAAGAAGTATATAAGCAAGCGCAAAATGGGGATTTCACATATATCTAACGATAACACTAACGGGAGAAACTCAAATCGTAGCGAATTTCATAGGGCAAGGACTCATGCAGTGAAATTTCTCTTGGGAGGCACGAGCTAACACCGCCTTCTTACCTCAGAGACGCAAATTGCATTTTACTCTATTTTTTTAGCATACACTTAGGTACTCTAGTACGAACAAATCGAGCCATGAATTTATGCTACACCATGTCATGGTTTGGCACGTCATTTCCATTTACATTTAAATCGAGGTATTATTATGTTGGTGATTTTTAGTTTCTTCATGTCATGATTTATTTAATCAAATCATAAAAAGTTAAAACAAACATTCATACACGTTAGAAGACATAAAGAATACACACTTTATCAAGACCAAATACTTCAACCCATATATAAAATGTATTCATTTGGCCAGATTTAACACATAAGTTTTCAATTCATTTTTCATAGAAAAGAACATCTCATTTTTTTAAACCATGTCATCCATTTTTTAACACTGATTTTCCAAGTATAGAATGTATATACAACATAGTTGATAGTTGGGTGACAAATTTGCACAAGTTAAAAGCACTATTTTCAAAATGTCAATACCTACAATTTGGAGTGGTATAAGGTAAATATTTAAACATTGAGGGGGCAACTATAAACACTTGTAGTTTTCCACCGTCGGAGTATCGCTTCCACTTTACCGCCGATATTAATCCAGTGACCGGAAACCTAATGGCCGGCGAACTTTCCGATCATAAAAACGAAAGATTCTTCGTTGCCGTACACGTCGGAGCCGGTTACCACTCACCGGTTAACGAAAAGGCTCTCCGATCTGCCATGAAAACCGCCTGCATCGCCGCAGCATCTATTCTCCGAACGGTCTCTCTCACTCCTCACTCCACATATCTAAATAAACAATTATTTATATTATTTGTTTTATTTTTTATATTCGTATATTGGCCTTATTAAGTTTCCAGTGATTTTTAATATATCATTCTCTACTAAGAGTTAGGTTTGAGATTGAAAATCAACACACAGCCTGTTAATTTTTTTATATTTGATGAAAGTGGAATCTAATTTAGGCTTAATTTTAAGGATAACTTATAGCTCTAATTATAACAAGATTCATGATTTTAATATACTTATTTATGGTTTTTATGATTGTTGCTTTGTTATAGGGCTCGGGCGGATGTGTAGATGCTGTATCAGCAGCCATTGAGACCTTGGAGGTATGGCTGTATTCACTTTGTAAGAATGTGTATATTCATATTGACATATTGTGATTAGTAGTCTTCTTATATCGAATTTGTGGTATCGGTTATAGCGGTATGTGTGCTTGTAAATTGTAATAGTGTTTGGGTAGCTCAGCGAGTTCTATTCTTAACATTATGTTCAAATGCTAATGTTTTAGATTCAGTCTTCTCTATTTTGCGGATTAGTTTATGGAGAGACGAAGGAAGTATGACGGAAAAATAAATTGAATATTATTAAGTTAACTACATAACACAAGTGCAACAACAGAAAAACAAGCAGTGTTCTAGATAGTGTAGGATTTTGTGGAATTTTCGTGTAGTTTCTAGTTAGCAAAGGTATAGAATTTGGGTGTGTGTCTTTGTTGAAACGGAGTGGTCTTTTGTGCGTGAAGAGTACTTATTGCCACTTGCAAGTTGTAATATGAACTTTTCTTAGCTTACAAATGGTTTTATTTGTTTTATAACATTTCGGTAAAATTGATTTTTTGAATGTTGAGCTGCAGAACGATCCATGCACAAATGCTGGGAGAGGGTCAAACTTGACTGAAGATGGTCACGTTGAATGTGACGCCAGCATCATGGAAGGTAGATTGGGAACATATGGTGCTGTTGGAGCAGTTCCAGGTATATCCAAAAAAGTCGTTTTCTTTTCCTCCTTTATTTGGTTCACTTATATTTTCGGGTTTTTGTTCTCATATACGTTCTACCTTTATTTGAAGCAAATGATTATCAGGTGTAAAAAATGCCATCAATATTGCAGCTTTGTTGGTCAAGGAGCAAATGTCGGGTTCATCCCTGCTGGGTCGAACTCCCCCCATGTAAACTTTCATTAAATATTTGTTTTTTAACCTTCACAAATTAAGTTACTTTTTTTATTTTTAGTGTCATTTTTCCTTCAAATATTCTCAGGTTTTTGGCTGGTGAGGGTGCCCGTGCATGGGCGAAATCTAAGGGCGTAAATGTTTCGGGAACCATTGAAGATACCGAAAAGGTAAGCTCACCGGGCCCGATTGACATTATAATATATTTTACTCCGCTCATTTTCACAGTAATTTACATTTGAGCCCCTAAATCTTCGTGACCATATTTTCTGCTTATAGTGGCTTGTGACAAGAAAGGCGAAAGAACAATGGAAGAATTATAAAGCAATGCTTGAAGATGCCAAATCGGGAATTTCTTCAGGCAAACCATCATCTAGTCGTCAACAGATTGATAATGCATCAGGTATGCTAGCAAACAGATCTCTTTACATATTCAATACGATTACTGAAGTCTATACACGTTTCTCGAATTACATTTTTAATGATATTCTTGTTTATTATTAAAATCAGATGTTAGTAATAATGCTATAGATAGCATCATGGATACCGTAGGAGTTATATGTATCGATAAAGAAGGGAATATAGCATCTGGAGCGTCTAGCGGTGGCATCGCACTAAAGGTCCTTTTTCATATTTTAAAATCTATATAATTAATTGACCTCGTTTTATCTAATCCATATGTTGACAATTTCTTTTTAAAAGTGAAACAGGTCAGTGGGCGCGTGGGATTAGCGGCAACATACGGTTCTGGTTGTTGGGCCTCCTCAAAGGGCTCAATAGTTGGTTGTTGTGTCAGTGGTGCTGGTGAATGCCTGATGAGAAATTTTGCCGCTCAAGAATGTTGTACTTCTTCATCACTGTATGACTTGCATTTACATCTTTCATCTATTATTTTTGTTAAAATACGATAGTGATTTTTATTTTTATTTTGCTAGTTCTACTCTTTTGTACACTATGTTATATTTCTTGAAAACTAGTTAAATGCGTATCTGTGTATTCTCGTGTATGAGTCAAGATGGTCAACTCTTAATGCAGATTGCAGGCTGGTCCAGGTGCTGCCTGCTCAGAAGTTCTAGAGTCTGTAATTAGAGACAGTATTCAACGTGGTAGTGATAGAAGTGCTGGGATTCTGCTTGTGCAAGCCGAGGCTCCTTCAATTGTTAGTTCATGATCAATTTCACTAGAGGTGGCAATTTCGAACCATTTACTTGTAAATGGGTCGATTTGTTTTTTTTTTACATAATTTTAAATGAATCAAATCGGATATCTAGGTAAAGGGAAACGGGTCGAACGTCGCTTAAAGTCTATTCCTGATGCATTAATTATATATATATTTTTCAAACGGTGAGTTGAAATGTTTGCTGGTCAACGTGAACCCTTTTCAACCTGAACTCATCTTGCCACCTGTAAAATTCACCATTAAAGCAATGTGCTAGTGGTTTAATATTTTGAAAATCGAATAATAATTACGAATTGATTGCATTAGGGCATCGGATCATCACCACAGCTGAAATCTGTTGAAATTGCTGCTGGCTACACTACCTTGTCTTTCGGAATAGGTTATTTTGGTAATTCCATGGAGCAGCCTAAGGTATAGAACCACTTTTTGCTGCTTCTGTGAGTAAAAGGCAAACATGTTTATAACGTTAATGTTTGTAGTATTTATGCAAAAAAAAATTAGAAATATGACAGGTAAAAAAACTAATTTGTTTTTTGATACTTTTTGCAGGCTTCTATTTTGAGGAGTAGCAAACAACATAACAGAACAGACATATCCCAATTTGCAGCATTAGTTAACCTCACCTGTAAGTGTACATAGTTTAAGACTTCAATTAACTATTAAGTATATGGTTTCTTATATTATGCAAAATTATCACACGTATTTTTTAGGAGTTAAATGCCATTTTAGTCCCTGTGGTTTGGGCCATTTTTCCAGTTTAGTCCAAAGGTTCCATTTTTCGCCTGTGGGCCCAAAAAGGTTTCACCTTTACCATTTTAGTCCACTGGGTTAACTTCATCCACTATTTCTGTTAACGATAAGGACAATTCGGTGTTTGGTCATTTTATATGGCCGAATTGCCGTTCTAGTTAACAAAATTACATAGAAAATAACCGAATTACCCTTCTCGTTAACGTAAAAAATGGATGAAGTTAACCTAGTGGACTAAAATGGCAACGGTGAAACCTTTTTGTACCCACAGGCAAAAAATGAAACCTTTGAACTAAACTAGCAAAATGACCCAAACCACAGGGACTATTAGTGACTATATTTGTTTTAGAAGAATTTAAGATTTGAAGATCTCGAGTC
The DNA here is from genome assembly GCA_947069175.1 of Scalesia atractyloides. Taxonomy (NCBI): domain Eukaryota; kingdom Viridiplantae; phylum Streptophyta; class Magnoliopsida; order Asterales; family Asteraceae; genus Scalesia; species Scalesia atractyloides. The sequence goes on along the minus strand of CAMTDV010000021.1, from coordinate 15,182,151 downwards.
TGATTATGAACGCATGCAGCATTTCCGGCGACTCCAAAACAAAAGACATCAGGCGTCTTAAATTAAAGTCAGGAAAAACCGGTTTCATCGATGAACAATCAGAGCAGTAGCAGTATCTATTTTTTCCAGATTGCTTCAACTAATCAGTGAATTTTGTTACTTATAAAACAAGTGGATTGTTGGTACACAGTTGACTTCCTTTAAATCAATTTTTTTTTGTTAACTTTGTTTTTTTTTAATATGTATTGTTACATTACTAGTTTTTTTCTGTTTTACCTCTTAATTATTTATTCTATATAAACAAACTAATATGACCCCAAAGTCAAATGACTTTTTGTTAACATCAAATTATTATAATATTTGCGTACATCTTGAAATAACTTTTTTTTCTCTAATAAAACATCTTAATACAGCAACCATCTTGAGCAAAATCCTACCTGTAACAAAGCTATTAGTAGCGTCTGTGGAGGGTATGATGCTGGTAAACCATAGCTCTATCCCCCGGCTCCAAACCATGTCAAGATCAACATCATACGTATTCGCCTTCTATTCACGGTTTAATCGCCATTCTACGAATGTGTGACTATTAACAGAAGGTAAAGATGATGATGGATACCGTGATGGAACCTATGATGGATCTTACTGGCCAAGATCTCTAGTGAGACAAATGCTTGACAATGCCTAATGGTACCAGATCTCTTGTCAGACTAATGTGACACAATGCCTTGGTTAGGTAAAACGATAAAAACAATCTTAAAAAAAGCAAATACTTCCAAAAACTTTTGTCATGTTTCATTTGTAAGTCCTACTATATCATCATCATCATACTCAGTAAGTCCTACCAATAGCAAAGCTAAGGTAGGGTCTGAGGAGGATAAGATGTAAACAGTCTTACCTATACCCCGTAGGATAGAGAGGCTACTTCCAACGAGACCCCCGGCTCGAAGTCCTACATATATGAGTATTCTGATTAACTAAATCAGCCTCACCCACCTCATCCAAGAAGCAACTCAAGAATGGCCATTAGAGAAGAAGACTCAAGTTTTCTTGCAACAGAAAGGTAATATGAATAATAGTCAATACTCCTTTTAGATCAAGTTAAAACATATGATAATGTTTCGATTTGTATTTGTAGGTATGCGATAGTTACCGGATCAAACCAAGGTATAGGCTTAGCAATATGCAAACAATTAGCTTCAAAAGGAGTTCAAGTTGTGTTAACCGCTCAAGACGAGAAAAAAGGCAAAGCCACGATGAAAACTCTTGAAAGTTGTGCATTTTTCAATCATCTGGTTTTTCATCAACTTGATGTGTTGGATCCATCGAGCATCTCTTCTCTTGTTGACTTTGTGAAATCCAAATATGGGAAGCTTGATATCTTGGTATGATATGTTTTTCTTTCCTCATATTATGTTTGTACACTATAGTTAACAAATGCTTTTACCTAAACTGATTCAAAAGTTCTCGTAGGTGAATAATGCTGCGATTTTAGGATCGAGTGTCGACACCAACGCATTAGAAGCCTATACAAATGGCGAGGTAAGTTTTTCGATGTAGAATGTTTTCTCAAAGGCGTTGACATCTGTTTCTAGACGTAGAATGTTTGCTCAAAAGACTTTAGCCTCGTGTTTTGGCCTTCGCTTTCATAACGTCATCATCATCATACTCAGCAAATCCCACCAATAGCAAAGCTAAGATAGGGTCTGAGGAGGGTAAGATGTAGACAGCCTTACCTCTACCCTGAAGGAATAGAGAGGCTGCTTCGCTTTCATAACGATAATCCAAAAATAATATGATTATTGCAGAATTCAGGATATATCAAATGGGGAGAAATTTCTACACAGCCATACAACTTAGGAGAAGCCTGCATTCAAACAAATTATTATGGAGCGAAGAGGATGACCGAAGCTTTCATGCCTCTTCTCTCATTGTCCGACTCTCCAAGAATCGTCAATGTTTCATCAAGCTCTGGAAAATTAATGGTAATTATTTGCTAATTTGTGTTTAGTAAGTCCTAAAATTAGCATCCTTTTTGATATGACAAAATATGTCGTTGACAGTATGTAGTCAATGAGTGGGCTCGTGACATCTTGAACAACACTAAAGCTCTAAGCGAAGATCGAATCGATGAGGTCCTCGAAGTTTTCCTTACGGATTTGAAAGAGGGGTCTTTAGAAACAAAGAAGTGGCCATCTTTTCTAGCTGCATATACATTATCAAAAGCAGCAATGAAGGGGTACACAAGATTGTTAGCAGAGAAGCATACTGATTGTATCATAACTTGTGTTTGCCCGGGGCATTTGAAGACGAATCTAAGTGTGTTTACAGGACCCTTGAATGTTGAAGAGGGTGCCCACAGTGTTGTTAGGCTTGCTTTGATACCCATTGATCATGGGCTGCATTCTGGTCTTTTCTTTCATAGGGATGAAGTATCATATTTTTTGATGAATGTAAATGGTAGCTAATTCACTATGTACTGGATTAAAATGAATAAATATATGGATTATGTTTGGGTTTATCAATTCAACTCGTTAATCCAACAATCTGACACGATCACCACCACTAAACGAAATGATATATCTTAAATGAGTTTTATTGTTATATATAAATTTTTCATGTCAAATATAAATGTGAATATAAGAAAGAAAGAAAAAAAAAAATGTTTTTAAAATCGAGATTTTTGAGCCTAGCTTGAGTGAATCTTGAAAGTTGAAGCCAAGCATGTTTTTAGACTATGAAGTGTGGTTTGCCTTTCTACTCCATGAAAACTGTCATATAGGCACTACCTTATTTTCACACCCCTTTCACGTATGAGGGGCGTGGTTCCACGTTTCGCATCCAAGCTCTACACCCACTAAATATTTATATAGGATTAAAAAAAAATTGGTACACACATCTTATCTCCACGCCAAGCTCCACACAAGTGGACTTCTCCACGCCAAACAATTCACGTCGTTGCCTCGTAGCATGGTGTTCCACGCCGTTGAAGCCATCCATCTAACTTTTACGCATATTCCACTTCCCCACACCCCATTGCCGTAAAGGGCTTGTTGAGTTATCGAGTTAAAATAGAGGTTAGTCTAAATCAGTTGGAACGGACACTTAAAATATGCCATTAGTTTTTTCTAATTGTTAAATATTAGTTTTATGTAGTTTTACAAATCATTAATATAATACTGTATAATAACATATTTTTAGAATGACAATCACAAACACACCCTTATCCCACGCCTAGTCTACAACATTGTCCACCATGTGACTCGATTCTCGAACCCTCAACCTTATGGGGATGGACAACTTGTCTACTCACCTTGATACCACCAGACTACAAGCCCTCTCGATAATAAATACTATATTCGGTTTGGCTAATTATGTTAGAACCAATGCTTTCTAAAACAAACCTTTTGTATGAACAGCTAATTTTCTAAAACAAACTAAATTAGAAAAAATAAATAATTATTTTAAGATGGATGATAAGAACTAGAAATAAAAAAGGAGTAAACTACAAATTTGACATTAAACTATTTCTCAATCTATTAATTAAAAGAAACAATTATAACAACAACAAAATAAACTGATACTCCATTATTATCTTGTTTGCTCTGTCCAAAACAAAAACAATGAATCAATTAATCATTAAACTATAAGTAATGGTTATATTTTTAACAAATGGTAGGTGAATTTTGTGTTTACGTGTCCTCCTGAGTTGTGCTTATTTTGCAGGTTTCCATAGCCATTGGCTGCTGCTTCTTCTTCTTCTTCTTCTTCATCAAATCCTCCGAATAAACAGCTGATCCAAAAATGTCGGAATCTAGGCAAAACAGGTATTATCATTTGATTGTTCATAATCTCCACCAAATGTTTTTATTATTTGACTGTAAAAAAGTCAAAATCTTATCTAAATTTCAGTTTCCAGGACCAAGATGCTAGATAGGATTTATAGGAACATGTTCTACACCCACTATTTATAGTTCAAGCCTAATATATCTACGAGTAAAATTTTTACTTTTTCTGATATTTTAATTTTTTTTCACTATAACTTAAGTCATAGGCTCAAGGCGCAAAGGGTGAGTCTGTCGCCTAGGCGCAAAACACTTCAAAAAAATAATACGCCTGACACAAACCACAAACAAGGCCACTTTTTTTTTCGGTTTCAGTCATGTTTCAAGTTGTTGTTCTTACCTTGTTAGACAAGTATACGCTGGGCTGCGCGTGGGAGCCTAGGCGCTCGCCTTTGACTACTATGATTAATCATTATACCTGATATAGTTCTATTCTTAAAAAAAGAGTTAATTACGTTTTTCGTCTCTGTGGTTTGTCAAAAATCACTATTTCAGTCCATTAGTTTAAAAATTGCCATTTCAGTCCCGGTGGTTTCACTTTCGTAACTATTTCAATCCATTGGTTTGTCAAAAATCACTATTTCAGTCCATTAGTTTGCAATATAGTGTCAGAATAATTGGATGGAATTAACGAAGGTGGATTGAAATAGTTACGAAAGTGAAACTACAGGGACTGAAATGGCAATTTCTAAACTAATGGACTGAAATAGTGATTTTTGACAAACCACAGGGACGAAAAACGTAATTAACTCTTAAAAAAATTGTATGCAAGAAAAACCTTTTAGAAGTATGGTAAGGTTATCAGTTTATGTGCTATGGCTATAGAATGTTGTTACAAACGTTTTTAGTCAAATGAGTGTGACCGAAAAGAACATTTATCAAATGGTTGTGGTTTCAAAAATATTTATCAAGTTAGTGTTTTTTCAACAGCTTATCATACTTCTCTTTAATCGTTTTTATTTTTCGGCATTAACTTATTTGTAGGTAATCCCTTTCAAGGTAAGTTACATTACATTTGTGTTTGTTATTCTTAACCAATTTGATGTATATGTAAATATGTGTGTGTAGATATGCAGTGGTAACAGGGGCAAACAAAGGTATAGGCTTTGAAATTTGCAGGCAACTGGCTTCAAATGGGGTCAAAGTAGTGTTGACTGCTAGAGACGAAAAGCGAGGCATTGATGCCCTTGAAAAATTCAAAAACACTCATCTTTCTGATCTTGTTATATTCCATCAACTCGATGTGCTGGATCCTGTTAGTGTTGCTTCCTTAGCTCAGTTTGTGCAAACACAATTCGGAAAGCTTGATATCTTGGTACGCTTCAAAACCGCTCGTTCTTCAAGTCTAGCAATCTTGTATTTTGACCACTCGTTCACGAAAAAAATGTACAGGTGAACAATTCTGGGATAGGTGGTGTTGTGGCTGATGAACAGGCTTTACGGGCTGCAAATACTAGTGCCAAAGAGGTCATTGTTAATTGTTTTATTGTATAAGTGGTGATTTATACACAAACTTATTTTATTTTCATTTTATTATTACTAGTTTTGTTTTGATACAGGCTGCAGGAAGCCAAATCGAGTGGAGAAAGATAATAAACGAGTCTTACGAGTTGACTGTACAATGCATACAAACAAACTACTATGGGGCGAAAAGGATGGTTGAGCATTTCGTTCCCCTTCTGGAATCATCCGATTCCCCAACGATTGTGAATGTTTCTTCGTCCATGGGAAAGTTAAAGGTACGCGATCCAAATGAAATGCACGCATAATACATCGATCTCGTGTGCTACATATGTATGTACATTCTTTATGATACGATCGTTTATTGCAAGTAATTAATTATTTTTGGAAAAATACTACACCCGGTAATTATGACTCGTTTTCAATAAACGGGCTGATTTGGGCAGTTTTTGTTAGCTTGATGGGTTTATTTGGTTTACTCTTCTAATTAGACTAGAACCAAATGAGCCAATATCATCCACCACACCATCTGTCGTCACCACTAACTAGTCACTACAACCTAAGGATGAGCTCGGTACTGTATCGGTAACAAAGTACCGATCCTGAAAATCGTAAAAAATGGGTACCAGTACCGAAAGTTTTTGGTACAGTACAGTATTCGAAGGTAAAAAGTGGGTGAAATACCGTACCAGTACCAATCTCATTAATCACAAAAAATGGATACCAGTACTAGTACCGAGTACCATTTGCTCATCCCTACTACAGGCCACCTTCGCCACTAGCCGCCATAAAAAAACGTTTTTAGTGGGTGAGCTCATTTTGATACTCTCTTTCTCTTTCAACCAAAACCCTTTTTAGTCAAGACCCGTTTTGACCAGTTACCTGACCCGGGTTGCAAGTTTATAAAATACTTAGTAACCCATACCTTTATTAGAACCCGACATGAACGGTCTAGTATATCACTTCTTTTTTTTCTTTTTTTTTTTGTTTACACATTTCATTTATGTGTTACAGGGTTTGAAAAATGAATGGGCTAAAGGTATACTTAGTGATATTGAAAACCTAACAGAAGAGAAGATAGATGAAGTACTAAATGAATATTTGAAAGATTACAAAAATGGCTTGTTAGAAGCCAAAGGCTGGCCTCCTTTAATGTCAGCATATACCCTCTCAAAAGCAGCCTTAAATGCTTACACAAGAATTTTGGCGAAGAAATACCCAAGTTTTTCGATCAATTGTGTGTGCCCAGGCTTTGTTAAAACCGACATAAACTATAATACTGGCATCTTAAGCGTCGAAGATGGTGCAGAAACTCCGGTTAAGGTTGCGTTGTCTCCCAAAGGCGGTCCTTCCGGGTGCTTCTTCGATAGAAATGGTGTCACATCATTTGAATAAATGTCTGATATGTTGTGTATATAATTCCACATTGGGACAATGGCCACTCTTGTATCCTATCCTATGGTATGCTTGTTATGAGATTTGATGTTATGATTCTATTTGGATAAAGACGATCGACTTAAGTAGGTGATTGATTGTGTTTCTACATATTAATTGTGGACAAAGGCGGTCCAACGGTGTTGACCCATTTTCTCTACCCGGTGATGACCGTCATTCAAGTCATGCAAAAACCTGATTAACCTAAATAGCTATGGTATCGTATCCACGAGTAGAATGTGGTCACTATTACACATTTCTTTTGATTATGGGACCTAGAATGCCCAACCAGCATCAGCATGTGAGTCCACCACAATTAACTATAAACATTCAGCCCAAATGATTGGCCCAAGCTACCATTTTTTATTCTCCAAATTACTAAATATATGGCCCAACAAATTTTCTTTTGTTGTTGTAGTACAAAAGCCCAGACCATTTAACCCTTTCTTTTCCTCATTTCTTTTTTTGCTTGTTGGTTTAAGTTCCAAATAGCAGGCTGACAATTAAATAAACAAATGGATCGAAACAATATAAAGTAGCCAATGTTAAATGCAATTCATTTAAACACATTAAATTACTTTTTATAGTTATTTCACTCAGCTTGTTGTTTATTTAATTATATTAATATTATTTTTTTAATCCATCATCTAAAAATCTATAAATATAAAAACAAATACCCTATAGTCAAATTGCATTAAATAAATAATTAACGTGAAAAAACGAGTACATAAAATAAACCGAATACCGGGTAGGAGAGTATTTAAAAGATCATGATTTTATACTCTTTTATGTGATATGAATGTTGCTAGATTATTTCATATACAAAAGGGTTTTTCTTTTCAAAGTGTGGAATCTAGAGGAAGGTTAACGTACAATAGTCTTTAACGTGCAATGCATACGATATTAAATCATGCATGTTATAAAATTCAAACTCTAATCACGCATGGACAATCATATAATCACGCGTGAACAAATCAGAAAATCACACATACATAATCATGCATGAACAAAATCAGAAATTCACGCATCGGGTAAACCCGAAGCACGCATATTGTATTTGGTTCATGCGTGATTTAATATCATACGCATCACACGTTAAAGACTATTGTATTTATAACTTTTTCTATGTGTGTGTCTAGGGGCATCATATTCTACAAATGAACAAAACCCTACCAACGCTATTAACAATTGTGGTATTGACATGTGACACTAGTGATAACTTACATTAAGGACAACATTGTCAAAAACCCATGCAAAGACCATGCACATGCAAAAAAATTCTCCCACCATCCTTTTTAAACGTTAGTAACTTTTTTATACGTGATTATTTATTTTTTTTAAATCACATCGAGTGTTTTATTATCTTTCCAACGAGTATATCATTGATAAACTTTTGAAATTAAAAAATTACATGAACTAAGTGTTCGTGAAAGTAGGTGTCTCTATGTAGAGGTGCACAAACCGGGTATTTTTAATAACCGGTTCCGGTTATGGAACCAGTTTTGGTTTTTCGTTTTAAGGGTTGGAACCGGTTATTGCTATAACCGGTTCGGTTTTGGTTCCGGTTATTTGATCATAAAACCATACCCTATGTGCCCGGTTCCAGGTACGGTTCGGTTCCGGTTCTTAAGAAACCGGGTATTAAAATACCCTATTTTCGGGTTTTTTATACCCTATTTCCGAGTATTTTAGTTATATATTTTCATATTTTTTAATACTCTATTGCGTTTTTATTACTCTATTTTCTCGTATTTTTTGTTTATTATTATTAAATATGCATTGTATAATGTAAAAAATAAATTAAATAATTTAAAAGAAAGATATTAGAATTATATCTCGGGTATAGTCGGGTATAATCGGTTTCGGTTTCGGTTCCGGTTCTTGTCCGGTTTCGGGTATTAATCGGGTATGATCGGTTCTGGTTCCGGTTCCAGGTATTGAGATCAAAATGCATACCCTATCTATACCCTACGAGTAGGGTCGGTTCCGGTTTCGGGTATAAAATACCCGGGTATTAAAAAACCGGTTCCAGGTTTTTTTACCGGGTACGGTTTTTTTGTGCACCTCTATCTCTATGGAATTTTTGCATTGTGCAATTTTATGGAGTTTTTGGAAAACGCTATGAAAAATGTCCAATTAAAAGCGTCATAAGGATCTAGTTTAGAAAAACACACAAATAATGTCCCCAATTTAAAAAAGTCATCATAAACCCCAATTTAGAAAAAACACCATAAAACATCTAGTTGAAAAACGTCCTAAAAACCAGTTCAGAACAATGCCATAAAATCCCATTTTTATATAAAAAAAAGCCATAAAAACACCCAGTTCGGAGAAATGTCATAAAAACCCGGTTGAAAACGTCATAAAGAAACTCAGTTTATTTTTCCGAATGTATGTCAATAATATACTCGTCGGAAAGATAAAAAGATGTTGGATTTTATAGTGTAACTCTTTAAAAAGATATTCATGTATAAAAAAAACTATGAACGTATAAAAAAATGTTGGATTTTATAATGTAATTCTTTAAAAGTAATTAATTAATATGATCGGTTCTGGTTCCGGTTCCAGGTATTGAGATCAAAATGCATACCCTATCTATACCCTACGAGTAGGGTCGGTTCCGGTTTCGGGTATAAAATACCCGGGTATTAAAAAACCGGTTCCAGGTTTTTTTACCGGGTACGGTTTTTTTGTGCACCTCTATCTCTATGGAATTTTTGCATTGTGCAATTTTATGGAGTTTTTGGAAAACGCTATGAAAAATGTCCAATTAAAAGCGTCATAAGGATCTAGTTTAGAAAAACACACAAATAATGTCCCCAATTTAAAAAAGTCATCATAAACCCCAATTTAGAAAAAACACCATAAAACATCTAGTTGAAAAACGTCCTAAAAACCAGTTCAGAACAATGCCATAAAATCCCATTTTTATATAAAAAAAAGCCATAAAAACACCCAGTTCGGAGAAATGTCATAAAAACCCGGTTGAAAACGTCATAAAGAAACTCAGTTTATTTTTCCGAATGTATGTCAATAATATACTCGTCGGAAAGATAAAAAGATGTTGGATTTTATAGTGTAACTCTTTAAAAAGATATTCATGTATAAAAAAAACTATGAACGTATAAAAAAATGTTGGATTTTATAATGTAATTCTTTAAAAGTAATTAATTAATATGATCGGTTCTGGTTCCGGTTCCAGGTATTGAGATCAAAATGCATACCCTATCTATACCCTACGAGTAGGGTCGGTTCCGGTTTCGGGTATAAAATACCCGGGTATTAAAAAACCGGTTCCAGGTTTTTTTACCGGGTACGGTTTTTTTGTGCACCTCTATCTCTATGGAATTTTTGCATTGTGCAATTTTATGGAGTTTTTGGAAAACGCTATGAAAAATGTCCAATTAAAAGCGTCATAAGGATCTAGTTTAGAAAAACACACAAATAATGTCCCCAATTTAAAAAAGTCATCATAAACCCCAATTTAGAAAAAAACACCATAAAAACATCTAGTTGAAAAACGTCCTAAAAACCAGTTCAGAACAATGCCATAAAATCCCATTTTTATATAAAAAAAAGCCATAAAAACACCCAGTTCGGAGAAATGTCATAAAAACCCGGTTGAAAAACCCAATTAAAAAAAACCCATAATATTTTGAAAAATGTCCATAAAATATATATCGCGGAAAAACATTTATATAAAATGTTAGGATTTTAAAGTTGAAATTTAAAAAGAACGTATAAAAAAAAAGAAACTAGTTTAATTTTTCGATGTATGTCAAAAATATACTCTCGTAAAGTAAAAAGATATTGGATTTTATAGTGTAACTCTTTAAAAAGAATTCATGTACAACAAAAAACTATGATTAAAAACAAGTTGGATTTTATAATTAATTCTTTAAAAGTAATTATTATATATCGTGGACTTTGGTTCCTAGTATTGAATCAAAATGCTACCCTATTATACCCTACGAGTGAGGGTGTTTTTTTGTTTTCGGGTTTGTTATTAAAATAACCCGTATTAAAAAACCGGTTCAATGCAGTTTTTATACCGGTAAAGATTTTTTGCACCTCTATTCTCTATGAAATTTTGCATTGTGCAAATTATGAAGCTAAATTTTGGAAACCTATGGAAAATGTCCAATTAAAGCGTGAAAACTATAAGGAACTCAGTTTAGAAAAACACACATAATAATGTCCCCAATTTAAAAAAATCATATAAACCCCAATTTAGAAAAAACATTAACACCATTTACAGTTAAATTTGATACGTCTCTAAAAACCAGTTCAGAAACATGCCATAAACCATTTTTAATGCATAACAATAGCCAACAAAACCAACCCATTGAATACGAAAATATCTAAAAAAAACCCTAAAACGTCATAAAGAAACTCAGTTTATTTTCCGAATGTTTTGTCATAATATACTCGTCGGAAAGATAAAAAGATGTTGGATTTATATAGTGTAAAATCTTTAAAAAAATATATTCATTGTATAAAAAAAACTATGAACGTATAAAAAAATGTTGGATTTTATAATTTAATTCTTTAAAAGTAATTAAATTAATATGATGTTATTAACTTTATAAGCAAAACAACACCCCCCCCCCCCCCCCCTATTACAAATACACCTCTCCATTATAGATACATATTTCTTTCGAAAGAGTTCATTATTTCAGTAACGTGGACCATTTGGGCCTCAATTTTCGTCTTGTTAACTTCAATTATTTGACGCGAACTTCACTTTTCCATGTGTATGCAACTCTTTTCACATTTATTTGTTTGTTTATGGTTTTGTTATTTGAAATAACTCAAATACATTTAGTGAAATAGTTAATGCTACTAGAATTAATATACTTTTGTTATATAATGAAAAATTATCACTCCAATTTAAGTATATTAAAAATTGCTGATCCATCAAAAAACAGACATATAAAGCAAATTACCGATAAATGTTGGTTACACACATAATCATCATGCATGTGAAAACTATATAGACGACTTTCATTAGGTTCATATTATGTCACATCATATCATTAAGTAACTAAAATTAAATAAAATTTCTACATCATTATGTAAATAAGTATGACTTTTTTTTCCGACCCATTTTACCAGTATAAACGTTTATTCAGTGTTTGATTCGGTTATGAAAACATTAGTAGAAGCACATGTAGTTTAACATGGCTTTATCTTTTTATTTTGCAACGCAACCAACCAAACCCAATTGAATCATACGGAAAATAATCTAACATATAGCAATAACCAACCAAACCTAAAAAATATCCTATCACCATGAAAAAAACTTCTAGGTCTGCTTCTAGTTGTGTAGTTTTTTTCTTCTTCCCAATGATACATCTTTAACTTTTATCGTTTTAGATAAATAATATTTTCATTTAATATGACAAAAGTATATTAACGTCAATATATTAAAAACCTATAAATAAGTAACTTATTTATGCTATGACAAAAGTATATTAACGTCAATATATTAAAAACTTGTAAATAAGTAACTTATTTATGCATATGTGTCCCCAATGTTTTGGGAGATTTAAAAAAAAATTGATTTTTTTTTACTTTTCATCCAAAAGATTTGATAAATTACTTTTAAACCCATAATTATTTGTTTTTTTTTTACTTTTAAACCAAAACTTGTTATCTTTTACAATCTATCCTCACAACATTTTTTATTTTCAACTTTGGTTTTTCATAGTTTTCTTTTTCGCAAATTTTTCGCTTTATACTTTGTTCTAAATTTTGTGGGTTAACACATCGCAACGTACATGTGTGGTTTAACGTTTTTACGTTTCGTTCTAAATTTTGCGAGTTAACACGACGCAGCGTGCGTGTGGGGTTCAACGTTTTTACCTCGTCTATTTTTTCCCGTTTGACAGGTTCGACATAACATGAGAGTCCTAGATCGACCTGGTTATTAATTTCCATATTTAGCATTTCGGTCTAATTTCTTCACATAAACACGCCGCAACTTCAGTGTTAGTGATCGTTGCGGTAATGTGGCATCAATGCTATTTGGCACGGTTTTACGACCCCGCTGTAACACAAGACGCTTAATACTAGTTTACAATAATTGACAAGGGACGACTTCAATGCTTACTACATAATTCGTCCCTTCTTATCTCGAACAATTCACGATGATATTTACTACTTTATGATTTTAAAGAAATCACTAGTTTTTCAATATTTACCTTATTTTCCCTTTTCACTTTCAATTATACTTTTTATGTCTGTCGGGAGATTCTTGTTTCATGGGCCCACATTAATCTATAAAGCTCCAAGTTATAAAAAGTCACTCTCAACTTTTATCATTAATCTATAAACTCCAAGTTATAAAGTCACAACTTTTATCATGTGATATGCAATTTAAGAATACACGATGTGGTAGCGTTGAGGCCGGTGTGGAGGGCTCAACCACGCCGCCACACCAGCCCGGCATAGGAGTGGAGCATGGCGTGGGTGACAAGTTCTTGCCTGGTGCGAGGGTTTGGTGATGAAGACATGGTGGTTGGTTATTGGATGAGAATATTTGTTTTATTTTTTAAATATAAAATAAATATAAAAGTGTGTTTGTCATGTCTTACATCACGCCACCCTTTTACGCCTCATCTCGCCTCACGCTTTTTCCCACTACACCACTCCTTTTGACATTGCTAACGCGGCTGCCACGTGACGCTTCATGCCCCTCCCACATCGTATAGTCTAAGGGCGCTCCATCCCATCTATCCTCATTTCCCAATTCCCGTATCTTTAAATATTATAAGAAATCTACTAAAATTCACTCTATCTCATCTATTATTTTTCTACCCAACTCTAAATTATAAAAGATGTTACATTAAACTTTTATACATAAAAAGCTATACTATTCATCCTCTAACATTATTGTAAGTGTATAAAAACGAGAAGTATAATATAACAAGTGTCTCTGAGTAAGATAAATATATAAAAATAATGGATAAGATATGAGAGATTTTTTTAAGAAGAGGGATAAATTTTGAAAGATATGATTTTAGTTAAATTATAGTAGAGAATGGTGAAGAAAATGTGAAAGCTATAATACCAGGATAGCATAAAAGATTTTATTTTATATAAAATAAAATCACTCAACCTATTTTAATATATCAAACTCGTTTAATCTACTTAAAGTAATACAATTTAGTGAAATCAAAATTAAACATCATATAGAGCATTCTCAATCGGATTTTTCTCCTCAATCATATACTTTTACTAACATATCACTTTAATCTCATCTTTCAGATGAAATAAAGTGGAAGCCCCGAAGAGCTCGAGGCTTAGAAGGGTGGCCGAGAACATTGCCCCAGATGTCTCGAAAATTCTTTAAAACTAAATGGAAAGTTAGAGTGTTTCAAACGAATATATAACATTATAAATTAAAGCTTAAAATCTAAATTATCCTATACAAGTAAACTAAACCAACCATCTTTTACACAAAATACCTCTCCTTTTATCAAATTATATACCCTACTATTCTCAATGGGAGTGAGAACATAGACCGATATTGAAGAAGTGGCCCTGGCCACGACTTTGGTGGATCAGTCCAAGGATCCGATGCTCAGAGTTGAATCATTTTGGAGTAGAATGTTAAACAACTTCCGTCTTAACAATTGAGGGGATCCGAACACTTGTTCCAACAACCCATTTTGAAAGATTTGAAAATATAGGATACCAAATACTTCAACAAAAGGGTATAAATATAAGTTAATAGTATTACTTATTTTTACTCATATTTTTTTATTTATTAATATTTGTTATTATTATTTTAGTTATAATTTATCTAATCTAAATATTAATAAAAGACTCCAATTAATTTCACATGACATTTTCTCCTTCAATTTATTAATAATTGAATTAATATAAATATATCTAAGATCTAATAAAAATTTGGATATGTGGATTTACTTGAACATTAAAGTTATAAGAACAATAATTAGGTCTTATTTACTATTGATATTATCGTATGAAGAAAATAAAAAATAAACAGATTTATTAAGTATAAAATTAACGAAATTTTAATTTCCATGCTAGTGGTTTATAATTTTTTTTATGCTTATAGCGTTGTACCATATAATTAAGGGGTTTAAAAATTTGATTTTTCACTTCTAACCCAAAACTTCTCATATTTTACAAATTTAACCTCTTTGATCTTTTTTTACTTGTAACCTAAAGCTTTTCATTTTTTATTTTTTTTTGCAGTTTAACCCAAATATTTTTTTTTACTTTTTCGTAAGTTTTTTTGTTTTACGTTTCATTCGAAATTTTGTGAGTTAACACGCCACAATGTCTGAGTGGGGTTCAACGTTTTTTACCTATTTTTCCTCGTTTGACATGCCCGCCACAAGGTGTGTATTTATTCCCGTTTGACATGTTCGTCGCAACGCCAGATCGAGTTAGTTATATTGTCTATGTTTTACGTTTCGGACTAATTTCTTTACATTAACACGCCGCAACGGGTATGTGTGGTTCAACGATTTTACGTTTGCTTTTCATTCGGTTTTATTTTTCTTTTTTTTATTTATTTTGTTTTTACGAGTTTTTCTAGTGTTGGTAGTCGCTGACAGTGGTATGGAATTAGTGCTACTTGGCATGGTTTTACGCCCCCGCCATAACTCGAAAGGCTTAATACTACTTTGCAATAAATTTGTTCATGCATCGCCGTTAGGGTTGTCCTTTTTTATCCGAAACCCGAAAACCGACCCGAATTCGAAGTCACCCGAACCCGAATTAGAGAACAGTCGAAAAACCCAAACCCGAATAACCTAAACCCGACCAAACCCGAACCTTAAATGGGTTTGTTATCGGGTCACTTTTTCCCAACCAAAAACCCAAACAACCCGACCTGAATAACCCGAAAGTTGAAAGCCGAATAAAAATTCGAACGTTCAATGTCTTTTTTTATAGATGCGGTTTGATTTGGAGTGTTTCGTACTTAAAATATTAAGTTTTGAGACTTTTGAATATTATCATACTATGTTGTTGAAGGATGTTCGAATTATGATAATATTTTTTTTAACAAGATGATATATTTGATAATATTTTGTGAAAAAAATATTTTTTTCATTTTACATCTAAACCCAAACAACCCGAACCGAACTAACCCGAACCCGAATAACCCATAACCAAACAACCCAAACTTTAAATGAGTCGGTTATTGTGTCACTTTTCTCTAGCCAAAAACCCGAACAACCTGACCCGAAAAACCCGAAACCCTAACAAATAACCCGATGAACACCCCTAATCACCATATCGAGCAATTAGGGGCAAGTGTGATCAACAACGCCCCACACATATCGACATTGGAGATTCTAAAAAATCATCGCGGTTCCAGTGATGGGTGTTGGTTCCCAATCTTCTGAGAAGGATGATTAGCTTTTATTAACGTATTAACATTGTACTTCAACTTTTTTAAACATATTTAGTCCTTTATTTATATTATTATTTTTTATGTTCAAAATTACTATTGATTACTTTTTTATTATTGATTCAAATTATATGTTATTATTGTTATTTACTTCACTCAAATAAATAATTTTTTTCAAAGTCTAGGAAACTTCACGTCGTATCTTTAGAGAACTTCAGGCATTGGTGAAGCTTTATTTGTACTGCCGATTTTTCGCGCATAATGTTAATATTATCGAAAATTTCCGATTTTATTTTTTGTAGTGCTTTATATTGGATTTTTAAAAGTTCGGCCCTTACCAATTTAGATTTTTAAAGTGTAGCCTCCAAGAGTTTTCGTTCAAGCTGCGGCATTTACTTTAGGGAAGAATTAGGTGACAGAATGTGCTTGCAGTTGGCTAAAGAAGGTGACAGGAGTTTAAAAAATGGATTGCCACCACACGAGCCATTACTTATCTCTTATCTTTATCAAATTAGATTAAAAAAAATATTCATTTACAAGATAACAGAATACATTGCAGATAGATATTAAGATAATGAAGAATGAGTCTCTAAATATAGGAAATCGTAAATAAATTTCTGAGTTTTATCACATTTTTGTAATGGGATTGAGTGCAGGGGCGGATCCAGGTAAAGGGTTGGATGGATGGACGCATCCCTTGAGAAAAGAAATATAATGTATTTATATGACAAAATTCCGGTCTTTGAAAATTTGGTTAAATCTCTCATTCGTAACCCATAAAAATATTTTTTGAGTCCACCACTTATTAATTGAAACTGTTCTATCAAATTACAGGGGTGTGTTAATGTGCAAAAGAAAACAAATCTATGCACACAATTTAATAGTAAGAAAACCTAGGTATTCAAGGGATGCATTAGTTTAAAAAACTTTATGGGAAAATTACCAAAATGTGAGTTGACCAACATATTTTATCAAAATGTCACCCTCCTACGTCGGTGGAGAGGGCTTCAGGAGTGGGATGCGTCCGGCAAGCACGAGATGCGTCCGTGGAGCAAAACCAATAAAAAATGGACGTCGGCATGATGCACGGGATGCGTCCGGCGAGTTTCTGAAGTGTCCGGCTAGTTTTCCGGCGATTTTGCAGGTTTCCGGCGAGTTTTCCGGCGAACTTTAGATTTTCCGGCGAGTGGATTTTAGAAGTAAGTTTTACATCAGTGAACTCGTATCATCGTTCTGATCAAAAGGCCTAAAAATCTGTTTGTAATTTGGAAAAAAACTTAACTTCGTTAAGTTTTTTAATGGGGGACCATTGTAGGAAAAATAGGTGAAAGTGGGACTAGGGGGAATATTCTCAGATGGGATTATTAATGGCCAACAAGGTGTAGGTGGGATTATTACATGCCAATTCCCCTTTTTTTAATATGGAATAAATTGTTATTGCATATTTGTGTATTACATAGTATTAAAATATACATATAATCTATACTATTAACACCAATTATTATCGAATATTCAAATAAAGTTATATGATATATTCCATAAATTCAAATAAACTTTCAAATAAAACCAAAAAGTTATATGAAAAAACCCATAAATACTAAAAATCTTCAGTCAAATACATCAAACATTAAAAATATAGTGAAAAGTCCTGAATCCTACAAAGATTTATTACATGTCGGTTCGGTTCGGTTATGGTGGGTATGGAAACATTGATAACCATAACCGACTCGCTACTTTCGGTTATCAAAAGAATCATTAACCAACCCACCGGTTTTTTATTCGGTTCGGTCTTTTCAGTTTGGTTTTGTTGGGTTAATTCGGTTATGATTCAATTAATTTGTTTTTTTCACACCCCTAAAAATTATAGCCAGAAAAGAGAATAGAAGAAAAAATATTTAATTGATTTCCATAATATCCTTTTTATATGTTTTAGTTTTCAAGATTAAAAAATAATGCACGGACAAAACCTGATTAAGAAAATCTAGATCGAATTTTATCCGGTTCGAAGGTTTATAAACTCAATCCTATAGAGGATTCGATTATCCAAACAAGATTCTTTTTTAAATCAGGTAAAAGTCGGGACTTCTTTTTTTTGAAAACAAACTAGAATTATGACCCGCCGCAATGCGGCGGGGATTATTTAGTTATAACTAAGTCGTTTTAGGATCCGCACTTTATGTTGAACCTGTTAAATGGGAAAAAATAGAAGATATAAAAACGTTCACCCATACACGCACGTTGCGTCGTGTTAACTCGCAAAATTTGGAACGAAACGTAAAAACGTTAAACCAAAGACGCACGTTGCGATGTGTTAAGTCGCAAAATTTAGAACGAAACATAAAGCGAAAAATTTGCGTAAAGAAAAACTATAAAGGACTAAAGTTGAAAGTAAAAAAAGTTGTGAGGATAGAGTGCGAAAGATAAAAGTTATGGGTTAAAAGTAAAAAAATAAATAGTTTTGGGTTAAAAGTAATTTATGAAATACTTTTGGGTGAAAAGTAAAAAATCAATTTTTTAAATAAAAAAACCCTAAAGCCAATGTTACAACACATATATGCATAAACATGTTACTTATTTATAGTGTTTTAATAAAATAAATAATAATAAATGTATATAATAAACTAAAAAGAATCACAATAACATAAATTTTGACAAAAACAAAGAAAAATAATACAGAAATAAATGAAGTCATTAAAATTTATATATGTAGATTTTTACAAGTAATATAACATAATTTGATAAAAATACGAATGAATAATAAATACGTAGAATAAACTCAATATAATTCATATAAAAAATAAGAAACCGGATTTTCTAAATCCAGATAAAAATAATTCGGACTGGATGCAATGCGAGAAAACCCTGACAAATCCAGTGGGTTGAAAACCTTGAAATTCGGATTGGATCCGACGTATCCTTGTCGGATTGTTTCCTTTTCCTCATCGGATGGATAGTTTTTCAAATCGGTTTCAGATTCATATTTTTCTTACACTTCTACACATAGTCTAACAAAATATGAAGTGTAGAGACTCTAATGTAGTAAATGAATAAACAAATATGAATTTGGAAGGGTTAAAAATTGACATCCGGTCCAATCATCCATCCAGTTTTACCTTGTTTAACTAGTATGATCGATAGTTTGCATGTTCAAATAGAGACGGTTTAAACGAACTCAACCAGACCAACAAATTTAGCTAGTTCCCGTTCAGACCATCCATTTCGGTTCCTAAAATCTTTGCAAAACATCTAACAAATGATAATGTTAGCGGTTACTACATTGTTCATTAAGCCAATTATCATATATACCTACATCAAAGAATATTAGCACTAAAATAGATATAATTATATATGCAAATACATCCGTCGGTGCCCTCTACATGCACTCAGGGGCGGACCTATCTTAGGGGAATGGGTAGCCTCCGCTACCAGTGTAAATTTTGGGAAAATTTAACGTTTTATAATTTCGTTACCGATTTTTTTATAAAACATTACCACTACGAAGATTTTCTAGATCCGTCACTGCATGCACTAATAAGTTGTCTTATGAAGATTTGTTTAAGATTTTGTTAAAGGTCCAAACCTTTGGAAATCTAACGTTAAACATCATGTATGTATTCTTAAACCAATGATCAAAGAAGACAAAGAATAGTTTTGGACTGGTTATAAGGTGCATTAAATGCATGGAGCCAATACACACCGATCGACCAACAAACAAACACCTTCTTCTTCGCATCTGCATTTTCTCATTTATTGCACCACCCCACCCCCGTTCTCTTGTCACCCGACCACCCTCCTTTTTTTAACGGCTAATTTTTCCCTTAAATATTTACACCTCCAAAGGATTGAGGCTTGGTCTCCACACAAGAGATAATTTCTCTTGACCACTAGGCTATAACCTAAGTGGCGACCACCCTCCTCCTTGCCTTATCATACACCAATTACATTATTACTTTTTGTTTTATTTCAAGAATATTTTTATATTATCGCTATCAGAGCATTCACATCCAGCTCCCTAAAATTATGCATGCATTCCACTAAAAAACAACTCCTATATCAATATATTTTCACTAAAAACAAATATTTTTTCTCTCTCCTTTTCAATTAAATAATATTTTTATACCTTTATCATTACATTTTCTCTCTTTCACTCACAACCACTTTCAATATATATATTAAAAAACTATAGAGGGGGGTCCACTAAAAACAACTCCTATATCAATATATTTTCACTAAAAACAAATATTTTTTCTCTCTCTTTTTCAATTAAATAATATTTTTATACCTTTATCATTACATTTTCTCTCTCTTTCACTCACAACCACTTTCAATATATATATTAAAAAACTATAGAGGGTGAACAATGTCCCCCCAAATATACAGATGAACAGTAACATTTTCTCTCTCCTCCACTCACAACCACTTTTTATACCCTTTATAATATAAAGACCCCCTCTCACATATTTTGATGGATAGTATGTGAATGCTCTCACATACGCTTACATCCTTTATTTTTGTAATGCTATACATATCCAACGACGCCCAATGTGAAAGAGAGAATGATATATGTTCGTTGATTATGTACGTAGAAGAAGATAATGGGAATGTGATCATTAGCTAGGGACCAGTTTTTTATAAGGTAGTTTTTCGGGTGGGTGATGTAACATGCGTCCATGACTCCTTGCGATTGGATTTTCTTATCGCGTTAAAGATGGGTTAAACCCTTCATATGAAGTCAAACAAAATGACAAAATGGCTTTATCGAATTTGGTTTGAAAAAAACTTTGAATACAATGGATTTGGTTCGGTTTGTTATTTATTACAGATGAAGTTATGAAAAGAATTCCAAATGGTCCATCGTCACGATTTTTTTATTAGAAGTTAGGTTTATCACAAATGCAGCCATGTTCGAGCGTGTACACATACACATGTTCTTGTGTATGTGTTCGCGGGTGTTTGGAGCGAATATGGTTTTAATCGTGTGAGGAATAAGGAATTATGTACCATTGAGAAATAAAAGTCCACTAGGAACATATTGTTTGCTTCATAATAAGGCTATAGGGTGTGGTATAAAGCCCATAGAGTTTTATCACGCCACATCAACGTCACATCAGTGCCATGTTATATAGGGGCTTTAAAGCCATCCCTTCAACTTGCATGCAATGGTTTAAAGCCTCTTTAAAGCCTCCTATTAAACAAAATGCAAAAAATAAAAATAAAGAGAAGAAATTTGATTGGTTGATAAAAATGGGCCCCACACCATTAGCGTGCTGGCGGGGGTGGATAGTGCCCCCTTGTTAACGATGATGGTGTGATTGGTGGCGTCCCCGAACGCTAAAATGGCTAACATGACGGGGTGGCACTAAGCCACATCGTGTAGCCAATAGATGTACAACTTAAAATATACAAGTCTATTTGTATAAATGACAACTCTAGCACAAGTCTATTTGTATAAATTACAACTCTAGCTGCATTGCAACCTTTTGATGGCATATGTTATCATTTCAGATGGACAAATAATTATGAAAGCAGTAATGTAATTTTTATAATGTAACTATCTCTCCGCATTTGTTTATATTTTTTTTATAGCGAACATAACTCTGAATGTGCAGGAAATATTGTATAGATAAAAGAATATTAAAAATTCCTTTTTGCAACGTACGTAAATATGTCACATTCAAAGAAGTAAACATTTCCTTATAAGTATCAACTTAAATAGCTAATGATTGATCCATTTTATGTCATTTCATAATTTTCTTTCACTATATCAATTTGTATGCCATTCATTTCTTTCACTGTATCAATTATGTCATTTCATATTGGTGATTTTATTTTGATCGAAGGTTTCAATTTTTGTATTTACGTATCTTGTAATAAAAACAATATATTAGCAAACCATTTTAATAATAATTTCTATGAAACAGTTATTTAAACTACGAAATCCGTAGATTTGAAATTCACAAGTTTAATTCAATCAGTTTATTAATTATTTTATTTTATTTTGAAGAAATTAGCCATTTACTTAGATTAAAGATTAATTTATAAAAGATTTGTATGGTTTTCTTTGTCGATTTCGAAATTAGATTAAAGATTTATAAAAGATTTGTATGGTTTTCTTTATCCATTTCGAAATTTTAAAGAGGTCAAAATAATAAAGTGATCCTTTTAAATGGTGAAATAGTTATATTAATTTAAAGAGGTCAAAATAATAAAGTGATCCTTTTAAATTGTCAAATAGTTATATTAATATTAGTTATAGATGTTTTATTCATATATTTCATTATGGATAGTTATATTAATATATTAGTTATAGATGTTTTATTCATAAATTTCCTTATGGATAAAATTGACTATAACATATCAAAAAGATTAATTATTTTGAATGCATAACGTAGTTAATACAAATATGACTTGTACATTTTAAAAAACAAAAAGTAATAATTATTTTGAATGCATACACTAGGTCATTTGGTTAATATAAACATGACTTATATATTTTAAAAAACTAGTACCGAAAAGAGTAAAAATATAAACCGGGCATCGTAACAATTATGGCAATATAGTACCCGTTCTGTAAATACAACTCTATTTCCAATAGATTTATATCGGAATGTTAATAAAAAATAAACAAATTGTGTCTTAGATTTGTTTAAAAAGTTAATGAACGTAATTTATTACGTGAGATTACTTTGATGAAGCGCCTACTTTTCCAAACCCCGAAGTTTTTAGGCGTCGTTTCCGGATGAGTAAGTGTTTATTTTTACGCATCGTCGAAGACTTGGAAAACAACTTTGATTATGGAAACACTGGTATTCAAAAATGTAAGTCAGCGCTACGAGTCCTTGCGTATGGAAACACAACCGACATCAACGACGAGCATTTAAAAATGGCCGAGAAAACAATGCGAGACACTTTGGAGCATTTTTGTCATGGTACATTACTATACTATAAACATTACGTTTGTTTATATTTTTTTAAGCTTATAGATATATATGTTTATTGAAGGTATTATAAATTTGTACGGTGCATGTTATCTGAGAGCGCCCACATGGTACGACCTTCAAAAGATTTACGAGGTCCACTCTAACGTACATGGTTTGCCGAGCATGATCGGGAGCTTGGATTGTATGCATTTGCGGTGGGATAACTGTCGAACCGCATGGCGAGGTCAACACACGCGAGGTGACCAAGACGGACCTACTGTTATTTTTCAGGCGGTTGCCTCACAGGACCTTTGGGTTTGGTCGGCTTACTTTGGCGGCGTAGGGTCATGCAATGATATAAAGGTTTTCGAACAATCTCCGTCGGTTGAGGACTATATTTTTGGTAGAGCGGCAAAAGCTTCTTTTTTACGCAAACGGAAACTACTATGAGCACGGATACTAATTGTGCGATGGAATTTATCCTAGGTTTTCGAATGTCGTGAAGACATTCAGTAATCCGTATGATGAAAAAAGAGCTTACTTTAAAAAAGTTCAAGAGTCATCGCGGAGGGACATTGAGAGATGCTTTGGGTTTTTAAACAACGATGGCATTATTTGAGAAATCCTTGTCGTGCATTGTAACACTACGTGTTTTACGTCCAATAAAATTCCGACACATGTCACATTGATCCTCATGTCACATTGATCCTCGTATGCCACGTATAATACGAGAAAAACAAGGTTACCGTCATGTTAATTAATAACCTCTGAACGGAAATTCTTTAATTCAAAGGACTAAAAGTGTCAACATGTTTAATTACACCTCTGAGTGACCTTTTAACGGAACCGGGACTATGCGTTGCTCGGTTATATCTTCTAGGATACCTAAAACGTAACTAGAAGGACCAAATATGCAAGAAATGAAAGCATAACGGAGTTTGGAAGTGTAGGGGCTAAAGCTGTCAAACTTTAAACTTGCTTTGAGGGGCGCCGCACCGAGCGTAGCCTCAAGGCCTTGACCTACGCGCTACACCTAGCCCCTATCTGGGCAGAATATTTGCTGTTGGTGCCAGCTTGCACTTTGGACACTACTCTTACGAATTTGTGCCACCTATCTCGCGATTTTGCCACCTTATGCTCATTGTTTGACACCTCACTTGTGATCACCTTAGAGATCTCCCAACACCTGGCACATCCTCTAGACTTCTCAAATGACTCATATATGAGTGCATTCTTGTGTTGCAACAAGATTCATCACACTTGAAGCTTGTCACCACACCTTGGAGAAGTTCCTGATGAATTTGGAGCATTCCACTCTGTTCTTAGCCACTCTTGGACCTCATGTAAGTGTTTAAACTCATGCTAAGTCCTTTAGATTGAGTATTAGACCATAGTCAAGGTCTCGTCGTAAATACGCCTTGACTTTTATCTAAATCCGTGGATACCTAGCCATTGTGCGTAACGAAAGCTCCTACGTGATTGTAATGATGGAGGTGTTAATCCCTCAAGAGGTCATCTCCAGATTACCACGAATTCATGACCAATTGACGAGTCAAACGAAAAGTCAAAGAAAGTCAAACTGTCCAGATTTGTAAAAATTCATAACTAACAATCTAGATGTTATAAAATATGTTTTGATGCATTAACAACCTAAAAATAAGTATTAGAACTTATACCAACTGATTTGGCTCATCAAGATTTGGTCTAGGGTCGGTTTGCAACCGAAAGTCGCAATATTTGACTTTTTCTTTGACTTTCGCTTCTGACCCGATTTAGTCATTTTGGCTACTGACTTTTGGTCACTTAAAGACCATAATTAAGTTTAGGATTACCTCCTAAAGTTTCGTCTCTCGATTCATTCGAAATCTGGGTTCACATACAAGTTACGCTAAAATTACATAAACTTTGCAAAAAGGTCTTTTTGTGCAAATTATGATTTCTAACACCCATGCATGTAGAAATAAGACATAAACTGATTGGTAAACATAATTTGATTATGCAGATGTCAAGAATCTAATTATAATCTAAGTTTTCACAAAAGTTGCGTTTAATGCATGAAAATGACTAAAATGCCCTTTTCGGCATTTTAGAAACACTTAACATGATTTTATGATCAAGACGATATATTTACTGATGTAATATGATAAGTAGGACCATTTTGGATGTTCATTCAGATTATAACCTGAATGAAGGCTTAAGATTCGTTAATTGCCAATAAATGACCAAATTACCCATTTTTACGAAAAATGACGTAAATCAATCTTTTGTAGACAAAACTTAAACCTACTGATGTAATAAGTTAAATGACATATTTTTTGTATATAAAACAGGTCATAACTTCTGTTTAACTTAAACATGACTTTTACGCCTTTTCGGCGCATAGTATAGGTTAAAAACCATAACTATGAGCCAAGACTTGTTACCTACTGATTTATAAACTTATTTTCAACATATTAACAGTAAGTACAAGTCGCGAACTCAGAATCCCAATGTTGGCTTCAAAGCTATGTGTGAAATTACTAAAATGCCCTTACGGGACATAAGTTATTTCAAAACCATCAAACACACATATATTTGAAATCCTACTGTTATAACATTATAAAATAAATATTTTTACAGATTTATAAAGGTTTTGAAATCAGATTTATTTTAAACATCTTTTATAAACCTTAAAATGACCAAAATACCCTTGTAAGGCATAATTCGTTTTAAATATACATCGGGCCTATCTTTTGCAAAGCTACTGATCTTATAAAATATTTTAAACATATATCCATATGTAACTTGTATATGACTGTAACAACAACCAAATAATCTCACACGCCATCTTGGCTGGGGTTGAGCTGCCGGGTCAGCTCGGAAAAATTTTATTTTAGACGAAGTTCTTTATAAGAAAAATGCTTCAGAAATTAAAATTCGGAATAAAAATACAAATAAAAACCAAGAATACAGGCGCCTCGCGGGACGTGACTCGATACCCCATTACGGTCGCGGGGCGCGACCAGCTGTGATGACCGGACACGCCACGTGTTGAAGCTAGATGGGTGAGTCGCCAAGGCTGGAGCCTAGTCTACACGACTCACGGGCCGCGAGAAAGACAGGGGAGTGGGTCACGGGGCGCGAGCAGGCGCACGTCCAGCCTATAAATTGAGGCTGATGGCCTCAGTTCGATCATCGTCCAAAATCTTTCTCTCAGTCCCTATAATAGATAAAAGTTGCTCGAAATAATACCCCTAAACAGCGAAGCTCTGCTACATTGTAAGTACTTTAACCCCGGTTCACCAATTTGTCACCCTACCCGGTTGACATAGAACCCAACGGTGTATGTCGAGGCTCTGTCAGACTTAGCCGTTGGAGTTCTGTCCCATGATGTATGGCTAAAAGTGACTTATCCTACCCGGTTGACATAGGACCCAACGTGTATGTCGAGGCTCTGTCAGACTAAACCGTTGGAGTTCTGTCCCGCGATGTATGGATTAATGTGACTTGGGTTATTTTACTAACACGCGTGCATTGTGTGTTTTTAATAGATAACAATCAGGAACAGTTGCTAGAAAACCAGTAGGATTACCAAATGTGAGTCATTTCTCTTTTTCTCACAGTTTGTGAGTCATTTCCCTTTTTCTCACAGTTTGTGAGTCATTCTCTTTTTTTTACTAAATTGTTTTACAAAACCTCAAATGTTTTAATTATACTTAACAGTGATTGAGTCTTTATATTCTACCAATGCTGCCGGTATGTGGGGTTTTGTATACACTACTGAATATAGCGTTGCTATTGGACGACGAATTAGCCAATAGTAATATGACCACAGTCAACATGACAAATACTGAATGAGTACTTGGGTAGAAGTAAACATTGTAATCGCTCTTAATACTGTGAAGTATAATATTGTGTCATTGTGTAAAATGGAATGTACTCGCCAGTATTTCTTGAGCATAAAAATGTTTTTAAAACGCGTTTCAGGAAACTTAATGTGAAGCTAGAAGAAACCAGCTATGGAGCACTGAAGGCTTAAAGAAAGTGGCTATAAAAGTTACCTACATAAAAGTTTATGTTTTCAGAAATTAGGGTTTACCCCTACAATGTTGTTATGAATAAAATAAGGGTTTTATCCCTTTAGTTTATCAATAATATCTGGTGTTTAAACTCTGAAATTCATTTCCTAACTACGATCCTGATGTTTAAATTATGCTGCTAAATTAATAAACACCGGTACCACTTGACTGGTTCACGGCTCCCGCTCCGGGGGTGGGGTCGGGGGTTGCGACAATGACTCTCTCGGCCACCCGGTTTCGCCTATGTGCGTTCGGTTAAGCTTACGTAGCTATTTACGTACTTAAACCGAAACGGGTTTAACTTTGTCATTTCTCTATCAAAATCTAGAATGTTTTTGGTTTACCCATATTAGACAAGTTTATATACTTGTCGGGTCCAACTAACATCCTATTCCGGTCACCGCTTAAACCAGCGTATCGTAGTGTATTGTTTTAGCGTAAGACTAACCGGTCTGAGTCTAAGACTTAACTAAGGACCCGTTAGCATTCTAATATTGGTTAATAATTACCATCACTCCAGACTAAACGCCTTTTCCGATAAATTGTACATGTACTTGCTTTGATCTGCGGCTGAGTTCTGACTTTCCGAAGACTTACCTTCAGGTAAATACCCTTAACTTATTTTCCCTATACGGGTTTGGGATACGGTAAATTATTACCGCTTGGTCGGGTATGGGATCATGTTTTATCCAGTTGTGGTAATTAACTAAAATCTTGCATAACCTGTTTTGATATGTCTTGTCTGAAATTAAAACATTGGGGGTGGACTTGACTGTGTCCAGGATATAATTGGCTCACTAAATTGCTAGTGGCCACGACAATATAGCATGCCGTGTATGCATACACTGGGTAATTGCTATCTGCTTTCTATGTGAAAGTTCAGAGTTGTGTGTCAGTCGATCAGGTCTCGGTTTCTGTACCGGGCTCCATATGTAAAAGTCTGACATGTAAATCTGTATACAAGGTCATTTGTACTATCCCAAGTTATTTATGAAAATGTTCCAAGTGCACCTAAAACCATTTTCGAAAGGATTTTCAAAATGAGTCGGTTGAGTGTATTTACCAGTGTAAACTGACGTATTTTCAAAGATTAAAATACAGGTACAAGTACGCAATATGCCGGAAGTTGCGGGGCGTTGACATTAAGGAGTTGCGACCTTAGAGTTGAGCCTGTAGAGTCTGTTATCATTTGTGTATGTTATTTCCGATCCGCTTGTGGATCTTATTACAAGCCTTGATGTATATTTGTGTTTTCCGAACTTTTGGACACTTATGGTTTGTAATAGTTTATATTTTACTCCAAGCATTCCGCTGTGTTGCTCTGTGTTGTAATTGGTTATGATGATATCAACTGTACGTCACGATACTCCCCACCGGGCCCACCGGAATACACGTGGAAATCGGGGTGTGACATGCATGGACCAAGCAAAAATGAGAGATGTTATGTACGCTTGTATAATGATGCACAATATGATTTTGGAAGACGAAGGAAAAGCAATATGCCAGAATTATGTACCAGAAGCTGTCCAAGAGGAATATCCGCAAGCATCGGTGGAAGAAAGAGTGAACAATGCACGAGATTTGCGTTATGAACCCGCACATTCTGCATTAACGGTTGATTTGGTCCAACACGCATGATCGGTTCGATATATTCTAAACGAAGGTGAAGAAGAAACAAATGATGAGGAAGACGAAGATGACGAGAATGCCGAAAGCGAAGATGAAAATTAATGTATTTTTTTTAAATTTCTTTCGGTTTTTTAATTTTTATTTTTTAGTAATGTATTTTTTTAATTTAATAAAATATTATTAGTTTTAAATTAAAAAAATAAAAATAATTATGTAATGATTGCTTGGGGCATTATCTCACTACGTAGTGGTGAGCAAAAACCAAATCACAACCGAAAACCGAACCGTTAACCAAAAAAATTAACCGAAATTAACCGAAACCGTCCAAACCGAACGGTTATGGTTAGGTGAATATGATTAACCGACCTTTCGGTTACGGTTACGGTTACGGTTAATGTATCTTCATTATCGAACCAACCGAACCTTATTTTTTATATTTATTTGTGTTTTTTATATTTATGGTTGAAGTTAAATGTCTAGTAAGCATTAGAGTTATCTTTTTTATTATCTTCCTCTTAACTTCTTGCGTCTATTTATTTGTGTCCCTTTTTTTATTTATTGTATAAGCGAACTAAATATCTATATCCAAAATCATGGTTATATTAATTACTTATGAACTAAGTAATTCATTATTCAGTATACGATATATGTTCTGTAAGCTAAAATAGCTTGTATAAGAACATAAACAGGTTTTATTTATCGAAACATCAATAAACTATATACAAAAATACAATCGCATTTTTATCTGAAAACACAAAAAAAAATCGGTTAATAATGGAAATAACCGTAACCGAAACATAACCACCGATTAACCGAACCACGGTTAACCGCCTATCGGTTATGGTTACGGTTAACACTTTTAAATTAACCGAATCATCGGTTAACTGACCTTTGGTTAACCGAATCGGCGGTTAACCGACTTTGCACACCCCTACCACTACGCCCATTTTAGCAAAACGCCTAATAATGCCCCCTTTCATTTATAAGGTTTTTTCCTGTTATCTCATTAGATTTTTTTCATCTTTTGTTTCGTGTATCTAAACCCGAACTATCCATCTTTCTCATCAATAACATACTGTAAATAAAACAAATAAGAGAAAAATGAAGAGAGATATAGAGAAGCAAACAGAGAGATAGAGATGTGTTGGCATAAGGAAGTTCGGACGAACTCACTAAACGAGGAAGAAAAACCTGAGACTGAGAGAGGGAGGGCAGTGCTCTCACCAATACTGCACCCTCCTGTTCACCTTCCCGAAAGCATATCGTCAGAGGCGTCTCTGAGAATTCATGTATTCTGTTCGAGCTCGAAAAAACGTGTCATTCCGTAACGATTTATTATATTATTTTTAAAATCAAATGGTTATTGGACTCAATAAACGTAATGTCAAACTTCTAAACCATAAAAGTTGTTTTGTAAATGGGTCTATCTTGGAGTTGATATGAGTATATCATTTTAAAAAGTTAACACACACACACACACGTATATATATATATGGATTTTTTATAAAAAAAAATACGTGCCCCTCGAAATCACGGGCCCTGTACAGTGATCTTCTCCGCAAACCATCATCACCTCCCATGCATACCGCGTGAAGCCTTATAGTTATCAGTTTTAAATGATTTATATTTGAACCACTTTATTGATATTTACTTACGAATGAGCTTGGCCACATGTGAATCGACATGTATGTATATAGGCCTCACATTTTTGTGGCTTTCACATAAAACATTTCGTTCAATAGCATGTAATAGGGTTGTCTATTTTTATCCAAAACCTTAAAGCAACCCAAACCCGAATTAGAAAATACCCAAAAAATGTGAACCCAAGAAACCTAAAGCGGACCAACCCGAAGTTTAAATTGATCGGTTATCGGGTCACTTTTTCCTAGCCAAAAACCTGAACAACCCTACCTGAAAAACCCAAAACACGAAACCTGAAAAAATAACGAACATTTTTTATAGATGTGTCTTGGTTTGGAGTCTAGTATTTGGAACATTAAGTTTTTGGACTTTTGAACATCATAATATCATATTGTCATATGATGTTTGAATTTTGATAATACTTTTTAATATGAACTAGTAAAATATCACGTGCGTTGCAGCGGAACGTAATATCATAAATTAAACTCGATTAAAACTATTAGATAAAAAAACATTCGTGACGAAATGTAGATAAAAACATATATGATGGTATATTCGCAAATCAACAAAAATTACATCGTAAATTAAACTTGAGTAAAACCATGACGTATCCAAATTTATTGCAACTCATAAACCACTTTAACAAAAAAAATATAGATATAACTATAATTGTTGTATTTATAAAAAAATAAAAAATTTCTAGGTTTCATGTGACTAAAGTGTAAAAATAAAAAATTTGGTGGTTAAAACAAAAAGGTAACAACATCATTGTAGTTAATATGATGTTATTTAATATATATTATAATATAATATAAATTTTGATGATATTATTGTATAAAAAAACATTTATTTTCATTTTACTTTTAAATCCAAAAACCAAAAAACCCGACCTGAACTAACCTAAACCCTAACCAACCTAAACTTTAAAGAGGTCAGTTATCGAGTCATTTTTTTCAAACCAAAACCTGAACAACCCGAAATCCGAAAACTAAACCCGATGAACACCCCTAACATATAATGTATATAGCAGAACTACGGAAACCAATTAGGTTGTTTAATGTTTTGAAAGTGATAAATAGGTATAAGTGTAAAGATTAAAAATAACAATAATAAAACAGTTAACTCACACATCGTCTAGTCTTACTTCTAAATTTCCCTTTTAGTCTGGTATGAAAGCGGAACTCTCAACCACAAAACCGACTAGGTTATTTAATTTTTTTCAATTTACAAATATATCAATATAGTGTAAAAGTTATAAAAAAAAAAAAAGAAACCCCTAACTCACACATTGTAAAATTTACTCTTAGATTTATAATTTTGTGTAAACCGGAACTCTCAACCACTACGAAAAGGACACTTCTACTAGTAACATTAATAAATTATCTCTTGCAATAATTAAATTCTTTTTTATATCTTCAAATTTTTATCTCTTTCCTCTTTGAGGTGATAGATGTTAAGCATCATGCACCGACATCCATTTTCTTTTGAATGGGCCAAAAATTATACGTCACTACTAGTCGGGAAAACCAAAAAACTTACAACAAAATAAGTTTTTTTTTTACTACGACGTACGGTTAAAATATCGCTAACCGGGTTAGTAGTTAGTATGTAGTTAGTATTAAATCCCCCTTGCCTGGATCACTATGTCCAACTAAATTTGAAATCACATTTTCGATCACTTCAACTATCTCTTTCTTTAGCTTAATACAATTCATTATCGTTTCACATTTTTTTCACTCCAAGTTATAAAAGGCATTTCATGTCACATCACCACACCACTTTAATTCATTTTTTTTATTAAACCCTTACTATGATTTCACTACCGAGTGTCCATTAGAATAATATTATTTTTAAACAAGCTAAAAAAACAAAGAAAAAATTATAATTCGTTGAAAAAGTATGGCCCACCAACACATACCCTAACTATGATTTCAATACCGATTGCCTATGAATAATACTATTTTAAATAAGTTAAACAAAAAAAAAAGAAAAAATTCTGATTTGTTGAAAAGGTATGGCCCACCAACACATACCCTCCCTCAAATCATGCTTCGCCACCCCACGGTATTAAAGCCTCTCGCGTCCATTCAACATGTGATGTTATAATAGGCGTGACTCCATAGTGAATGATTGAATGGTCTTAACTTGAGAAGATCTAACCGACCACGCATAACCAAAGGAGGTTTGCAATCGGGCAAAGGAAGATGCACCCCCCTCCAACCAAACACTTTCTCTTTCTGATAGACATACTTTGTTTCTTTTTTATAAAATGAAAATGAGAAAAACACGTTAACAAATAAATACAACATATATGCATATGTAGCAATGCAAAAGGAGAAAATTGGAAGCTGAAACAACTAAAATACAGAATTTACAAAGTATGTTCATGAGCATGTAAGGTTGAAACAAAACAAAAAATGTACAAGACGATTATAGAATTTTTACCTAGCGATTTTTTCAACGTTATCTCGAAACTTGTTACTAGGGAGAGAAAAAACGGCAGGACAGAGAAACAATAATTTTGTGAGTGATGAGAAAATATTTAATTAGATAGATAAATCTATTATTAATGAGAAATCAATTGTATTTATAATTGTCGACTCTTACTCTGCCTTTTAGCTAATCGAGCTAAGCTACCTGAAATTGACTCGTTAAATGGTCCAATCAACTCGATCTTAAACAAAGTTGATCACAAGCCACTCCATTAGAAACATCTTATTTATTTTTATATGAAGAACTAAAGAAATATAGGAATATACCAGTCCAAATTCAAAATTTATTTTCAACTTTTATCATCATTTATATATTCTTTTAAATTATTAAATACCTAAAATATAAAAACAATTGAAAAAACACACCATAAGAAAAGTCATATTAATATCAACGAAAGATGTATATAAATTAAGGGTTGGGTTATTCTACAAATAAGTATAAAAATAAGAAGTGTAAGAAGCTAACAGAGAGTGACAAGTGTCATATAAGGAATCAAATGGAAAGGGGTAATTTTGTCTACACGAGAAAAGATAATATGCACATGCAAGTCACATGCTATTTCCCCCCAATTTTTAAATGTCCGTAACTTTTTTATACATTATTTGTTTTTTTAAATATACCATAAAATCGAGTGTTTTTTATCTTTAATATGAGTACCATGTTAGATTTTTCGAAAAAAAATTAAAAACCCAGTTGCGTATTACACCATGGACATGATATAAAACACATTGTAAAGTAGATCAAAAACATTGTCAATGACACCAGATAAAGACACAATGGACAACATACTAAAACACAATGACCATAACGTATAACACAATGACGATAACGTATAACACAATAAGTATTAGACTAAATAAAAACACAATTGATTACAACAGATAAAAGACACAATTAATGACAACAGATAAAAGACACAATTGATAGCAGAAAAGACACAATGAAAAACAAACTCAAAACACAATATACAACTAACTAAAACACAATGAACAAGATAATAAAAAAAATTGAACTATTATTAAAACATAATTGATAACATATTAAAACACAATGGGTAACAGATTAAACACAATGACCTAAACCAATAACACAATTTATAGAAAACTTAGATATAACACCCTCTTCATTATGTATATATTGTGTTATAGGTTCTTATAAATACGCAATGGGTAGAACCTAAATTAACATTGTGTTATAGGTTTTGATAATAACACAATGTATAGAAACTCTACTAAAACGTAATAACCAAAACCCAGTTAAAAGACACAATGACCTGAACCTTTAACACAATGCAAAAAAAAACCCTGTAAAAATAAAAAAATTTATTTTATTTTTATATGATAATATGATACTCATATTAAAGATAAAAAACGCTCGTTATTATGGGGATTTTTTTAAAATGTCGTATGAAAAAGTTATGGATGTTTTAAATCGATGGGGAAATTGGCATGTGCCTTGCATGTGGAGATAAAAAGTCAATAAATATTAGATTCATTTTATGCCATTCTATTTTTTTTTCTGCTAAGATTAATCTCAACTCTCCAAATCTAAGATCAATGGATTAGAATCCTTCTTACCTCTCTTACTTATGTTGTCTTTTGTATTTGATCGTTACTCTATAAATTAAATACATTATATGGTTTTCTTCCATAAGTTAAAAACACTTCATTAAGTTTCAACACTTCTCTTTATACATTCTCTATTTTATAAATATACAACCATGTCCAAAGCATTTGCAATAAAAAATACATACTTAAATTCAACAAAATTAAAACGAAAATGAAATAATGAAGTATACACATTGCTTGATTTTTTGTTATAATTGAGTTATAGTTTTTTGAATAACACTCAAGTGTGTGTATATATAAAGAGTGAGATGGGAGATTTATTTTACAAAAGGAGATTCATTTTACAAAAGGGTGTTAGTTTGAGAAGAGGGACAACAAATTTAAATCGCTAAAGAAAGTTTATTAACTTTTCATATATTTTTGATCGTTTTTACATTTTACAAAAAAAAAATTGTATACATCATATACATAAAAGCTAACTAAATTAGATTGTTAGCATTTTTTAAACATTGCTTACACAGGTGAGCAAGTTTCGTACAAATTGTTTGTTTATATTTTTTTCTTGAAACTAAAGATAGATGATATGTAGAGGTTGGTTAACGTACAATATTCCTTAACATACGATGTGTACGAGATGAAATTACGCATTTTATAAAACTCAAAAACCTTAATCACGCATGTTGAAAACCATAATCACGTATGTACAAAATCAGAAATCACGCATGGGGTAAGAAAAACCTAATCACGCATGTTATAATTTATCAGCGTACGTTAAGCAAAATATATATATATATATATATATATATATATATAGAGAGAGAGAGAGAGAGAGAGAAACGGGATCATGAGAAAACGACTGAATGTGTGAAAACGGTGAGAACGGATCCTGATCGCACACGTGGCAGGGGGCGCTAAATGATATACGGGGGCACGATTGTCATTGTCCACCTCCGCTTAATATATGGCATTATAAATCAATATTCGGCGTTTTCATTATTTTAGAACTTATCAGTGCCGTTTTACAGCTTTGCTACGCATATCTGAATTATAGCGTTTTTATTAAATTTGTTATTTCCAATTGTTTATTATTCAACCAATGGGTTGTTGTTTATGGCGTTTTCACTTTCTTCTGTTTCAGTATCAACTTCATTTTGTAGATATCTATAGTTGAATTAATCTCTTATATATTATAAAGGTAAATATATTTGTGTTCACGGAGTTCCTAATTTCATTATATTTAATTAATAATTCAAAACATTACAACTTAGATGAAATCATACTAAACTAATAGTCTTTTGTGGAAGGTATTACATCAGAGATGTACCCATCGCTTTGGTCATCACTTTCTTTGGACTTATCGTCGTTATCTATTTAATTGTCGTATAATGCCATAATCTCGTTTAGCCTTTCTCTCATCTTACATTTAAATATCATCACAACCCTGAATTTTGCATCGCTCGAAGGTGCTAAATGACAAAGTTGTTCAAGAAGGTGTAGTCTATCTGTGTTCAACACTTCATCCTCTTCAATCAATAATTCACTCCGTCTTGATAAGTCACTTTCACCGTTCTTGATGATTCATCCAAACTCCAACTAGTAACTGTTGGTAGATCAGTAATGTCATCATCATCATCATCTGCTGGAAATTTTCTTTTCAATCTTCTTATTACCGTTTGAGTTCTTTCACAATCGTTGGCCCTTGGAACCCCAATGGCCAGAATATCTATCTGAACGCCCTCATCCATACTAAGTATAGCGTTGATGGTTTTGACCTTCACCCTTCTCCTGTCTGAGAACTTTAGGACGAAACGTCTCTCCGACCTCTCAAACCTTCATGGAATAACCAGAGCCAATTTTTTTAAGTTTTATGGCGTTTTAAACAATTAGTGGTGTGTTTAGAGAATTTTGTGGAGTGTTAAGTTTGTTTATCTGTTCACTTATATAATAACCTTTTTTTGCGCGAGTTAGATATATGTTTTTTGCGCCAAAAAACAATAGTAGGATGGAGCCCTATATATGTTTTTTGATGTGTATTTTTGGTAAATTTTGTCGTGTGATGTTGGATGCAGAGTTATAATGTGACAGGCAATTATGTCGTTTAGAAAATAAAAAAAATTGAATTGCCATGGTGTGGTTGTTTTTAATATAATAATGCTAGTAATAAAGTTTCTGTCATTTCAATTACTGTTTTTAGTTACTGTTTGTTTAGTCTTATCTGTTAAGGTTGTAACACTTCACATCTTTTAAGTTTGGCGTTTTTATTTAATAGCGTTTTATAGAGAAAAATAGCAAACTAAAACTTTTGTGTGCCACCCTTTTTGCACTATTCATTTTGCAGCTTGTTTTATACATTTCAGTAATTATTTGGAGTTTTTAATAATACGTGATTAAAGGTTTTTTGGTGTTTTGGTGTTTGGCATTAATGGCATTTTGGCATTGTATAAGCAATTTAGAGAAGTAATATATTTTATTAGATGAAAATTAGATAACAAACCACAAAAAATGACATACAACTAAAAAAACTAGGAAAGAAAAAAGAAATTAAAAATGCTAATCCAATTTCTTTTCCAAATCTTCACTGCGTCAGTCTTTTCTTCTTTAACTTTTTGTCCCATGAACCTTTGAATTCCTTATATAGTTGCCGATTTTTTCCTACACAGCTGAAACGGCCCGCTCTAGACGAAGCTGATCGTTCAGTAAAATATGGCGTTTTGATTTTAGGTTGATCTTTAGTTGTTTTGTTGAAGTGGTTTTTTGGATGTCGGAGACATAGACCGATGCCGTATTTTGTCGATGCTAATATTGGGGTGTGATTGTGAGTGGGTTTTTCGCTTGATGTACAAAATAGCATTTACACATGCCCTCATCCTCATGCTCATCCCACTCTACATCTTTTAATAATGCACTCCAAAATAGCATTACACTGGTATCGTTCTCTTCTTCTCATACAAACCTTTAAAAACAAATCATACAAAATGACATATCATTGTCACTTGACTCGTTTTCTTGAAGATTTGTCCATCTCATTCAGCAAAAGGTTATGGGTGTGACCAAGAGAACATGGTGTTTTAAGTGAATAGGTTGCCAAGAAAACATGGCGTCTTAAGTGAATGGTTTGCCAAGAGAACATGGTTTTTTGTGTGTTTTGGGTGTGACCAAATGGCTACTGGGATGTTTGTTTATATAAATGTTTTTTGGCGTGTAATTTAGGCGGGATTTTATTTTAATAAATGGTAGTAATAAAGTATCCGTCGCTTCGGTTATTGTTTGTTCAGCTTTATCTATCAAGGCTGTAACACCTCCCATCTATCGTGTTTGGCGTTTTGTATTTTAATGGCGTTTCACTGATAAGAATTATAGAACACACTAATCAACTTTTTGGTGTTTTGCAATTGTGGCATTTTGCCGTTTTATAGCTAATTTGAGAAAATAATATTTTTATTATTTAAAAAGTACATAGCAAACACAGAAAAAATTGCACAAAAGAAAAAAAAATTAAACTCCTAGTTAGAAGGGATTTTGTCTGAGAAGTATCCATCACTCCCTTCGTCTTCTTTTTCGGATTCTTCTACTAGTTTCTCATCCAAGTCATCACTTTCACTTTCATTGGCATTTTGTTCTTGAAGATTTTGAAGCCTCCATTTGAACATGTCATGCAACAACTCCAGTTTCATGTTCATATCTGTGTTTAAACATGTTGCGTTGTGTAACTCCTCCATGAACCCAAGACCCTGCTTGGTCATGATGTTTTCAAGCATGTAGTCTTCCTGCTCCCCGTTGTCACATATAATTGTGACCATGTCAGTGTCATCATGAAAACGCCATAGTCTGATGACTGGATCCATTTTTGCATTTGCGTAGTTTTGTCCAAATTTTCTGGTTAATCTTCTTATAACTGTATGTGTTTTATCACAGTGGTTATCTAGAGGGACGCCAAGCGCTAAGATCCCCTTTTGTACTTTTTCTTCCAAGTTCAATATGGCTCTGATTGTTTTAACAAACACTCTTCTTCTGTTGTCAAAACGGATTACGAAACTTCTGGTTCTGAGTGTGTATCTCCATGAAATGATGGTTGCCATTTTTTTCCAGTCAGAGTTTTTTGTTTTTGAAATTTGGCGTTTTGGTTAAACATGGCATTTTAATATGATCAATTTTTTGAAGTGATAATTGAAGTGATTGTAATGTCGTTTATATAATGATATTTTTGGCGCGTAATTTAGAAGAGATTTTTTTTGTAATAAATGTTAATAATTAACTTTCAGTTACTTTTTTGTTCACACAAGTATCTGCAACGCGTTTGATCATTAAGTGTCATCGTTTTTGTATCAGTGGCGTTTTAGATACATATGTCGTTTCATCTGCAAGGGAGTGGTGTGTATGGAATGGTGTTTTGTCATTAGTGTGGCGTTTTGTTTTAGAGCAGTAGAAAGACCGTAGAAGAAAAAAATTATAAACACATCTGTAAAAAAAGTGAAAAAAATTGCCGAGTCGGTAGTTTTGACAGATGCGAGTTTTTTTACGACTGACGTAAATTTTGGAAGAAGATAAATATTTTTTTACGCCTCATGTAAATGTGGGTATGAGACATTTTTTTCAATTTTTTTTGCTAAAACAAGTGATTGTTTTTACTACTTTTTACTTTTGAGAAGAAAAAAAACTTTCGGAAAAACCTTTTTGATGGCCCAGTTCTCGCAATTCGTGGTGGTTCTCATTTGAACTGAATCCTATATATATATATGGTTATGTTCATTTATGAATAGCCCCTTGATTATGAATACTAATGAACTAATCCTAGCCTTAATTGTCAATACACAAGTGTAGATCAATGGCAATGATTGATGATGAAATTTCACTAGTTTATTTTACGATTTAATGATATAAAAGAATGGCCAAATTAAATCATTAAGGTCTTAACGACTTTATTCTCAGACGAGTTTATAAAAACTCCTAATTAAATCTTTACGTATCATTGGATATTAATTTTTAGCCGTTAAAAAAAATGATATCATTATTAATTAATACTATTGCACAGGACACTATGACTAGAAGGCATAATTAATTTTAGGTGTTTTACTCGTAGTTCGTTAGTTGATTTTAACAAATTGTACAAATAGTTAGGTTCTTATTATTGTTTTGTTATTTTGTAAATATTATGTTATAGTCTTGTATATTATTATGGATTCAGTGGTGAAATTGTTTATTTAAATTTTTTAAATAATAACAGATAATCATGTTTAAATAGTTCAGGACTGATTTTTTTTAATCCATAATTAAAGGCTTAAAATTGGATTATATATTAAATAATGATCATTATTATAATCTAATATAAAAACACTTTCTTAATATCAATTTTTGGTAAGGCTTAAACAAAAAATATCATTGTAAGTTATAAACGTTTGAGGTAAGGGTTGATTTTGTAGGAAGGTTTAGGAGACATAATCTAAAAAAATAATTGGTTAATTTAACATGTATATTTAAAAGTCGGATATTAAGGTAAAGATTTTAAAATAAAAAATGTTAATAGTAACTTAATGAATTATTTCCGTTTATTGTTTCTTAGCTATTCATTATTATTCTTTATTAATAATATATATTTATGAATATTATTTAGTATTTCTTTTTCCAGTGTTTCTATTTTTTTACTTAATAATTTATTACTTTATTAACCTATTGTTTCTTAGCTATTTATTATTATTCTTTATTAATAATATATGTTTTATGAATATATTTATTTATTTAGTATTTCTTTTTCCAGTGTTTCTATTTTTTTATTTAATAATTTAATATTTTATTAACCTAACCACGTAGTAACATTTATATACATTATAATTTACTATCAAATGACCACTACGTCTAAAACATATACAACTTTTTAGATACATTATAATTTACTATAATTTGGAAACCTAATATATGTTAAATGTAATACAAACAATTTGATCTAATTGGAAGGAAAATAAGTTAACACATCATTACGAATAGAATATTCATATATATCATATTACTTACAAAAATAAAATAAAAGATTGGACTATACCATAAAGGTATAAACACAAAAATTAATGCTCCACAAATTAAGATTAGTCATAATATCAAAACCCCATGAATAAGCCTTTCATACAAAATAAAACCAAAAGACTGAAATATCATGAACCCTTCATGACAACACTTGACAGTTATCGAACCCCACCAGACCCAACCGGGTTGACCGAGTCAATACCCGAACCACCACCTTTGCTTTGCTGTAGAGAACCGACATGTCAAGCCGGTTCTTACAGCAAAGCAAGGGTTGACAAGCACGGTTCGTTCTTGACTCACCACAAAAATCTTTAAAAACTATCATCATCATTCACATCTCACCACACCTTCGCACACGAGCAACATTATCGCCATCACGAAAATTATAAAGTATGACCGATCCTTATCGATCATACCCGATAATTTCCTCGTCTCAAAAAGCCTAAAAAACACCATAACATTAGTTGTCAGACGTGAGGGCTGCTTTGATCTTCTGAACAGTACATAATATCAAATTATTAACCGTTTCCACCGACTCCACAGTAAGCTTAGCAGTAGGAAGACTGTTCACAAGGATCTGAAACGCTACAGTCAAAAGAGATCCACCCGTCCCGCCACCACTGCCCCCGCCAACCCCACCATTCTCTGTCTCTGACCCAACACGATTACCTGGCCCGTCAGGTACTATCGCAAAACCTGACGGCAAAAGAGCCACGTAAGCCGAATCCCCACCGTTCATCACCACATGCATTGCTGGAATATCCACCGGCGCATACACCACCAACGACCCCGCTGAATCAATACATGTTTCTTGTAGAATTAACATACTGCTCTGGTTAGCATTCATTGCCTATAACCAAAACAAAAATATGATCAAATCATGTTTTAACCCAAGTAGTTAATGCGGCAAAATTTCGGATATCGGTTAAGGACTGATATTTGAGATATCGGTTATCACGGTGGGATATTGATAAACCTTTTGCAACTTGCAAAACACTCAACAATTTTAGCAAGTAGGAACTGACTAAGACTAACATCTAACAGTAAAACTAACAATAAAAGACTTAAAACAGTAATAGCAGCGATAAGAAGAAAGACGAATTGTAGAAATAAGAAGAAAGATACTGGGTATCGGGAAAATCGGTGATATATCGGTCAATATAGCCGATATTATCAGTATCTATATTTTGCACTGATATCTCAGCAGTGGACCGATAACCGATACATAGGTTTTAACTATTAACATTTTAACACATGCGCTTTTAAGTTTTAATAATAATAATAATACAAAAACTTGGAATATCCCACATGTAAGACGAAATATATGATTCGATTTTTTAACAATAATTTTGTACATTTTAGTAATCATTAAAAAAAGAAAATGAAAAATTAGTCATTGTGTAGTCACTGTCCAATCGAGTCAACTGCTTTGGAAAACTTCCCAAAAACCAAACGGTGACGTACGGTCTGAACCCAGAAAGGTCTCTACTGTCCCCTCTCACATGCAAACAATGTGTGTGTGTATGTGTGTTTTGACTTTCTGGATTTTCTTTCAGATGAATAATTTACTTTAACAAAACTTTTTATAATAAAGTTTCAGTCTGTACGTTAGATCTGAAATAGACCCCTTTTTATACACATTTACCCTTTTGCCCTAACTCCCTTTTCTATTTACCACTTTTCAAGCAAAACCTATTTTTGCAACTCAACCATAATAATTGTACTATATATATATATATATAGAGAGAGAGAGAGAGAGAG
This sequence comes from Scalesia atractyloides, assembly GCA_947069175.1. NCBI lineage: Eukaryota > Viridiplantae > Streptophyta > Magnoliopsida > Asterales > Asteraceae > Scalesia > Scalesia atractyloides. Next base: position 15,139,935 of record CAMTDV010000021.1, on the reverse strand, counting down.
ATTACGTTAGCACGGAGGAGGGAGACACAGTTGCCATGATCCTGACCCTTGGCTATATGAGCCATTTCTTGCATGGGTCCACCGTTGGATAAGATATCCCATTCACTTCTTAGCTGTTCATCGCGGAGAAAATCAAAAAGTCGTTGAGGCGATACGGGCAACCAAACCGAAGTTGCCGCGCTCAAAACGATGCCCGGAGGTTCACCGGGGTCATCAACACTTTGTCGGGTCATGACCTGAACGTCTTCGTCTACGTTGTTTGCACGCAGCTTGTTCCATTTGTAAACAGTAGACGCGCAGACCCCGGCGCAAAAGTTGTCCGTCATTCGTTGTGCTAGTTTTAGCATGCTCTTCCTTCCGCTTGCGGTTATCGCTGCATGCATATATGTTGGATAATGATGTTTAATATTGTTTAAACAGATGTATCGTATGCATTTAAAGGTGTAGTGTCGGTATGGCAAAAAAATGTACCGGTGTGATCTCTAGTAGGCACGGCGGATGACATAAGGACTGCGAGGCATTCGCATTGTCGTTGGAGGGCTGCCACCCACCGTTGTGCACCGAATCCCATCCCAGCACGGATCAACGGGCGGTATAGCTCGTGAACAATGCTTTCATCGTATTCCGCATGTTCCACCCATGTAACCTAAAGTAAAAAAAAAACAATTAATAAAAGTATATAACTAACAAGTAACAAGAACAAATAACCACGCTTTTTTCACAAATTGTTTTAAATAATTCTTGAATTAAAATAACATGAATCAATAGTAGAAGACAAATCTTGGAAATGGGCTCGATGAGCGACATAATATATTCATAAAAACCATGATTTGTGCAATAAAATACAAATAAAATGATATTAAAATGGTCAAGGAGTAAGAATAGAACCATCAAAACAATTGTTTTATATGAACGATGATATTAGCTATTAAAAGTAACCAGGATCAAGGTGATTTGAATAAATGTGTCTCAAGGCTCGGAAAATCGAGCAGTTAGATGTTTCTATTCTATATTATAATATAAAACTACACGAAACGATATTATATAATCGAATCTGATTTCATATGCTTGATTTAAGGAGTACCGATACTTCGGTAAGTCAAAAACAGCATCTAATATGAATACACGTTAAGAAGGTTCCCTTTCGTGTTATAAAATTCATGTGGAAATGAATCTTGTCGATGAAAATGTGGCAAATTTATATGATTAATCACTAGACGAAAAAGACGTCACAGAAATGTAGAGCCCCCGGTACGCGTTGTAATATGTGCATGAAGAGTTGTACACCTAGATAAGAGTTCTTTTGTTTTTCAACTAAGTTCTAAGGTTTAGTTTCGCAAAGTTTCAAGCCTTAGGAGAGTTGAAAATTTGGGACCGATCGCTACAACAAGACTTGTAAAATGTGCATCTAGAGTTGTACACAAACGTAGGCATCGGTATTTAAATGCTTGTACATTATGCTTAAAACGTTGTCAGATGCGCATTTAAAGTTGTACATTTAGGTAAGCATTCATGTATCAGAGCTAAGTTTTAAGGTTTTGAGTGGTGAGATATGTCAACACAAGTCATTTAAGACCAAGGCCAAGCACACCTACTTGATAAACTCCATAAATGCCAAAGAAGCTTTAAAAACTATGTGACTTTTAATAGTCAAACCGATCGTCTTTAATAATCAAGATCCGTGAAAATCACAATAGTGATCGAAAAGGAACGACAATCACATTATTCTATATAAATCCGTATATATCACAACACATTTCGAGCTAAAACAACTATAAACATCAATATGGATTTTGAACTTCAAAAAGTTAAAAGCGAACTTGATATTACCTTAGAGTAGCCATTCGGCATATCTTGAACAACACAACCCGACGGTAGCCTTCGACAACTCATAAACGCGGGTGCGTTTTCACGAATTGTATCGATTGACACGTCAACCACCGCCCACACACCTTCCGTGTGTTGCTTGCAAAACCGGAGAAAATTGACATCCCGGACTGGAACCAATGGGGAAAGAACTTGCAACTCGGCGTGCATCTAAAACAACATTAAGTTAAGATAATTGTATGTATTTAAAAAAAAAGGGATTTGAACCGAAAATTACCAATTGGAGCGCCCCATTTCTTGTTCCTCCCATACCGGTTGAAATCACATCTGTTGTTGAAGTTCTAGCAATCATACAAGGAAACATTTCTGCCCATTTGTTCTAATTAACCATAAACATTAAATTAGATCATAGTTCACAAAAATAGAAAATAATCATAACAAGTTCAACGCGATATTACCGAATCCATTAGAGTTTCAACAAGAGCCAAACTATTGATGATCACCATTCCCGTCTCCCTCGAGGCCTCCGAAACATAATCATTTGGTTTAAGCCCGATACACGGAGTAACGATCCTAGAATACTCGTCGTGGTTCATAATCTCACGGCCCCCTTCTAAGGGCCGGATCCAAAGTGGCTCATCGGTTTGGGCTAACTTAACCAACTCATCCATAGCGGCTAAAGCGAGCTCGAGATACATTGATCGCTCAAGAGAAGGATCCATTCCCATCACGGTGTTACTCGCTCTAGAAGACGGCACAACTGACGACGCACTCGAAATCCCAAAATCCGGTGGTCCTAAAGGCAATGCCGAAGTGGTCGAACTAAGCACTCCGCCGCTTCCACCGCCTTGGAGTTGGTGGAAATGGTTCCCACCAACGCCGAGTTCCAAACTCGAATTCGGCATCGACGGAGCCATCGTGGACACCGGGCGGCCGAGAAATTTACCCGCAAGCGCACAAACACGATCTAATTCGTCTTTCAATCTCGCATTTTCGATCCTAAGATGTTGTTCTTCTAACGAAATTTCACCTATCATAGCCGGACCACCACAATTCGAGCACATAGGGTTCCTCATTGCCTCTCGAATCGACATGTTCTCCGCTCGAAGCTTATCGTTTTCTTGCCGGAGAATCGAGTTTTCGTGCCGCTCTAATTGTGTCTAACAATCATAAAATCAAACTTTTAACATAAAGTTTCAATCTCACAATATTATCATCAAAATACTCAAATTTTCAACTTACTTTCATCTGGGTACGACGATTTTGGAACCAAAATTTAACCTGTCGAGTCTCTAAACATAATCTTCTACTAAGCTCCAACCGTTGCTTTTCATCAGGATGAGGACACTCTTTAAACAATCTGAACACAACCCAGATAAAAAAAATCAAATCTTTTTAACAAAAATGTTTTCTTTAAAAAAAACTGACTAAAAAAAATAAAAAAAAAATGAATCTTTACGCTTCAAGTTCTTGAATTTGTTGAGGAGTATGACGGTGGTATCTTTTTTTTCTTGGTGGTTTTCCGTCATCACCGTCAGGATCGTCACCGGAGCCGTTACCGTCCATGTTATCACTACCAGATCTACTCTCGTGCTCCTCCTCACGGCTCCGTCTGCCGCCACCACCGCCGGCGCCGGTCTCATAACTTTCCAGCGTTCTTCCGATCTCACCAACCCCACCACCACCTCCTCCTCCACCCTCCATCGTCGTTTGCTAAAAATAGAAAAAAATAATATGAATAAATAAATAAATCATTTCACACACACGTTAATATTACAAATGATTATGAACTTTTATATGTATAAAATATATAAAATAAATAAAAAAGATTACAAGAGCAAGTGAGAGGCCTGGAGAGTTGAACATTGATTTAGAGAGAGGTTGAGACATGGGACCGCCGCGGATATTATAAGGGATATCGGCGACGATTCTAGCGCCACCACCGGAACCACCACCGTCGCCGCCGTGACTGTTATCAAGAAACCCTCCAAAACTCATGAAATTTTCAGTTTCACTAGAAACCCACTAACTTATAATGTGTAAGAACACAAACCCAGTTCAAAGTATCAAACCTTTTTCGATATCATTACACAAAGACGTCAAACTAACGATCAAATCTTTCTGTGACTAGATTTGGGTTTTCAAGAAATGACTAACGGATAATGAGAAAAAGATTCTCTCTCTTCTTTCTCTCACTAGATTTTTTTTGGGTTATTGAAAAGTGTAGTGAAACCCTAAGTGTGCGCGAGAGAAGAGTTGCATGCTTGAGTTTGGGTTTTGGATCATGAGCTCGAAGAGAGAGAGAGAGAGAGATTAAAGAAAAAGAAAATGTTAACTTGTATTTTGTAGAGAGAGAGAGAGAGAGTGGAAGATGATGAAGGAGATAATGTATGTGGAGCCTTCGAAGCCTTACAAATAATAAACAATCAGAAAAAGTTTCACAGTAAAAAAGGGTCGGTTGGTTGACTATTCACTCGTCTCACACTTTCTCTATACAAGTCTTTTCTTATTTTTTATTAAATTTTATTTTATTTTACTCAAACAACACTCTATTTTTTTTAAGACAAGGAATGACGTGTCAACAACTGTGACATCATTTGCTGTGGCCAATGTCGACTACTCAATCAGTAAAACCTCGTCTCACATCCAAGTCAAACCGGCGCCACCATTATACGCGCTTAACCTGGTTGCCACAAAAAATAATAAGAGTGAGAATCAAACCTGTGTCACAAGGAACACCAATTATTTCCTCAACCACTTTACCATTACCTCATTGGCACAACCCTCTTTTCAAAGCCACTTAGGCTCCAAGAGGAATAATCTCTTGTGTTAGACCAAGGTTCAAACATTGGAATATGTAAGTATTTAAGGAGAAAAATTAGTCGTTAAAAGAAAACACTCTTTTTCTAATGTAACTCCAGTATCGTGGTGGATCTTAAACTTAGTTCTCGATTAAATCAGGTGAAACCGAACCCTCAAAATCCAACACTTACACTACATAACAAATTTTTTAAAACCTTTTGGTAAAATTCACAATACGAAGCAAAAAAAACAATGAGGCTTGGGAACCCGTCTGGCACAAGCTAACAACCGCCCCTAACACTAGTAGGACTCTCTGCCATGGTCTGACAACAATTCAGTTTTGTTTGATATCAGTTTGATTTATTACATTATTAGTATACCACAGTTATTCAATATAGTTTATGATACCGAATTTTAATACAACTAAAAGAAGGGCTAAAAGAAAAGTCGTATTTAAACTGGAATGTCGGAAAAAAAATAAACATATCTATATGTTTAGCTTTTTTAAAGAAGTTAGTGAACACAATTTATGAAAGAAAAAATAGGTTAATTTAAAATAAATGAGTTCAAAGAAGTATATTATTTTAACTAGTATTAACTCCCCGCGTTGCGGCGGGGACGTAAAACCATGACTGTAACATTTGTCAAAAACGGTTTTCCAAACCCGCTCCGTTTGTAATCGAATATCAAGTTATAAATGTTTCGTTGCGTATTTATGTCCATTTTAATTTTTAATGATGCATAATTAATAAACAAACTAGAATATAAAAGTTATAATTTATAAAAAGTAAAAATAAAATAATTAAAAAGAAAATTAGGCTGCCGGGACTCGAACCCGGGTCAGCCGGGTTTAAGTTCAAAGACTTATCACACACACATATAACCACTCCGCCACTTGTTGTTTTCTGTATATTCTAGGAAACAAATAAATTTTATGGTCTGTCATAAATCAATCCGGTTACGCGAACTGTAACCGAAATCGGTCACCAAACGTCCAAAGACGTTTGATTGATCGCGGTTTACTGAGTTTAACCGATACACCGACACCTACAATCAATTTAGCTTTGAATGGACTTGAATTCAAGAGTGGATCGGTTTTAATAACCGAAAACTTTTATTTTCTGAATAACTTCAATCATAGACCCCTCTCGCGACTCAAACACATCTGCAGACCTTCGAATTTCACTTTCGCAATACTTTCAGTTCGCCGGAGAAGCTAATTGAACTCGCCGAACTTTCGCCGGAAAACCGTGTGTTCCATCAAATCAGTGAGTCTCTAAATTCTTTCGTTGTCTATCAATTGTTAAGCTATTGCTAACTCAAACCCTTCAATCGGAATCAATTTCAGACGTCGATATCGGATAATTTAGCTTTGAATGGACTTGAATTCAAGAGTGGATCGGTTTTAATAACCGAAAACTTTCATTTTTCTGAATAACTTCAATCATAGACCCCTCTCGCGACTCAAACACATCTGCAGACCTTCGAATTTCACTTTCGCAATACTTTCAGTTCGCCGGAGAAGCTAATTGAACTCGCCGGACTTTCGCCGGAAAACCGTGTGTTCCATCAAATCAGTGAGTCTCTAAATTCTTTCGTTGTCTATCAATTGTTAAGCTATTGCTAACTCAAACCCTTCAATCAGAATCAATTTCAGACGTCGATATCGGATAATTTCCCTCTCGCCGGAAAACTTCTGAAAATTCTTATCTTCCTCTGTAAGACGGTATAGACATTCAAACCTTCTGATAACTCTTGTTTAATACTTCAATTCCTCACTTAGCTAATTAAAATTGTTAATTTATTTGCTCAGTCGAAATCTGTAAAAACAGAGCCGACGACTTGCCGGAATTCTGAGATAAATCGTTCTCTGGTATGTTTACTTCTAAAAATCGTCTCTGCCATTTCATTTTAGTCTTATGAATGTTTGTCAAACAAATTAAACAAGAAACAATAGAGTAATCGTAGGCTGTAATTCGGTAACGAAGAAGACGAAGTTAAGTTGATTATAAGTTTATTATAATATGGATATTATCTCGGGTTAGACACACAGTCCAGCGGTGGACTGTGTGCACATACATATCACACGCCGCGAGTTCGATCCTTGACACACGTATGCTTTATAATAAAAATGTTTTATTTTTCTAACTGAACCGGATCCTTTTCGCAATTAGATGTTAAGTATAATAAAAATCCGTATATTAACCAAGTTAGACACACAGTCCAGCGGTGGACTGTGTGTAACGATAAATCACAGGTCCCGGGTTCGAGACCTGTTGACGGCACCAGTTCGATGATTTAAAACACTTTTTGAAAATAAAGGAATTTTGATTAACTGAATTAGTATATAAATATAAATAAAAACAGAATTATTTCGGGTTAGACACGTAGCTCAGTTGGTAGAGCTGCGTGCACGCGTACGGGAGGTCTCGGGTTCGAGTCCTGCCCGGCGCATACATACACACAATAAAACCGGTCAAACAGTCAACGCTTATGGTCAACGGTCAACGCAAAAGTCAACATTTTTATATTTTTATTTATTTAATTTAATTTAAAAATCAATTAAAAATACTTAAAAATAATGTTTTTAAAGATAGGAAATAGCCTTAAACTCACAAAAATATATCTAAAAATCCTATTAAAATTATTAGTAAGATCCACTCATTTACTATATCTTCCGTTATTATTTAGGTTAGTTAATCCTCGTTGTTCAATTATTCCAACTCGTGCGCATCTCATCATCTCCAACCGAACGCACCCATTGTGAGTGAATCTCTACAAAATTCCCCGTTTTAATCACGTTTTTGGGGTGTATCATGTGTCTTACCATTTATTATATTTAAATCATTGTGCATACATCATATCATGAACAAACGTGTATTCAGCTTGTATCAACTGTTGTGTGGTTATTGTTTAGATTTAATTTATATTTTCAGTACAAGCAATTTCATAGGCCGCCGCTCCCCATTACATTATGAGCGTTGAGCAGTTCCCCATTACATTATGAGCGTGAACCTGGCGTGCCAACATACGATCGGCTCCGTTTGATTGAGCCTTGATCGCACAGACATTCATCATTTTCAGTACATACATTTATCATAGGCCGTCCGTTCCCCATTACATTATGAGCGTGAACGTGACGTTGCCAACATATACAGTTTCATTCATGTTATATATTCATGCAAGTTCATTTGTTATTGTATGTTATTGTATGTTATTGTTTGTGGTTGTTATTGCTATTGTTTGATTATTTACATTTGCTCACATATGACTATTGCACAGTTTTTCCTTGATAAAATAACAAGAAATCAATAATAAATGTTTATCTAACAAGGTTCACTCGCCAACTTATGTTGACCCAAAAACCCCCATTTTTACACATGATACAGGTGAACCAGCTGCAGCAAGAAACACATAGGATTAGCTTAGAAGAATAAACTGGTTTAGAGCTTGGATTGTTTAGTTGGTTAATTTTCTTTGTATTGTATGGACATGTTTGGATTATTGAGAATGTAATTTGACTTTAATAAATATGAAACATATTAGTAAATATCATGAGCTTTGGTGATAACCCAATTATGCCCCGACTCTTATTCCGTTGCGGGTCGGGGTGTGACAGATTGGTATCAGAGCCATGACTATAGGGATATAGGATAGGTTATTAGACCCTTAGAGCCTATACTATAGTTGATTAGAAATTTTTAAGATTTTTGTGTGTTACATGCCAAATTTCATGATGTTTATATGTTTTATGTTAATGTTACATTCAATGTTATGCAAGCATGTTCATAAGTATATATTATCATATAATGCCTATCATGAATCATATTCTCATATCCATGAAAGCACACATCTCATCATTTTCATGATTGTTTTTACAATGATTTTTGTATTTTCAAATCTCATTAAAGTGAGTTCTCATGACGGGCATGTAGTAACTGGAAGGGTACAAGTACCGGTAGTCGGAACGTCCTGTCTAGGCTTGGCATTCGTATAAATCCAAAATAAAGGACCAGTTTGCCTACCTGGGGACTAACGATGAGAGTACGAAGTACCTATTAGGCCAAAGCATGCTATACCAAACGTCATGTGAGCTAACCCCACTTTGAGTTGTCATTGTGTCTACACCTGGACACATTCCGAGCATACATCTCGTAAACATATTTTGTGGTTTTCATTCGGGTCATGCGAGTGTTAAATCGCCAATACTAATGTGAATCCTACCAAGCCAATAGTCATGGGGGCCCACATGACTATACAGGTGAAGGTATGGGGGACATTTGAGGCCCAACATGAGCAAACCCAAGACATCCTATGGATGTAGTTGCATTATTGATATTTATATTATTTTCATTTTCTTTAAGACACATGACACCTAAAAAGACTCCATAAACTCACAATCTTCTTATGTATGTTCCTGTAGATGTCGGCTAGACAACAACGAGGGGGTAAAAGATCAGGAAGGTCTCACGAACGCTTGGCCACACAAATCGCAAAACAAATGGCCGCGGTGCTTCCTGACATTGTGGTTCAAGTACAACAAGCTCTCGCCACAAATCCCACTAATCCCCCCAGCAAAATGACCAGAACATCGGCAACCCTCCTACCAGCAAGTGCTTATATAAACATTTCAAGTCTTGCGATCCTCCTAAATTTGAAGGGACCGAAGGTGTCACTGCTCTCCTCCACTGGTTTGAGGAAATGGAAAACACCTTCCTCAACTGCGATTGTCCCGAGGATCGCAAGGTACGATACGCAACCTGGAGACTATTTGGGGTAGCTCTTACCTGGTGGAATACTGAAAAGGGTAAGAGGGGAATCGAAGATGCTATGGCCTTAACGTGGGAGGAGTTAAGGGAAATCATGACGAGGTGATTCTGTCCTAGAAGTGAGATTAAAAAGCTAGAGGACGAATTTCATTCTTTGAAGCAAAAGGAGGGAGATCATACTTCCTACAACAAGAGGTTCTTAGAGTTGAACCAAATGGTCCCTAACTTGTTCACCCCAGTTTACCGCTTAATCGAGCATTATATTCGAGGTCTTCCCTTGAAAATTCAAGATTCAGTTCTCAGCACTTCACCAGCAACACTTGAAGCTGCTATGGAACTAGCTACTGAACTGACCGAGAATCGAATTCGCAACGGTAAGTTTAAAGAGGAGAAAAAGAAAGCCCCCGTTGAGGGCCAAACTTCAAACCATTCCACCTCCTCCTATAAGTTTGCTAACAAGAGGAAACGTAACACCAGAAACTTCGCTGTCACACAAACCAATTTCCCTATCCCTGCTGCACCCATTACCCAAGTTGCCCCTTCACCTGCACCATACAAAAGGCCATACTCTGGCCCATTACCAAAATGCAACTGTTGCCAATACCACCATTTTCCTGATCATCCCTGCCAACATTGCACCGGCTGTGGTCGCGCAGGTCATACTGTTCAAACCTGTCGCATACCTCAGCGAACGAACCGCCACCAGCCTTCAACCCAAACCCACCAACAAATAATGGGTCAAGCCCAACAACCCCTACTACTACCCCCTACCCAACATTTAGCCCAATCATACTACCAACCCAACTATCCCATGGTACAACCTATGTGGGCTTGCTACAATTGTGGAGACCCAAGCCACTTTAGAAACACTTGTCCACGGTTGGTGAACATTATTCATGCTCAAGCCCAAGCCAACCCGGTGAATCAAGCTAACCAAGCTCCTCCACCTGCAAGAGGAAGAGCTTTCAACATCAACGCTAATCAGGCTAGAGCTGACAGCAATGTGGTTAACGGTACGTTCCTTATCAATGGTAGTTATGCATCCATGTTGTTTGATACTGGCGCGTATAAAAGTTTTGTGTCCTTAGAGTTTGAACCCATCCTAAACCAAAATCGTGATAAGCTCATGGAATCCATAACAGTGGAAGTTGCTGACGGGAAACCGTCTCATTAAACTCCATTATACGCAATTGTACTCTCTCTTTAAACGATCATAATTTTCTAGTTGACCTCATTCCCATGAAGTTGGGAAGCTTTGACATTATAATTGGTATGGACTGGCTCAGCCAACATCAGGCTGAAGTTGTATGCCGTGAAAAGTTTATACGCATTCCTCTTTCAAACGGTCAGACTCTAGGAATCTTTGGAGAAACCTCGTCGAAAGGGCTCAGATTAATGTCCTGTCTTCAAGCTCGAAAATATCTTCGCAAGAATTACGTCGCATTTTTAACCCATGTCGTCAAAAAGGGAACCATGAGGAAGAAATTCGAAGACATCCCAGTAGTAAAAGATTTTCCGCAAGTTTTTCCTGACGACATTTCAGGACTTCCTCCCGTGAGAGAAGTCGAATTTCGCATTGATCTTATACCTGGTGCTACACCAGTTGCAAAGTCTCCTTATAGGTTAGCCCCCTCTGAAATGCAAGAGCTAGCCAGTCAATTGCAAGAGTTGACTGACAAAGGATTCATACGTCCTAGCTCCTTGCCTTGGGGTGCACCTGTCTTTTTTGTGAAGAAGAAAGATGGATCGTTTCGCATGTGCATCGACTACAGAGAACTCAACAAGTTAACGATCAAGAATCGCTATCCATTACCTCGCATTGACGATCTTCTCGACCAACTTCAAGGCGCCAGCTGTTTTTCAAAAATCGACCTTCGATCTGGTTATCATCAACTCAGAGTACATGAAGAAGACGTCCCAAAGACCGCTTTCCGAACTCGTTATGGTCATTATGAATTCATGGTCATGCCATTTGGTTTAACCAACGCTCCAGCTGTCTTCATGGATCTAATGAACAGAGTCTGCAAACCCTATCTCGATCGTTTTGTTATAGTCTTCATCGACGACATCCTCATTTATTCAAAGTCTAAGTCTGATCATGAACGACATCTTCGACTCATCCTTACACTTCTAGAGAATGAAAAGCTTTACGCCAAATTCTCCAAATGCGAATTCTGGTTAAAAGAGGTACAATTCCTTGGACATGTAGTCAATGGCAAGGGAATACATGTCGACCCCTCCAAGATCAAAGCGGTACAAGAATGGCAAGCGCCACGCATACCAACTGAAGTAAGATCATTCCTTGGTTTGGCTGGTTATTATCACCGTTTCATTTCAAACTTCTCTCGCATTGCTGTACCACTCACGGCTTTAACTCATAAGGGAAAACCTTTCATATGGGGACCCAAACAAGAAGAAGCCTTCCAAACCCTTAAACAAAAACTCTGTGATGCACCAATCCTCACTCTGCCTGAAGGTTGTGATGACTTCGTGGTTTATTGCGACGCGTCAGGGCAAGGGCTAGGATGTGTTCTAATGCAAAGAGGAAAGGTTATAGCTTATGCTTCGAGACAACTCAAGACTCATGAGAAGAACTACACCACCCATGACCTAGAACTTGGAGCCGTTGTGTTCGCTCTTAAGATATGGAGACATTATCTCTACGGTACTAAGTGTGAAATATACACTGACCACAAGGGTCTTCAACATATCTTCAATCAAAAGGAGTTAAACATGAGGCAACGAAGATGGGTCGAACTTCTAAATGACTACGACTGTGAAATTCGGTACCACCCTGGCAAGGCAAATATGGTGGCTGATGCACTCAGTCGAAAGGATTATGCGAACTCCATTCGTCTTCTATGTTCGCAAATCATAATTGACATTAAAGATCAAATTCGAGAAGCCCAACATGTTTTAGTAACGGAGGATGATGTACGAAAGGAGCTGTCCTGTGGAGCTGAACTTAAAATTGAAACTAAATCTTACGGTATTCTGTACTATCTAGATCGCATATGGATTCCCGACCACAACAACCTTCGTGAATTTCTTATGAATGAGGCTCACAAAACACGATACTCTATACACCCAGGAGCCGATAAGACAAGACCTTCGATACACCTATTGGTGGCCTGGAATGAAAAAGGATATTGCTATTTTTGTTTCCAAGTGCCTTACATGTTCCAAGGTGAAAGCTGAACACCAAAGACCCTCTGTGTAACATCCGTCAAAAACCGGATTTACCAAACCCGCTCCGTTTATTAACCGAACGATCAGTTAAACATTTCGTGGCGTATTTAATGCCCAAATTAATTTTAAACGATACATAATTAATAAGTATATTGGATTATAAAAGTTATATTTGAAAAAGTATTAAAATTAATGAAATAAAAATAAAACAATGCTGCCGGGTTTCGAACCCGGGTCAGCTGGGTAAACTTCAAAGCCTTAACACACATCTTTCCAACCACTCCGCCACTTGTGTTTCTTGTTTATTATTAGAAACAATTAATGCAAATACACAAACTCGAATTCAAACTGACGCGCCCAAATCGCAGTCGTCGGAAATCCCGACGATTTCGCCGAGATTGGACGGTTTCTTCTGTTTTAACCGACGCATTAACCTTAACATCGGTTATAACCGATGTCCTGTCCGCGACACAAGTCATAACCGCCGGAAAAGTTATTGACTGATGAATCAAGACTGAAATCAGACCACATGCATCTCGATTCTTTCCTATAAATGCACCCTCTAACCTCTGATAGCCTTTTCGCTCACGATCACACCCATTCTCGACGAAGTTTCACTCGCCGGAAAGTTTCTGCAACTCGCCGGAAAACCGAACCCCTTCACTTCTGTGCCTTACTCTAAAAACAGAACACCTAGAGCTCATACCGAAGTCACCCACACTCACCTCAAGCTTCCTGAAGACCTTCTGCCGCAAGATAAACGTCGCCGGAATAACCTGCTGTTATCGGAAATTTCGCCGGCGAAACAGAGGATCTCTGTTCGGTATATCTTACACCTAATCTCTCTCGTTTTTATTAATCTCACATGTAATTAATCACAACACGCTATAGAAACTTATTATTTTTGTCAAAACAGTCGGACATCGATTCTGGTTAAGTTTAACGAAGAAGACGAAGTACTGATATGATATAAGATTAATTAAAAACAGTTTTTATGAACGGGTTAGACACACAGTCCAGTGGTGGACTGTGTGCAAACAATATGCCTAACGTCCCGAGTTCGATTCTTGACACACGCGCCTTCACAGAATTAAAATGCCTTTTTTTAGAGACCGAACCGGGTTAACTTCAGTAAGATGTTAAGTATTATAAAAACCAGATTATTTACCAAGTTAGACACACAGTCCAGCGGTGGACTGTGTGCCAAACTAAACCACAGGTCCCGGGTTCGAGACCTGTGGCGAGCACCGAGCCGATGCATTAAAATCGTTTTTAAAATAAATGATTTTCGGATTAATTCAATTAGTATATAAATATAACTAAAAACAGAAATATTTCGGGTTAGACACGTAGCTCAGTTGGTAGAGCTGCGTGCACGCGAACGGGAGGTCTCGGGTTCGAGTCCTGACCGGCGCATACAGTTACACAATAAAACCGGTCAACAAGTCAACGGTCAACAAGTCAACGGTCAAAAAGTCAACATTTTTTATTATTTTTATTTATTTATTTTATTTAAAAATCAATTAAAAATACTTAAAAATAACATTTTTAAAGTTAGAAAATAGCTTTAAACTCACAAAAATATATCCAATAATCCTACTAAAATTGATTAATAAAATCCGCTTATTTACCGAACCATTATATTATTATCTAGGTTAGTTTCACTCGTGGTTAAATCCAACTTCGTGCGCATTCAACATCATCAACCGAACGCACCCACTGTGAGTGAATCTTACAACTCCCCTTTTTAGTTACACGTTTTGGGGTGTGTCATGTGTCACTAAAATTAACTCGTTTATTTAAACTTGTGCCATACCATATTGTGATCTAAACTTAGAGTGTAAATATTGTTTGTAGTTATGTCTTTCACATTGTCAAGTTGTATGCAAATCATTCATTAGGCCCATCAGTTCGTAGAACAACGCGTGCCTCAAAACTCATTCATTAGGCCCATCAGTTCCTCGTGAGAGACGGGTTGAGCAACGCGTGCCTCAAAACAATTTATTATTGTATGTGTGTGCATTATCTGATATTAAGTGTTTTATGAATATGTTTACATCTATATTTACTCATATGTGGTTGTGCACTTTATTTTATAATCAATTCAATAAACTTGTTCAAATGCTTTTCATAGGATTCACTCGCCAACTTTTTGTTGATCCAAAAACCATTTTTTACACATGATACAGGTGAACAGGATGAAGCAAGGAAAACATAGGAAATGCCTTAGAAGAAAACAATGAAGTCTAGAATGATGTTTAGGACATGATGAAATTAAGATAGTATGTTTCCCTTTAAATTGTAATAATGAATATGAAACGTTATAATAAATGTCATGAGCTTTGATGATAACCCAATCATGCCCCGATCACCTTTTCCGCTGCGGGTTGGGGTGTGACAGATTGGTATCAGAGCCATGACTATAGGGATATAGGATAGGTTATTAGACCCTTAGAGCCTATACTATAGTTGACTAGATTTTAATAGTTTATGTGGTTACATGCAAACTTATGATATTTATTTGTTTCATATTTGTTTATACTTACAGTCAAACATACATACTTACATACACATTCATCATACATATTTCAATGTTCACATATTCAAATCATCTTCATACTTTCGTTATTCAAAGATTTTGTCGCATTTTTCATTTTTCAAATCTCATCAAAGTGAGTTCTGCGACGGGCATGTAGTAACTGTAAGGGTACAAGTACCGGTAGTCGGAACGTCCTGTCTAGGTTGGCATTCGTATAAATCCAATATAACGGACCAGTTTGCCTACCTGGGGACTAACGATGAGAGTACGAAGGACCTATTAAGCCAAAGCATGCCACACCAAACGTCGTTCGAACTAAACCCACTTTGAGGTGTCACCGTGTCCACACTTGGACACATTCCGAATATCATACATTACATATTTCTCGATTTTCTCCGGGTTTTAGTGTACGTGACCAGGCTAACACATGCGAACCATATGAAAAACCCGGTATTCATGGGGGCCCACATGATTACGAAGGTGAAGTATGGCGGCATGCAAGACCCAATTACGAGCAAAGCCCAAGACATCCTATGGATGTAGTAGATTTATTATTTTATATTTATTTTATAAATGTTCATTCCTAAATACGACACCTGATCCCTAAATCATCCAACTCATACTCTTGATATGTATTCCTTGTAGATGTCTTCTAGCCTCACAAGCCATACCCATCCAAGCTATCCCAATCACGCAAATAGCACCCAACTCAACTTACCCAAATAAGAAACCATACCTTGGACCTCACCCTCAATGTAACACCTGTTTTTATCACCATCCATCTACCTTACTTTGTCGACTATGTGCGAATTGTGGACGCTATGGTCATTTGAGCAAGGTTTGCCGCACCCTTCAAAACCAAACCACACCCCCTACTCAAAATATGATCCAAACATATCAACAACCTCAATACCCCATGTTACCTTATGTTCGAGCTTGCTTTAATTGTGGCGACCCTACCCATTTCAGAAACACGTGCCCTCGATTGGTTAACATCATAAACGCTCAAGCTCAATCAAACCCAGTTAACCAAGCAAACCAAGGAAACCCAATCACTAGGCCACTAGCAAGAGGAAGAGTTTTCAACATCAACGCCAATCCTGTTGAAGTTAATGACGGCTCAAACGAAACCACCCAACTAGTCCCCTTCACCAAAAATCAAGATTCGACTCCAACCGCTTAGTTTTTATGTTTTCTTTATGTTATCTCAATTTTCCGGTATCCCAGTTATAAATTGGAATCTTATCCAAGGATCTTAATGCGAATTATTATTTCAGTTTGTTTATGTTTTAAAGTCACATAGAACCAATCATAACTTACGGATAAAGCCAATGAAAATTTGATAAGAATATGGTGGATACGCCGTTGGTACTTCCTATATATAAGTATTCTTGCCAAAGAATCAGAGGCATTATCTGGCGGTTATGAGAAGTTCCATGTAGAATTTAGTATTGTCTCGATTGAAGTTTGTTTTGTACTCACTGATTTAGCATTTATAGCATCTCATCATTTAAAGAAATTGGATTGTGTTCCATTTCTACATAGACTAACCTCTCCATCATAACAAACGAGAGAGGTATTGTCATCATTCAAACATGTATACTATCAGAATTAAGACTCAAGTTTTGGTTGTTGTGGTTGTTTTAGAGTCACATAGAACTAATCATAACTTGCGGATAAAGTCAATGAAAATTTGACAAGAATATGGTGGATACGCCGCTGGTACTTCCTATATATAAGTATTCTTGTCAAAGGATCAGAGGCATTATCAGGCGGTCATGAGAAGTTCCATGTAGGATTTAGTAATGTTTTGGTCGAAGTTTGTTCATCATACATTTCAACGTATTTCAATTTCATCATTTAAAGAAGTTGAGCTATGTCTCACTTCCACAAGGACTAACCTCTCCATCATAACAAACGAGAGAGGTACTGTCACCATTCAAACATATATACTATCAGAATTAAGACTCAAGCTTTGGTTGGTTGTGTTTATTTATGTATTAGAGTCACATAGAACTAATCATAACTTGCGGATAAAACCAATGAAAATTTGACAAGAATATGGTGGATACGCCGCTGGTACTTCCTATATATAAGTATTCTTGTCAAAGGATCAGAGGCATTATCAGGCGGTTATGAGAAGTTCCATGTAGGATTTAGTATTGTCTTGGTTGAAATTTGTGTTACATTCACTGATTTAACATTCATATCATATCATCATCTAAAGAAATTGGATTGTGTTCCATTTCTACATAGACTAACATTTCCATCACAACAAACGAGAGAGGAACTGTCACAAATCAAACATGTATGCTATCAGAATTGAGACTCAAGTTTGGTTGTTGTGTTTGTTTTAGAGTCACATAGAACTAATCATAACTTGCGGATAAAGTCAATGAAAATTTGACAAGAATATGGTGGATACGCCGCTGGTACTTCCTATATATAAGTATTCTTGCCAAAGGATCAGAGGCATTATCAGGCGGTTATGAGAAGTTCCATGTAGGATTTAGTATTGTCTTGGTTGAAATTTGTGTTACATTCACTGATTTAACATTCATATCATATCATCATCTAAAGAAATTGGATTGTGTTCCATTTCTACATAGACTAACCTCTCCATCACAACAAACGAGAGAGGAACTGTCACAAATCAAACATGTATGCTATCAGAATTGAGACTCAAGTTTTGGTTGTTGTGTTTGTTTTAGAGTCACATAGAACTAATCATAACTTGCGGATAAAGTCAATGAAAATTTGACAAGAATATGGTGGATACGCCGCTGGTACTTCCTATATATAAGTATTCTTGCCAAAGGATCAGAGGCACTATCAGGCAGTTATGAGAAGTTCCATGTAGGATTTAGTATTGTCTTGATTGAAATATGAGTTATACTCACTGATTTAGCATTCATATCATCTCATCATTGGATTATGCCACCATTCAAACATGTATACTATCAGAATTTGGACTCAGATATTGGTTGTGGTGTTTATTTATGCTTTAGAGTCACATAGGACTAATCATAACTTACTGATAAAACCAATGAAAATTTGACGAGAATATGGTGGATACGCCGCTGGTACTTCCTATATATAAGTATTCTTGCCAAAGGATCAGAGACATTGTCAGGCGGTTATGAGAAGCTCCATGTAGGATTTGGTAATTTCTTGGTTAAAGTTTGTTTTTATATTCACTGATCTAGCATTTATATCATCTCATCATTTAAAGAAATTGGATTATGTCACCAATCAAACATGTATACTATCAGAATTAGGACTCAGACATTGGTTGTTGTGTTTGTTTATGTTTAGAGTCGTATCATAGAACCAATCATGACTTACTGATAAAACCAATGAAAATTTGACAAGAGTATGGTGGATACGCCGCTGGTACTTCCTATATATAAGTATTCTTGCCAAAGGATCAGAGGCATTGTCAGGCGGTTATGAGAAGTTCCATGTAGGTTGTAGTATTAGAAGTTTTGTTTTAGGATATAACCTTATCCTTCCAAACATATCAAAACTATTGCATGAAATTACTCAGTGAATCAACTCCGCTTATCCATATTTTTACCGTAGGCAACAAAAAGCGATTCCTGTAGCAGGGTACTCAACCCTTACAAGGAATGTTACCGCCTCAAACAAAAATTTAAACTCCTACTCTTTTTCTAAGTATGTAACTGTCAAATTAAACACCATCCTTTTTAGACAAATATGCCACTACTTAAATTTAGAGACGAAATTTCTAAAAAGTAGGGGATACTGTAACATCCGTCAAAAACCGGATTTACCAAACCCGCTCCGTTTATTAACCGAACGATCAGTTAAAAATTTCATGGCGTATTTAATGCCCAAATTAATTTTAAACGATACATAATTAATAAGTATATTGGATTATAAAAGTTATATTTGAAAAAGTATTAAAATTAATGAAATAAAAATAAAACAATGCTGCCGGGTTTCGAACCCGGGTCAGGTGGGTAAACTTCAAAGCCTTAACATACATCTTTCCAACCACTCCGCCACTTGTGTTTCTTGTTTATTATTAGAAACAATTAATGCAAATACACAAACTCGAATTCAAACTGACGCACCCAAATCGCAGTCGTCGGAAATCCCGACGATTTTTCCGAGATTGGACGGTTTCTTCTGTTTTAACCGACGCATTAACCTTAACATTGGTTATAACCGATGTCCAGTCCGCGACACAAGTCATAACCGCCGGAAAAGTTATTGACGGGTGAATCAAGACTGAAATCAGACCACATGCATCTCGATTCTTTCCTATAAATGCACCCTCTAACCTCTGATAGCCTTTTCGCTCACGATCACACCCATTCTCGACGAAGTTTCACTCGCCGGAAAGTTTCTGCAACTCGCCGGAAAACCGAACCCCTTCACTTTTGTGCCTTACTCTAAAAACAGAACACCTAGAGCTCATACCGAAGTCACCCACACTCACCTCAAGCTTCCTGAAGACCTTCTGCCGCAAGATAAACGTCGCCGGAATAACCTGCTGTTATCGGAAATTTCGCCGGCGAAACAGAGGATCTCTGTTCGGTATATCTTACACCTAATCTCTCTCGTTTTTATTAATCTCACATGTAATTAATCACAACACGTTATAGAAACTTATTATTTTTGTCAAAACAGTCGGACATCGATTCTGGTTAAGTTTAACGAAGAAGACGAAGTACTGATATGATATAAGATTAATTAAAAACAGTTTTATGAACGGGTTAGACACACAGTCCAGTGGTGGACTGTGTGCAAACAATATGCCTAACGTCCCGAGTTCGATTCTTGACACACGCGCCTTCACAGAAATAAAATGCCTTTTTTTAGAGACCGAACCGGGTTAACTTCAGTAAGATGTTAAGTATAATAAAAACCATATTATTTACCAAGTTAGACACACAGTCCAGCGGTGGACTGTGTGCCAAACTAAACCACAGGTCCCGGGTTCGAGACCTGTGGCGAGCACCGAGCCGATGCATTAAAATCGTTTTTAAAATAAATGATTTTCGGATTAATTCAATTAGTATATAAATATAATTAAAAACAGAAATATTTCGGGTTAGACACGTAGCTCAGTTGGTAGAGCTGCGTGCACGCGAACGGGAGGTCTCGGGTTCGAGTCCTGCCCGGCGCATACAGTTACACAATAAAACCGGTCAACAAGTCAACAGGTCAACGGTCAACAAGTCAACGGTCAAAAAGTCAACATTTTTTTATTATATTTATTTATTTATTTTATTTAAAAATCAATTAAAAATACTTAAAAATAACATTTTTAAAGTTAGAAATAGCTTTAAACTCACAAAAATATATCCAATAATCCTACTAAAATTGATTAATAAAATCCGCTTATTTACCGAACCATTATATTATTATCTAGGTTAGTTTCACTCGTGGTTAAATCCAACTTCGTGCGCATTCAACATCATCAACCGAACGCACCCACTGTGAGTGAATCTTACAACTCCCCTTTTTAGTTACACGTTTTGGGGTGTGTCATGTGTCACTAAAATTAACTCGTTTATTTAAACTTGTGCCATACCATATTGTGATCTAAACTTAGAGTGTAAATATTGTTTGTAGTTATGTCTTTCACATTGTCAAGTTGTATGCAAATCATTCATTATGCCCATCAGTTCGTAGAACAACTCATGCCTCAAAACTCATTCATTAGGCCCATCAGTTCCTCGTGAGAGACGGGTTGAGCAACGCGTGCCTCAAAACAATTTATTATTGTATGTGTGTGCATTATCTGATATTAAGTGTTTTATGAATATGTTTACATCTATATTTACTCATATGTGGTTGTGCACTTTATTTTATAATCAATTCAATAAACTTGTTCAAATGCTTTTCATAGGATTCACTCGCCAACTTTTTGTTGATCCAAAAACCATTTTTTTACACATGATACAGGTGAACAGGATGAAGCAAGGAAAACATAGGAAATGCCTTAGAAGAAAACACTGAAGTCTAGAATGACGTTTAGGACATGATGAAATTAAGATTGTATGTTTCCCTTTAAATTGTAATAATGAATATGAAACGTTATAATAAATGTCATGAGCTTTGATGATAACCCAATCATGCCCCGATCACCTTTTCCGCTGCGGTTCAGGGTGTGACACTCAGGACTTCTGGTCCAACCTGAAATACCTGTATGGAAGTGGGAAAACATAACCATGGACTTCATTACCGGGTTACCTCGCACTTCTGGTGGGTATGACACTATATGGGTAATCATTGATCGTCTCACAAAATCAGCTCACTTTATTCCTATCCGCGAAGATTTCAAGAACGAAAAGCTAGCTCGTATTTATATCAGCGAAATCGTAAGCCGACATGGTGTACCGTTAAGCATTTTTTCAGATCGTGATGGTCGTTTCACTTCACGAACATGGCAAGCAGTACAAGCCGCTTTGGGTACGCGATTAGATCTCAGTACCGCTTATCATCCTCAAAATGATGGACAATCTGAACCCACCATTCAAACTCTTGAAGATATGCTTCGAGCATGTGTCATAGACTTCAAGGGAAATTGGGACGCTCATCTACCATTAGTTGAATTTTCGTACAACAACAGCTATCATTCAAGTGTCGGCATGGCACCTTTTGAAGCAATATATGGTCGTAAGTGGCAATCTCTAGTATGTTGGCACGAAATTGGGGAAGCTCAAATCACCGGTCCAGAATTGATTCAAGAAACCACAGACAAGATCCATCAAATTCGAAACAATCTTCTAGTGGCTCAAAGTCGTCAAAAGAGTTATGCAGATAAACGACGGAAGCCTTTGGAGTTTAACATTGGTGCTCATGTACTTTTAAAAGTATCACCGTGGAAGGGAGTAGTTCGTTTGGTAAAAAAGGCAAGCTAGCACCACGCTACGTAGGACCTTTCAAGATACTCGAAAGAGTAGGACCTGTAGCATACAAGCTTGATCTACCAGAAGAACTCAACAGGATTCATCCCACATTCCACGTATCAAACTTGAAGAAGCGCCTCGCTGATGAAAACCTCCATATTCCTCTGGAAAATATTCAGATTGATGAATCTATGCATTTTATTGAAAGACCAGTAGAGATCATGGACTTCGGAGAAAAACGTCTACGACGAAGTCGCATTCCAATTGTTAGGGTACGCTGGGAGTCGAAACGGGGACCTGAGTTTACTTGGGAACGTGAAGACTCAATGCGCGAAAAATACCCGCATCTTTTTCCTACTACTACTACTTAAATTTCGGGACGAAATTCCTAAAAGTAGGGGATACTGTAACATTTGTCAAAAACGGGTTTTCCAAACCCGCTCCGTTTGTAATAGAATATCAAGTTATAAATGTTTCGTTGCGTATTTATGTCCATTTTAATATTTAATGATGCATAATTAATAAACAAACTAGAATATAAAAGTTATAATTGATAAAAAGTAAAAATAAAATAATTAAAAAGAAAATTAGGCTGCCGGGACTCGAACCCGAGTCAGCCGGGTTTAAGTTCAAAGACTTATCACACACACATATAACCACTCCGCCACTTGTTGTTTTCTGTATATTCTAGGAAACAAATAAATTTTATGGTCTATCATAAATCAATCCGGTTACGCCAACTGTAACCGAAATCGGTCACAAACGTCCAAAGACGTTTGATTGATCGCGGTTTACTGAGTTTAACCGATACACCGACACCTCCAATCAATTTAGCTTTGAATGGACTTGAATTCAAGAGTGGATCGGTTTTAATAACCGAAAACTTTCATTTTCTGAATAACTTCAATCATAGACCCCTCTCGCGACTCAAACACATCTGCAGACCTTCGAATTTCACTTTCGCAATACTTTCAGTTCGCCGGAGAAGCTAAATGAACTCGCCGGACTTTCACCGGAAAACCGTGTGTTCCATCAAATCAGCGAGTCTCTAAATTCTTTCGTTGTCTATCAATTGTTAAGCTATTGCTAACTCAAACCCTTCAATCGGAATCAATTTCAGACGTCGATATCGGATAATTTCCCTCTCGCCGGAAAACTTCTGAAAATTCTTATCTTCCTCTGTAAGACGGTATAGACATTCAAACCTTCTGATAACTCTTGTTTAATACTTCAATTCCTCACTTAGCTAAATAAAATTGTTAATTTATTCGCTCAGTCGAAATCCGTAAAAAACAGAGCCGACGACTTGCCGGAATTCTGAGATAAATCGTTCTCTGGTATGTTTACTTCTAAAAATCGTCTCTGCCATTTCATTTTAGTCTTATGAATGTTTGTCAAACAAATTAAACAAGAAACAATAGAGTAATCGTAGGCTGTAATTCGGTAACGAAGAAGACGAAGTTAAGTTGAGTATAAGTTTATTATAATATGGATATTATCTCGGGTTAGACACACAGTCCAGCGGTGGACTGTGTGCACATACATATCACACGCCGCGAGTTCGATCCTTGACACACGTATGCTTTATAATAAAAGTGTTTTATTTTTCTAACTGAACCGGATCCTTTTCGCAATTAGATGTTAAGTATAATAAAAATCCGTATATTAACCAAGTTAGACACACAGTCCAGCGGTGGACTGTGTGTAACGATAAATCACAGGTCCCGGGTTCGAGACCTGTTGACGGCACCGGTTTGATGATTTAAAACACTTTTTGAAAATAAAGGAATTTTGAATAACTGAATTAGTATATAAATATAATTAAAAACAGAATTATTTCGGGTTAGACACGTAGCTCAGTTGGTAGAGCTGCGTGCACGCGTACGGGAGGTCTCGGGTTCGAGTCCTGCCCGGCGCATACATACACACAATAAAACCGGTCAAAAAGTCAACGCTTATGGTCAACGGTCAACGCAAAAGTCAACATTTTTATATTTTTATTTATTTAATTTAATTTAAAAATCAATTAAAAATACTTAAAAATAATGTTTTTAAAGATAGGAAATAGCCTTAAACTCACAAAAATATATCTAAAAATCCTATTAAAATTATTAGTAAGATCCACTCATTTACTATATCTTCCGTTATTATTTAGGTTAGTTAATCCTCGTTGTTCAATTCTTCCAACTCGTGCGCATCTCATCATCTCCAACCGAACGCACCCAATGTGTGAATCTCTACAAAATTCCCCGTTTTAATCACGTTTTTGGGGTGTATCATGTGTCTTACCATTTATTGTATTTAAATCATTGTGCATACATCATATCATGAACAAATGTGTATTCAGCTTGTATCAACTGTTGTGTGGTTATTGTTTAGATTTAATTTATTATTTTCAGTACATGCAATTTCATAGGTCGCCGCTCCCCATTACATTATGAGCGTTGAGCAGTTCCCCATTACATTATGAGCGTGAACCTGGCGTGCCAACATACGATCGCGCTCCGTTTGATTGAGCCTTGATCGCACAGACATTCATCATTTTCAGTACATACATTTATCATAGGCCGTCCGTTCCCCATTACATTATGAGCGTGAACGTGACGTTGCCAACATATACAGTTTCATTCATGTTATATATTCATGCAAGTTCATTTGTTATTGTATGTTATTGTTTGTGGTTGTTATTGCTATTGTTTGATTATTTACATTTGCTCACATATGACTATTGCACAGTTTTTCCTTGATAAAATAACAAGAAATCAATAATAAATGTTTATCTAACAAGGTTCACTCGCCAACTTATGTTGACCTAAAAACCCCCATTTTTACACATGATACAGGTGAACCAGCTGCAGCAAGAAACACATAGGATTGGCTTCGAAGAATAAACTGGTTTAGAGCTTGGATTGTTTAGTTGGTTAATTTTCTTTGTATTGTATGGACATGTTTGGATTATTGAGAATGTAATTTTGACTTTAATAAATATGAAACATATTAGTAAATATCATGAGCTTTGGTGATAACCCAATTATGCCCCGACTCTTATTCCGCTGCGGGTCGGGGTGTGACAGTGACAAATAACATTAATGGTCACACCACCACCACCAATCACCAACACTGAAGTTGTACCATGTTAATGCGGAGAAATTAGACCGAAACGTAAAATATAGAAAATAATAACTAAGTCGATTTAGAACCCGCACGTTGCGACAAAACCTATCAAATAGGAAAAAATAGACGATGTAAAAACGTTGAACCACACACGCATCGTTGCGCCATGTTCACTCACAAAAATCTAGTACGTGGCGTAAAACAAAACATGATAACATTGAACCACACACGTACTTAACTCGTAAATTTTAGAATGAAAAGTAAAACGGAAATTTTGAGAAGTATATAAAGTATAAGGGACCAAAGTTGAAAGTAAAAAGTTTTGAATTTAATTTAGAAAGATGAAAACTTTTGGTTGAAAGTAAAGAAACTCAAATAGTTATGGGTTAAAATTATAATATTAAGTTTTTTTTTAAACTTCCCCAAAGCATGGGTTACAATTCCCTATGCATAAATATGTTGGTTATTTATAATATGTAAATCTTAAGGGATCAAATTGAAACTTTCAAAACTTATACTTGGTAGCAAAGTTAGAGCATTCACAATGGTCATTGTATATATATTTGTGAGTGGGTTACTTATATAATAAGGAATGATTGTGAGTCCGGAGAGAAAAAAAATGTTATTGTTTATCTACGGGTGAACATGTTAACTCTTATATTTTTTTGAAAGTTGTTGTGAGAAGAAGATTGAGAAAAGATGATGATAAAGCTATAAAAAAATTATTTAATTAAAAAAATAGTAATTTTTAATTTAGTTAAAATGAGGATAATGGATTCAATATAAACACTCTTGCTATATAATTTAACTAAAAAATAGCCTTTTCTTTAAATGTTAATTATATTTGAAGAATGTCTCACATCTTATTTTCCATTTCTATTAATATGTATCTCACAAAATTAATTTATTGTAACTTTTTTTCTTTTTTACACACTCACACATGTATAACACATATACACATGTATAAAGGATAATAAATAGTTTCTTTCTTATATTTTTAGTATCTATTTTATATTTTCGAGATAGATGATAAAATAAAAAATAGGATGTGAAAGTTTAATATATTTTAAAGATAGAGGGTAAAATGAAGAATAGGATGTGAAAGTTAAATAACTCAAAAACTATATCTCCCTTCATACGTTTGGATTTTTATAATATAATGTTAAGTGGCTATATATAAATCACAAACCTTTTACAAGCTCCTACACAAAGTCTTAGATTTTATTTAAAAATACCTTTTACAGATTATATATAAATTCTTAAGTAAAATAAAGATAACTTGACAAAACGTAACTTAATGAAAATTAACATAATTAATTAAACAAAACAAAAATAAGCAAAGCTAAATTTATAAAAGCGAACATAAAAATAAATTTGAATTTTATTTGTGCCCACATTTGTTCATATGTGAACTTCCTCTTCTAACATCCCTCACTAATGTGAACCCAAAGAATGTCACGAATGGACTTGTGCGATGCTACATCCGTCTATGCCACATCATCATCTTTGGTCGTCCTCTGTCTATTATCAATGCTCTAATTCACACTTGCAACAAATAAACTCGTGTCTTCTCTTAAAAAGTTATAACATTCAATCATTCATGATTTTACCCTTCTCGTTAGGGGTGAGCAAGAAAACCAAAATAATCAAACCGTAATCGAATAACCGGAATAACCGAACCGAAACAAAAACCGACGGTTCGGTTTTCGGATTTCTAATAACCGAAATTCGGTTCGGTTTTCGAATAAACATTTTTAATAACCGAAAAAAACCGAACCAAACCGAACCGAACTAATAAGTTACAATTCATATATTTTTATGTTAAGTTTAAATTGTTTAAGTGTTTAACCCAATGCTAGTAGAAAATATTAATTTTATTATTGAATGTTAAGTGTTTACAATAAAAACAATGCATGTTTATTTATAATTGAAATAATTTATTTATTACCTATAAAAAATAACAAAATTTAATATAAAAATTTAAATAATCTTCAAATTATTATAAAAGAAAATGTCTTAATAAAAACTTTGAAGAAAACATAAAAATAGATTAGAAGGTTAGTTTATGTAAACAATATTAATTAAAGAGGTTAACTATAATAAATTAAATGTAAACATATAAAATGATTGTTATAATATGAATTATACCTTTTATTTTTTGAATCTTACATAATTTTGTTTCAAAAACCGAAATAACCGAAAAACCGAACCGACGTAAAAACCGAAACCGAAAAAACCGAAACCGAACGGTTTTTAAAAACCAAAAACCGACATTTCGGTTACGGTTTTGATTTTGCCCAAAAACCGAACCAAACCGAAACATGCACACCCCTACTTCTCGTTATCTCAATATAGCACGTATATATCGTTTTGTTGCAACTTTACTTTTGTCAATCTTCCTAATATTTTTTATCGTAATAATAACATAACAATTTTTAAAGTTATTATAGTAATTATGTCTTTTCATCATGTTTAAGATCGTTATTTTTAAGATGAACAAATATCAATAACGTTTATACACTATTGATAAAGAGTAACAAGTGGCCCGTGTCACGTAAACAAACAGCCACCATGTGTTAGTTTTGGGAAGCAATGGTAAATTAAAGAGTAGCCATTAATTGTTGATCTTTTTGTTCAGTCACATTATTAAAACATAAATAATTTTTTATTTTAAATTACTTTATTAGATAAAGTATTACTTTATCTTTAATTTAAGTATAATCTTTCTATACTAATAAATGAAAATGTTTTTTTAGACACATGCAACTTCCTGATATTTTCTCAATTTTATTTTTCTATTTATCTCTCATATTAAATAATAATAATAATAATAATAGTTTTAAACAAAATATTAGATAAGGATAAACGTTTGTTTTTATTATGATTATATTAAATAATTTATCTCTCATATTAAATAATAATAATTTTAAACCAAATATTAGATAAGGATAAATTTTTATTTTTATTATGATTATATTAAATAATAATAATAATAATAATAATAATTTTATCAAACTTTGAATTAATAATAATAATAATAATCTATATTTTGTATTTTCTCCATCTTTGTAGTCATTTTGGTTAAATTATCTCTTTTAATATTATTATTATTATTTAATATTTAATAGGGTACAAAAATAAGAAAATAATATTAAATTACAAACTTCCGGATCTATCTTATTTATTTGTTATTTCTTGTATTTTTTATGCGTACTAATTAAAATTTTTATAAGTGAATATTACATCAAATTCATCATTTAAATACATATCTTGTTGCATGTATATGTTAATTGATTACATTATTTTTATTTAACTCGTGTAATATACGAGTTATTTTAAAGATATAACTATATTACTTATCGTATAATGTGTAAAACACGGGGTTCTAAGCTAGTATTATTACATTAGAAAACATTTTTAAGTGTGTTGAACTAGGTACGCATAACAGAACACCATAATTATTTTAACGCTTAGTTGTGATTACAATGAGACGTCAGGATTATGCTTCATACACAAATACATTTTTTGTTCTATAGAGTTGGCTTTTTAGTGAATAAATACACTACTAGAAAATATAATGTATTCGCCGGTGAATCTACTTATTGGCTAACGTGTTTTTACATTAATAATGAAAAGGTCACCGCGTAGAAAAAGCTCATTAATCAAATCTAACAGTTGAAAAATGATTGTCATTTTTTTAGTGTTGTTATCCCTTTTAGTGATTCTCATTTGTTAAAATCATGTGCGAAAGCGTATATATATAATCTACAACTTAGCTTAACATACTGTGTTTCTCCTCTTTAATTTGCTTAGATTAAAGAACATTAATGTTACTAAGGAGGACAAAAATCACAATCTTTCAACTCTATAAAAACGTGATTATTAAACCATTAATAATGATGACATCGATCACTTTTGATTATTAAATCACCAATAATATTCCCTAACAAATCATGATATGAATGAAATAACTTTTATTATATTTTAAAGTTTAGTTGTAACCTTATCTTTAGACAACAAATCTTATTGCAAAATATCTCCTAGACATGATATTTAGTTATGTTTTATGAATTAATAACGTCACTCATTTAAACTTAATTATTTAATTAATTATGTTTTATGAATTTATAACGTCACTCATTTAAACTTAATTATTTAATTAATTATGTTTTATGAATTAATAACATCACTCGTTTAAACTTAATTACATGACGCATATATGCTACTTTCGATAAATTTTATTTTTCACTCCTTGTAGAACTTGAACCCATAACATCCTAAATTAAGGGCTCCTTGAAATGTTACTATCTAGTCTAATGGATCCCAAAACCAAGAACAGTAATATAGTTTTGTGCATTATTATTATTATTTTTTTGAACGGCTAACTGCTTTCCACGTGTAAACCCACCCTTTCGGAGTTATGTCTAAAGGCCGACTACTCGACCACCGCTAGAAAGCGTAGCACACCCCTGATGCGCAGAAACCCCACGGAATAGGTAAAACTGCGCCCCCCTTAGACTCGAACCCGGGTAAAACCCTGGGCCAAGCCTTCACCAAGATGGGAACAACCACTACACTGCAGTGGAGGACCCTTGTGCATTATTATTTATATCTAGAAACCCCTTCATATAAAAATTAGAAGATAAATTCGGTGTAAACATAAAAATTTTAAGGTATGAGTACAAAATTATTAAATGGTTTGTTAGTATAGTAGGAGAGAGAAATAACCATGATGATATTATAAAAAATATAATTAAAATACAAGACGTTTTATGTATTGAATTTAAAGTAGCATGTATAAGTATGTATGTATGTATGGAAGAATTTTAGAGAGAAAACCCATTTAATTTAAAAAATTTAAGAAAACCTTATGCAATAATTTTTCTTTTTCTTTTAAAAAAAATTAGGGAATGTAAGTTACATGTTATTGAACGTTATGTACAAAAAAAAAACAAAAAGCACCGAAGGGAATTTTTTATAAATTTTTTCAAAAAATGCTAAAAACTGAATTTTTAAAAAAATTTATAAAAAAATCCCTTTGGTGTTACAAAATGTTCGATAACATGTTATTTTCCTAATTTTTTTACAAAAGAAAAAAAATTGTTACATAAGTTTTTTTTGGGTTTTCTTAACTCAAGTGAGTTTTCTTTCTATCCATCCTCTGTATAAATGTATTATCACAATTCTTTTACTTAAAATTAAATCTATATTAAAGATCCGTCATTAAAATCATATCATTACATGAATTCATGTATGTTTCATCTATTAATTAGTGACAAATTACACAAACTAATTTCTATAAGTGTATATAAATATCAATATTTAAAACCCGTGTTAAAGTGTTATATGAGCGTGTAATTGATATCATATGTTAATTATTGTCTTGTAAAAGTGGTAATAATAAATGTTATAAAAATCTAAACTGTAATTACTGAGTAAAAGTGGTAATAATAAATGTTATAAAAATTCTAAACTGTAATTACTGAGTGTTTCTCCTCGGTGTATTTTATAAAAAAAATAAATGGATATAAAAAGCTAATATTCACGGGGGACTTGAGTTATGAACATTAAAATTGTTGTCATGGATATATATATATACTTCGCTTCATTTATTGTAGAGCCATTTATATTCTTTTTTTACTTTATTTATATGTTACATAAAGGTGGATGATATTCAATATTTTAATATCCAGAAAATTATAATAATAATAATAAGTTTGTAACATACGTTGACTAGCGAGATTTGATTAAGAATATATTATTTATGTGGTAGGGTTATATTATCGTTAGTTGGGTTCATTAATTATTTATGAGTTAAGATAGTTTTATGAGTTAATATAGTTCTCATTATTAAGTTTGGTTAGAGGACTGACCAAAGCCGCTAAATTTGTAAGGAATTATCATAAATATAATTTAATCAGGAAATGTACACATTTAGTTTCTAATATAAGTAATTTAACTTCTTTAGCTATTAAATAATGGTTTTTTTTCTTTTCTTGTGTGACGTTCATGTGACTTTTAGAATTAGCATGACGTCTACATGATTTTATCAATGATATTTATTTACATGATACGAAATAAAATAACTTCTTATTTTTAACACTTCAGTTTTGACAACAAGTTTGAAGAATCCCATTAATAAAAAGATTCGATGTCCTTATTACCATCAAATATAAAATTTTAACAACTTTTTATACAAAAGAATAATACCAATTTTTGTAATACAGTTTCCTATGAATAAAAGTTTAACAACTTTTTTTTTCACAAAACGCTTTATTGTGTAAAGTTTTTTTTTTCTGGTTATGGCAATTCTGTCACAAACGCCCATAAAAAAATTTCAATTTTGCTTTCAATACGAAGAGAGGGAGGAAAAAGGAAAAATTACATGGATGGAAGAGGGGAAGAAGAATGTAACACCCTATATTTAATATATGGCAAAGGTGACGAGTGCTTTAAAATTAAGTATGGAGTGAAAGACTATGTAATGGAATAAATGAATAATAACTAAAAATTCGTATATGGCAAGGCACATGAAGAGCAAGATGGTAAAAGCATTTGAGAAACCCTAATATGGAAAGGAGGCTAGGATCATCCTCCTCGTTTGCGACAAACCCCACCCAAGTTTAGAGAAAGAAACCATGAATCAAGACCAAAAGTTGTGTCTCTCATTGCGTAATCAAGATAACAAATCGGTTTCTTCGTCAGGAATCGAAAACAAGTTGTTTCCTAGAGCTCATTCGTTAGTTTTGTAGAGTTTCAAGCTTGGGTTGGGTTTTAGCAGAAAAAAAGGTAAGAATTACGTTAAAGTTTACATGGTCTTTTGTCTGGCATAGAACGATGTTATGGAATGATTCTGATACGTTTCCGATGAAAAGGTTATTTTGATGTTAAACTGAGCTGGATCTTATCACGACCGTCATTGTTGCCTTCTATGGTTTTCAGATACATTTAACCGAACTTTCTCGACGAAAGATATGTGCTCAACGAAAAGTTAATAAGAACGAAATATTGGTACGAAGAAATATTATATGAACAAAATGCTATTATGCAACGAAAATGTGCATAATAAAATGTTTTGATGCGCGAAACGTTATGGTCTACAAAATGTTAGTGTAACGAAACGTATGAGGTAAAACAAAATGTTGTCTGAACGAAACATTACATTTCGTTGGCATGTTAATCCATGAAATGTCTTACATTTTGTTGGGTCACATGAACAAAAAATTGTCATGGTTTGTATGAATGTTTAACCAGTTTGACTAAACAATCAAGAGTCGGATTGAACGTTGCTTACAATAAGAAGCTAACTCTGTAGTGAGTTCCATATGTTTTCATTTACTATATTGAATTTAAGGTTTAGAGTTTAGAAGTAATAACATGTTATCATATTACACAAAACAAATTTTGAAAGGTTGCAACCTATATTGTGGTTTAAAATGCGTATGTGGTACACACGTTTAAACCAAAATATATGTAAAATAATACTATTAGAGCTAAAACATAATAAAATGCCCCTCTTATCTAACAAATGGAGAAATGAG
The DNA here is from genome assembly GCA_947069175.1 of Scalesia atractyloides. Classification (NCBI taxonomy): domain Eukaryota; kingdom Viridiplantae; phylum Streptophyta; class Magnoliopsida; order Asterales; family Asteraceae; genus Scalesia; species Scalesia atractyloides. The sequence goes on along the minus strand of CAMTDV010000021.1, from coordinate 15,107,270 downwards.
ACTTAATTTCAATTTGTGATAAAGGGTGTATTCGCCACTATTTGTAATGTGGGAGCCTAAATGTAAATTGGTCATAAAGAGGAGGTAATAAGTGGGATTTACTAAATTTAAAGAACATGAAGTCTTGTGTGTCATAAGTTAATCAAAGTTTAGCACTAAATGTGACGGCCCCCACCCTATATAGTAAGGTACTACTTTTAAGCATGTGGCACTCTTTAATACATGAGAGCAACATACAAACTACAAACTTTAACCGCACTATTTTCAAATTGGTACAACTATTATTACCACAAGTACAACACCATCAATATTTATCTATACATCATTTATTGTGGGTAATTATGTAAGATATATGACATTGGACCTTTATACAACATTTTCAAGTAACCATGAATTGTTAGGAACTTAAATCAAGTGGTGAAACTTTAGTTCATAAAATCACTACGATGCATCATGTGGGTCTAAATTTCTTTGAGAAAATCTCAATTACTTATAATATTTGTTTAATTATAGTATATATCATATTGGTAATGTGGGGAGTTGTATGAATATTTAAAGTTATTACCTCATGTGGGCTTATGTGCTGAGTTCAAGCTATTATATCTATAGTGAGTCATACACCATACATTAATAATGCTATTAGAAAGCCAACAAAATGTAATGCCATTTGAAAAATTATATATAGTGAGGACATTCATACAATAAGATTTGTGGTTGCTCTCAAATCCATAACTATTATATCCAGTTGCGAAACTTGAGATTTCCGACTGCAGGCGGAAGTAGGCGGAAGTCACCAGACCTAAAAATTTCTATAAAATCGGGGTCGAAAACGTATATACCCAAAAATTTCTATACGAAAACTACATGCTCTCCACTTCCCAGCGAAAAATTTGGGAGGTTGGCCGCCCCTTCCCGCCCTACTTAAGCTACGCCCATGACTATATTGCTCAGATATTCAATGTACCGTAGCTGCGACGAGTCGTGATTATTTATTATGGCTCTTGAAAATATTACTAGAACGTTGTTGTATAGTTGAATGATATAGGGCATAGGGGGGCCATATTCAATTAAGCATCAACAGGCACTTAAGATGTCTAAATGCATTTTATTGCACTGATAACATCAATGGTCCCATATAATCGTAAATCTAATTCAAAGGACTTTGCGTGCTAACACACTAGAGGAATCTTTATCAACTTTTATTTTGATGTAACGTCTTATTTCACTATAGTTTTTTTTTTCTTTCAATGAAGTTATTAGCCATAATTATCGACTTGAAGAGTTGAAGAACATGCCATCTACTTGTATGTGCATAACAATTAATTGTACAACATACCCTCGAGTCATAAAACTTAACATTTCCTTGCAAAACTTTAAAACAAACTAATGATACACTTTAAGAACCAAGTAGCTTTCCACTTCCCTAAAATAAATCCAAAAGCAACAATAATTATTAGGGTACTCGGGAAACTCTGGAGTACCTTATTCAGTTCCGTTGGCTACTTTGACAGTTCGATTTGGAAATCGGGTAGTCACAATTTGGTATTGGAAACTGATTGTGAATATGGGATGGCGGTGATTTTTGACCGGTTTTCAACGGTCCTTTTGACCGTTAACGTTTGAAAATTATTTTTTAAGATTGTATAAATAAACTCATCTCCATTCATTTTTACTTTTTACACCAAAATAAAACCAATTCCATGCTCTCATTTCTTCTTCAATACAAACAATTCCTTATAATTTTGTAGCACGAATTAATTGTAATTTAATACTTTCACCCGATTAATCAGATGAGTTTGACTTGAACGAGGGCGTCTCTAGTGGTCTCTATTTCTCAAGGACGTTGGCACCCAAGCCGAAGTTGAAGACACGACAAGAAAGATGCCGAGCAAGTTTTCGGTTTATTAAAAGCTAAATGAGGTATACTTAGGTAACCCACCTGGTCTTATAAGCTAGTCAAGATAAGGAACATGATGTACGTGTGCATTTTATTGCACAATATAATTTTAAAAGATGACGGAAATGTGATATCACTAGTCTATATAATGTATCCTCTGACCGATTTAGTTATTGATGATATTGCCCTTTCGGAGTTGAACTATTCAAGTTTACATTTAAGACTTTGATTTGATCTTGTGGAACATATTGCAAGTCTAAAAATCTCAGATTTAGCCAAAGAGTAGTTTAATTAAGTAGTTTTGTAATTTTTTTATGAAAAATATTGTTTTTTTTTATTTTATTTGTTTTATGTTTTTGTTATATCTATTTAAGTTATGAAATTGATTATATTTGTGTTTTTAAATATATAAATTTGCTTTTAATATATAAATTAAAAAAAATTGAGTACTTTTCCATGTATTTGATTTAAAACCAAATAACTGCCACAGTGCCACTCATTAGTTGGTATTATTTGAGTACTTTGTGTATTTCTCCATTAGCCCCTAATACCCTTAAGAATTTAATAGCATACTGTCTAAAACTATATAATGGCAGTTAGGAACTTAGGATCACAAGCAATAACACAATTTGATTTTTAAAATTTTCAAGTTTTTAGTCATTACGTTTACAGTGACGACGAATATATAAAACTAATTGTCAGGTAGGAGCTTTAAGATTAGAAAAGTAAGTCTAGTAGAAGGAGCTTTAAAAGGTTCTAAAGAGGTGTTATTGGACTTTATTTGAATTGTGGTATCGAGATTGGGGTGGCTAAATATGACTGGTCGGAGATTAAAAACACACACTCAAACCTGCCCACACCCTGATGGCCTCAACTCGCCCCGCGCCCTTTCAAGCCCACCCCTAGTGTTGTTCGCACCCATAGCGCCCTCAGAAAAGTGTTGACCATGGTTGTTGCCGAACCCTATAACACATAAGTTATTCTTGATAAACTTTATATGTGAAACAAATATATGGTAGGGGCTTGGATCATTCATGTTGTAGAATAGAGTGGTCACGGCAATAGTTAGGAGAAGGGCCAACAAAAAGAGAACTTAAATTAGGGCATAAAGTATAATTTATGGGGTCAAGGTTCCACTATTACATGTGCTATTAATTTAGAAAAAAAAATGATTTTTTATTTTATTTTATACAGATTCTCATTGTTAATATTGTTTGTTAAAACAAGAGAGAAGTAAATGGAAGTGTTTACAATATGAACTTTTTTTTCTTAGCTACTCCATAATAAATATTGTTTTCAACTATTAAAGTAAGAATTAATCATTCAAAACATTTGGAAACATACATTTATCACCAATCTTATTGTTTTCAACTATTAAAGTAAGATTAATCATTCAAAACATTTGGAAACATAAATTTATCACCAATCTTATGAAATGCTCTTATTTGTCGTCTGACCTAATATTATATATATATTTTTTTTCATTTTTGGAATATGTATTTATAGTATTTATGAACTATTTTTTTAATCATTTTTTAAATTTAATACAAACTGATGATTTTAACAAAATAGAAAAAGGCTCAAACAAACCAATTTGGTTGGCTTGCCCGGTTCGAACAACCAGTTAGTTTGTTTGACTCCATTTTTAAAACCGTACCTAGTGTTTCACCTAGAATTACCCAATACTATAATAAACAACATTTCTAAGCATAAGGGGGTTGTAATTTATGCTTTGAGAGTGTTTCAAAAAAATTGATTTATTTTATTTTTAACCCAAAAGTATTTGATTCATTACTTTTAGCCCAAAACTATTTAATTTTTTATTTTTAACCCCAAAACTTTTCATCTTTGCTTTTAACGCAAAACTATTTGATTTTTTTACTTTTAACCACAAAACTTTTCATCTTTTGCAATTTAACATCACAACTTTTTACTTTCAACTTTGGTCCTTTATTCTTTCCATTTTTCGCAAAAAAAGAATACGTTTGGTTCTAAATTTTGCGAGTTAACATGACACAACGTGTATGTGTGATTAAAACGTTTTTACGTCGTCTATTTTTTCCCGTTTGACAGGCTAATCGTAACGCGCGGGTCCTAGATCGACTTAGTTATTCTTTTATATGTTTTACGTTTATGTTTAATTTTTTCGCATTAACACGCTGCAACTTTAGTGTTGGTAGTCGATGGCAGTAGTGTGACATTGGTGTTCGTCCCCACCGCAATGTGGGGGGGTGCTTAATACTAGTTTTAACTAAAACATACTATAAACTAATTGGGGGATAATCATATCCAAATACAACTACCAAGAAATTATCCGACTAAATGTTGGCAATTTTGGTGTGATAAAGTCGTTGTGGTTAATTGGGATTTACTTAAGATCAAAGGAAAATCCGAATAAACATATTTACAAGTCAGGTGATGGGGTGTACACACTCGTTGTTCTAATTTTCCGGTACCAATGCACCTTGGCGGGTTTTAACGGGTTGAATCCTTGGTGGAGGTCAGCGAGAGATGCACGAGACGAACAAAAAATTGATTACAGTGGTTCACAACCTCTGGAACTTGCTTCGGATATGCCTGGTTGGTAGAAATATTATTTGGAACTAATTAAATATTTTCAGCTACTCCATCAGCAGAAACTATAAGATAAAAACAACTATACGATAAACATGAACTTGTGTCAATAGTAAGGACCAACCATTAACCTTAACAAAGTTATATTGTCGGAATGAACCTGATATCAACAATAGCTTAGTTAGTGCTCGTAGAGTAATAATCAACAAATACTAAGTTATGTTGTCGGAATGAACCATCCAAACTATATTCAAAAAGTATAATTATTTTTATATACCTATCCTTGATTCCCCTAAAGAGTCTTTACTTATAATTTGTTCCTATATTATATGACATGTTGAATAATTGGCATAATTCTTTTTATTCTCTAACTAGTGGGATTACCGGTGCTTCATAACGTGTTTTTATCGGTATCGATTCGGTATGGTGCCGATGCTTAGTATAACGACACATGTTTTACATCAATCGGAATTATAATAACGTATACCGGTACCGTACCGATGTTTGGTCAGTATCGATTAGGCTAGTCAAGGTACAAAACTTTTATTGAATCGTAGATAAAACTAAACTTATCGTAAAAATTTATTTGAAATTTTATAAAATGTTATGTTATATTACTAAAATAAAGAAAAAGGTAAACGACGTCACTTTATAGATTAAAACTAAACCGTGGCAGATCACATATAAAATAAAGCAACGGTATGTTCGGAATTTTATAAAACATTTTAAACTAACGAAAAAGGTATACAACGTCAATTTATATATATATATATATATATATATATATATATATATATTTGAGGTTGCTTTAATGACATGTACATTTGTGATTCAATCTTGTATATTACTATCTACAACTAGGTTTCAAGTGAAATGTATATCGACACGTGAATAAAAATATACACGTTGCAATGGTATACTCGATTAAAAAACATTACTTTATATTATTAAAATAACGAAAAAGCTAAACAACGTAACTGTATATAAACTAAACTGATCGTATATAAAAATAAGGCAACAATATAATCAAAATTTAATAAAATAATGAAAAGGTAAACATTGTCAATTTATATAGAAAAATAATTATAAGGTAGCTTTGAGTATATGCATATTTGTGTTTCGATCACTTGCACATTAGTATTCAGAACTTGAAAATTTTATATCGAGACGTATATAAAAATATTTATATCGTAACAACATACTCAAAATTTAATAAAACATCTTTTGTTCAATAAAATTCTCCAAGTTCTATATAACAGTGATGTATAGAACTCATCATCATCATCATCAACCACCTATTATCACCACTCCCCTTATGCAACCCTAGACATCCTAATCCCCATTCTCATCCTCTTCTTCAATGTGTTTCTGATCGAAATCGAGATACAAGGGTTACCACCAGTTAATCCTCACCACTCCTCTTCTATAACACTTTAGGGCTTGCCAAAAAGCACACCTGAATCCTGCCGTTGATGCCGGGGGCGGTCTAGATAGCTTGTTACGGGTTCACGTGAACCCACTGACTTTCGAAATTTTAGTAGATGTTATATATAAAAGTCTGAAGTGAACCAATAAAAAAGTTAGAGATGAATCCATAGACAAAAGTAAGCTTGTTTCCGGTGGATAAGACTTTGGTTTCCATCCAAAGGATTCTGGGTTCGACTCCTTTATGTACTGTTTTTTGTATTTTTTTCACCTCCCAAATCAATTTAAACCCAGTTCTAGGTACTCTTAATCAACAAAACTGTCAATCATCAGTGACACAAATGTAATTTAAACCGAGTTCTGGGTACTCTTAATCATTAGTGACACAAAGGTAAGTAATTTTTACAAGTAGGTAAGTAATTTATATAAGTTTAATCTTAATAAGATTTACAGAATTGAAGATTAAAGGAAAAAGCTTGCGTAAAAGTGCAACGTTTCATTTCTTCAAGAATGTTATTGTAGCGTGTCTCACCATTAACACCAACCAACAGAAAACAACACACATCAAATGTTAATTTGTTGAAACTTATTTGATTTGTTTAGGATTTCTATATATGTTTCTTCTAATTCCATGTGTGATTTTTGATAAACGCCTTACTAATTATGTGTTTGTTTTACTATTTATTGTTAAAAGGCGGTGAGTGTTTATTCAACATTTTTTTTTATACTTCGCTTTGAGCCTCCAAAATGGTTGAGCTGTCACAGGTGACTATGAATTGGTAAAACGACAACTTCGGCTCAACCATGAAATGTTGGGTGCAACCCGACCCGACCCGAAAATTCCAACATTCGGTTTTGAGAAATCTGACTACTGGAAAAAGGTGAACCCATAGGAAAAAAAATCCTGGATCCGCCACTGGTTGATGCAAGTGTATACATGACTTCCATATACTTATGTTGGAACCCTAGGGGGGGGGGGGGGGGGATAGAGAGAGAGAGATGATTGTCCATAGAAATTTCTTAACTATAGATTAACGCCAGCCAACGAAGAAAAAAATGGATTATTAAAATCTAATTCCCCTTAAAAAAATTCTTATAAGTTAAAACTATGTGTTTTTAATAAGCGAAAGAAAATAATGGAAAATGAATTAGGAGAGAAAAGAAAGGTAGTGAAAATAAAGGATTCCATTAACTACAGTATTTCCGACTTCAAAGGAAATGAAAAGAAAAGTAAAGATTTTATGCGTTAAAAAATCATTTCCTTTCAAATCTCTTCAATTTGAAAGGATTCATAATAAAAGAAATAAACATAAGTTTTCCTTCTATTTCTTTTCTTGTCTTGAAAAAAATTCTAAAACACGAGTCTTTTTTGACATCTTTTCAAATCTTTTATTTTCCTTTTGTTAAATGAAACTCGAAAACACAACTAAATATTTTGACCGGTTACAGGACATGAAAGACTAATTAAGTTTACAATAAGACAAAAATACAACAAGTACAATAATTGTCAAACTAGTAAATTATACGAATTATCCTTATCTATATAAATTATTGCTTTGACTCTTAAACTTAAAATTATTAGTTTGGTTCTTATTTACCTTTCAAACAAAATGATAAACATATATTCTTTTATTATTCTTAAATATGAATCTTATAAAATATAAATACAACATTACTCTATAATCTATATGATATTATTTAAAGACAAAAGTACATATCCAAGCAAGAGGATGGATCAAGTTGGATTTGTTTCCACGTGATAATCTATGGTGTGGGCCGATGCCTGATCTTCGAAGATCCAACTGTAAAGAAGAGGAAAACTTAGTTTTTTTTAGTAAATTTTTTTTTTCACATAAATATAATTCATATATAAGTCAGAAAACTTGCCAAGTTACATCAAAACAGAAGGTAGCTGGGCAACAAGCTGCGCCGTCAATCCTTTCTGAATTGCAAACCCTAACCTTCCAAATACAAACCCTTGCCCCCTTGGGGTTGAACAATTGTTGTAGACGACCCGTTGAACCCTCGTTAAGAAGTCGATAGCTTCTGGCGCTAGGGAGCCAAAAGTATCAAAGGCAAAAGGGACAAAGACATGCTGGTTCTTTGCGCAAGCTTTAGCGTGCTTATCCACTTTCTTTGATTCTGCCTTTCTTGCCGCTTGTCCAGCTACAAACCCGTTTTCCCTTAAACCAACCAAAGGGGAAACCCCCGTGAGGTCTACACAAGCATGTTTCCCCCCAGCCCAGCCAAAGACGAGCAGATCCGCTGGTCGCAGAGTAGATCTCCCTTCCATAGGGTCCGTGAGGAAATTCACAGGGGCCTCTTTCTTAGCCGAAATCCCAGCTCTTCTTAAGATGTCCCACAAAGCATCATGCACCCAGTCATGCCGATATTTGAACCCAGGGAGCTCTTTACAGTGAACTGCATGCTCCCCATATTTATCCATACAAGCTTTACGACATATCGGGCAAGTTTCATCTTCCGGGTACATAGGGATCATCAACCGGTATTTGAGAATAGCTCTATATTCTACTGCAGACATACATTGTCCCAACCCCTCAATTGGTATAACGGTCAAAAATTCCTGAGCATGGGGACCTTTCAGGCACTCAAACACCGCCTTCTGTTTTTCTCATAAAAGTCCTTCAACTTTTTTTTGCACTTAAAAAACCAACATACTTTCTTTTTTTGTTTCATAAAAGTCTCTCCACTTTTTTTGCACATAAAAACCAACATACTTTCTTTTTTGTCTTATAAATTCCACTAACCACTTTTATACACTACTCTTGTATCATGCACGTCCCTTAAAATGTAAAACTTTAACAAAAAAAAATCTTTTAATTATGATCGGATGTGATTAAGAAAACATGATTTGACAAATTATATTATACTTTTAATGATTTTGAATCTATACATACCATATTATATGTTTGTTAATTTATTTTATTTTGAGTTATGCCATCGACACTCGTGAATTTTATTATATTGTTTTCCGAATAATATTTATTGTTATCAATTTATTGAATGTAAAATGTAAAAGAAAAGACAACAATTAAACATACTTTAGTTTACCATATATCCAATTTAAAAAATTAGTTCATCTAAATTCTTTTCTAACATGATATTAATAAGTAAAAAATAATAATTCACAATTGTGTTCAAATTTAACATTTGGGGGACTTTTATATGCAAAAAAGTTGTTTAGGGACTTTTATGAGACAAAAATGAAAGTATGTTGTTTTTTAATGTGCAAAAATAAGTGGAAGGATTTTTTTGAGAAAAAAACAGAAAGTATGTTGGTTTTTTTAGGGTATTTCCCTTTAATAATTAGTCTTTTTTTATTTATTTATTTGTTTCTATTCAAAGTGTGTTATATATATGAAATATATAGTTTTTTGATGATATTTGTGTTGTAAATTTGGCTATAATAAAGATTCTTTGGCGAATTAGATGTTGATTTTTGATATTTTTCATGAGCATAGGAAAAGGTTAAGCAGGTTGACGCATCTGAATATACAACCAATTGTGGCTTTCTACTACAGAAGAAAAGATGAGAAGCTTTTGGTTTCCAATTATGTGTGATAATGATCAGGGCTGCTTAAAGAGTGAGCTGATCCAAAGCAGATCAGTTTGGGCCCGAAGTTAAACGAGTCAGCTTGGTTTGGCTCATTTATCTTCTTAACTAGCAAAATTCCGAGCACGAGCCAAATCGTGGCTCGATGCCAACTCGTTTAGGTCTTCAAAGTTCAATGAAAAATTAGATATTTTTACATAAATGCAAAATTTACAAAAAGATTAATCTGAGTAAGTCAACAAGCTTAGATTAACGTTAAACATGGACTTACAGAGATTAAGATTATAGCTAATAAACATTAAAACTTGAGCTTAACTAGTATTAAGGCCCCCGCGTTGTGGCTGGGGGCGTAAAACCATACAAAGTAGCACTAATGCCACACCACTGCCAGCGACCAACGCTGAAAAACTCGTAAAAAAATAAACAGAAAAGGAGAAAATAAAACCAAATGAAAAGCAGATGTAAAATCTCTGAACCACGCACACCCATTGCAGCGTGTTAATGCGAAAATTAGGTTGAAACGTAAAACATAGAAAAATACCTAAGTCGATATAAGACCTGCGCGTTTTGACGGACTTCTCAAACGGAAAAAAATAGACGAAAACACTTTGAACCCCACACCTTAAGTCTTCAAGCGTCCTTCTCACCAAGAACTACGAGCCACTCCTCACTGATTACGGGTTGATTCCAGTAACGAACCCCGAACACGCACATGATCTCATGATGGCCTACAAGTCACCCGAGTACAATCAACTGGGCCGCATCTCTAAAAGGACGGACAGCTGTGTACACTCTCCACCAAAGCAAAGGAAACGACACTGAGTTTATCAACTCTGTGGCCGCGCAGGAGTCTGAGTTTGATAAGGCGATGACGGAATTAAATAAGAGCAATGAAGGGGAGATGATCAAGCTGTTGAAGATTGGGTTGAGTTGCTGCGAAAAAGATTCCACAATATTAAACAGGTGTTAGAGCGGATTGAAGAGGTGAAAGAAAAAGGACGGTCCAGAAGAAGACTTTCAATCGGTGTATAGTAGTGAACTAACTAGACAAGCAGTCAATGTCGGATGATCTCAACACCTAAAACTATACAGGATAGTGATTTGGTTCATCGTTAAGAAGGTCGAAACTGTTGGATGGTTAGGGTTAGGCATGGCTTCATCAATCAGTAAGTGCGTTCCAAGTACCCCATGCCACTTCTGATGTATTGCCAGAAGGGTCCATCATCATATACTTCTTCGGAATGGTGGTGTTTGAGATGGCGTTTTGAATATTGCAATTTGATAACATGATGATCAGTTTGAAGCTATTCTCAAACTGGTTTTTTGAGATGCAACGTTCCGTGGAAAAAAAGGTTTCTCCAAAGAACCGTGAATGGAAATTTGGTCGACAAGAGGCTACTAGAACATGAACAGGGACGACGACCTATAGTTTGCGTCGTACCTTTGCTCTTATACCATGTAGAGCAAATGGGAAAGTATCTTGATGTTACACCAATGGAAGAAGAAGCCCTAGGAAAGTGTACATTAGGTCCAAGGGCTATAGGCTAATAAAGGAGCAGATAATACACATAATGCAATATATACAACAAACAGGAAGTAAATGCATACCCCCTGGCCTAAATAGGTATTCTGTTATTATATTCATCCGTCCAGATAGCGTACGTCCATAATCCGTCAGCAATTCCAAAATATTTGATTACTCCGATACTTTTTCTTGATATATATTGCAATCAATTCCTTATAACTCCATGTTTTCAGCATGTTAAATTCCAAAAGTGCCTCTAAGCTAGAATGAAAATCCCCTTTCCCCAACACCTCAAACAGAATCGGGTCGGTCAAAACAACCGGAGAATCTTTTACATTCATTTTCCGTAAAGCAAAATCCAAATTTCTCCCCAATCTTCTATCCAAATACGCATCAACAACACAACCGTGAGTGACAAGATCGGGAATAATTCCATTATGATTCATATGCTCAAGACTTAAATGGAGATCCCAAAACAACGACATCTTCGAGAAAGCCACAACTCGAATATTAAACGTATTCAGATCGGGATCAAATCCCGCTTCCACCATATTTAAGAACTCTCTTTGCAAACTCTTCATTTTGAAATTCGCAGCATACGACAACAGCAATAGATTCCAAAGAAGATTTCCAGCGTTTCGTCTACCGAGACCTACTTCCCGTAAAAAGTTACCCAAATTATGAAACTTTTTTTCCGAATATAAGCATGAGAAACCGCCCTAATCCCGACTTCTTCAATTAAAAACCTTGAACTTTTTAGACGCTTGTAAGCATTTTCCATCATCGTTATTGACCCAAAACGACTGTAATACACGATATAAGCGTTACCTATAGAAGAATCAACGGGAAATCCCTTTGAGACCATTTCCTTCAACGTATTATCCATTAGCTCAAGCTCTCCAATCTTACCGAAACAAGATATTGTATGCACATAAACTTGATGTTGTAAGTGAGGAAGCCTAATACTAACATGTTGTACGATTCTGATTACTTCGTGAAAAAACCCCGCTCCAATATATGCATCAATGAGATCTGAAACCACATGAATATCAAGATTATACGCACTGTTTATAATTGCATTCCATAATGTGTCCGCCTGAGTGAAAAATCCATTTTTGGCATAGTACAACATCAAAGCTATCAAGGTAGAATCGTCGAGTAGAAAACCCTCAGCTTGCAATCTGGGAACAAGTTCATTAGCAATATGGGGTGATCCCTTTTTGCTTAAACTATGAATAATAGACGCACGATCTTTAGGGTTGTCAGCCTTCTTAAAATTTCCGTATCGTTTATAGTCCTGGAACGTATGTCAAACAAAACCAAAAGGATCAGAGAGGAACAATAACAGACATTATGAATTATTCCTACTAAAAGACTTTAAAATCAACCATATTTCTTGTATACCTTAAATCGCGATATCTTTAGAAGCATAAGAGAACAAAAGCTATAGTTTTCCATTGAGCATCTAAAGGATGTTACTTTTTCTAAAAACGGTAAACTTACACACTCACTAAATCTACTACTAAATAGTACACCATGTCCACTACGGGACCAGAACCCACACCACTTGCAGGGAAACAGCTTACTACACTCCTTTGGTGGATGTTAATTATTACTACTTACATGCATGACTAATCCTTCCGATATATAACTTCTTTCCCGGTTTAACCTCCTCTAAGACTTGATTTTATTCAAATGAGGGTTGCGGCACAGCTTGTTGCCCGTTTGTTTGCCATTAAATTTTCTAGCACTTTTCTTAATCTACAATATTTCCAAACAATATCACAATTCTGTCATTTCATTTGAATTTGCTTTCCTGTCTGTTCTCGTTTAATATACATATATATATTACAAAACTGTAACGTTCTAATACGCTTGTTACATAAGATAATGTTGGTTACATGACACTAGGGGTGTTTGCAATCTGCATATTTTAAAGCGCTTATTGCAACTGAATTTTAGCTTATTTTAGGCAGCACCCACACCTTTCTTAAGCATACATGCAATAACACTCCCATATTTGTGAAACTGAGGGGGCGTTTGGTTCGCAAGAATTCAATGGAATTGGGTTCACAATTCCAAAAAGCGCAAAATTTTAGGGTTTTTTGGGGACTTTTTGGCCTGAGGCGCGCGCCTCATGTATCTGAGGCGTTTTATTGCAGAAAAATGTTGTACCTTGGGTTTTTTGACTTGTACATGTAAGTAAAATGGTATAAAAGCCTTATTTATAGCTATATTTTGGTTAAAGGAAGCTAAAAACCTATGGGATATATAAAAAAATTATACAAACATCTTGCGCCTAGGGTACGAAAAGCCCACCGCTTTTGCGCTTTGCGCCTCAATTTTAGACCTCGTCGCTTTTGTGCGCCTCTCGCTTTTTAAAACCAAGTTATAATGGTGGGTGCTTCATTGGCGTGGGGCCCACCATTAACTTGCCGGAGTAGTGTTCAGCGCCCCAGTCAGGTGAACCACATACAGCCTAACCCAGATTCCCATTTTTCAAGTACTAAACTTCAAATTAAAATTTCCTTTAATAATAACATTAGAAATGCAGATACATAAGTAAGAATCAATGCTGCTTCTAAAACGGATAAACATATGCAAAAACGTAACATTAACATAAAAGTAGCAAAATTGAGAGAAAAACTAAAAGTGCTTGCCTTTGGAGCTGAGCCTGTAGTGTGTGACTTGTTATGGGTGCATGCTGCCTTTAAACCAATCAATTTGGTTTCAAGAGGAAAAGTTGCAGAGACAACTGAGATAGCTCCCATATCTGTATCACTATCAATCAATAAGAAGCTTAAATCATTTTGTAAGATGATGTAATGGCTGCAAGGTTATGGCTTTGGGAACATAGAAGAATACATTAACATTGAGCTTAATGTTTGGGGTAATATGCATACATCTTTCCAAAACATAAATTTCTTCTTCCGTCACAAAACCCCAAAATTAGCTCTGCTCACTCGAAAAGAATTACCCGAACTAGAAACGTTCCCTCAAAAATTGAAGAATTATGTGGCAGGGACATGTCTAACCGAAAACTGGTAGGGTCCATGGGAAAAAGGGTAGTGGTGTTGAGCATCATGTTGATATTATTATTGAGTTTGTTATCCCTTCTCTCTCGCCTAGTCTTCTGTATTCTCTCATCTCTTCTTCTTCTTCTTCGTGAAATAAAGCTAAAGCTGTGTTGGTTGAGTCCTAATTTTTTAATTTCTATTCCTAAATTGATAGCCAATTTCATATTCTGTGTTTACTTCAGCAAGTGCATAGCCTATGGTAGTTGAATTATGCAAATTGGATCATAGACTTTGAACTTTTAAGAGGATTCAGCAGCCGGCCACTAAAATTTGGTATTTATGGTAATATTAATGATCAAAGAAGTATGATGTGGCAAGCATGCCTAGCTCGCCTTTAACCATAGTTATCGAAGCCACACTTAAAAAGCAAAGGGGGACCTCAATGCAAGGCGCTTAAAACGCGAGGGTTTTTTAGGCGAGATGTATAGTATTATAAAAACACAATTTTTAGGGCTTTTCAACATTTTTAGGCTTCTTTAGGGCTAATTCCATACTTGTTTGGGTTGGTATAACTGCTTTAGACATGTTCAAAAGCATGTGGTTTTGGCTGGAGAAGTTGGCCTGAAAGTAAGCGAAGCGTTAAGGTTGTGAAGGTCAAGTGAGGACGTTATATACTTACTATACTTGTGTTATGTAGTTAATAATATGTTTATGATAAGGCTGGCTGTCACGAGCTAGTTTTTAACCATGTAACTGGGTACAACGTGCACGCACCAGTGTCAGTCAACTCAACTTTTGTAAGTCATTAGATCAAAGTTTGTAATGTGGTATTTGTAAGTCTTTTTTTTAACATTTCTGTTGTTTTAAAATACTAATAATAATAATAATAACTAAATGATGGAAATAGAGTTCGCCAAATCCCTAAAAATCATTTCAGGAACATGGACTCAATTTCCGCTGTCTAATACGAAACATGAAAACGAGTACTTTATTATATCTCAAATCTAGAATGTGAATGTGATTGATTCATCTACCAAAATGATCTCCTACTTTTAAATACAATATAATAAAACTATGTGTGTGAAAATGTTTTTGAACTTACACTTGAATACTAAAGAATTTGAATACCTGTGTCAAGTATTGAACATAATCACCCTGTGCCTGAAACTCCCGCCCTTTCTCCGCCACTCTCCGGGACACCTCCACGCTCTCTGCGTCGGTAAGTGGGTCGGACCCCGAACTACAGCTCAGTGGGAGAGAAAGCAACAGGGTCAATTGTCTTCTTCTTTGTAGTGTTAATTGGGACCAACAAGGGTTTCTTGGTCCTGTTCGGGGGAATTAGGGTTTTGTCAAGGTTGGGAAGAAGAAGAAGAAGATGGATATTGGTGGGCTACGAGCACCCATTGGAACAATCAGCTCAGCTTACAAAACATACATACATACCCTCAACATTTATTTATTTGAATTTAAAATAATTTGTCAAATTCATTGGTTTTTAATATATCAACTTAGTTTATGGTACAAAAATTAAATAGTAAATTATAAGAAACGTACTTAATGTTTGCAAACTCTTACAAGTTATGTTCTTTAGTTCTAATGTAGTTAATTTTCATGGTTTTATTTTACTAAGTCAACCCCACATAAGGGTATTTTGGTCATTTTATCCTAAATGCTAAAATAACAATTATAAAAAATAATAAATAAAAGAATTTTAAAACTATAAATGTATATATATTTATAGGGTAGGGTTAGTGTAAAAAATGGTGATTTTGTGAGAAGTGTAAGAAGTGTTTTAAGCCCTTAGATCTTCTAGTTAATGGTTGAGATCAAGAAGGGCTTAAAATGTAAATTATGTTTTATTTTTTGACTAATTTGGCTAGATAAGGGGTAATAGCGTCTTTTTATATTGTATTTTTAAATAACGAAACGGCCATCAACTTTAATGCACATGCTAGTTTCATCCATCTTTTTGAACGTCAATAACTTTTTATATGTAACGTTTTTTAAAAAATAAATTACACCATATTAACGAGCTTTTTTATCTTCAATATGAGTATCATATTGTTATATTAATATAGACAAAAAAATTTACGAAGAACACATACGGGACTGCAGGTTTAAAACACCATGAATGCATGTTTAAAACACCATACGAAGAACACATAGCATGTTTAAAACACCATACGAAGAACACATACTGGACTGCTGGTTTAAAACACTATAAATGCATGTTTAAAACACCATACGAAGAACACATACTGGACTAAAGGTTTAAAACACCATACGAAGAACACATACTGGTCTGCAGGTTTAAAACACCATGAATGCAAGTTGTGGAAGGTTATCAATTAATTGAATCAATGGGTGGCGGTTATGGAAGGTTATCAATTAATTGAATCAATGGGAATCAATGGGTGGCGGTTATGGAAGGGCGGCGGTTATGAAAGGTTATCAATTAATTGAATCAATGAGAAAATTACTTGTTTACACTTTTGAATTAATTTAGATTAAGGACACATGTCATCTCCACAATATTTCTCACACTTTGGACACTTTGTACATGATCATCTACCTATATTTATAAATATATACAGACGACCATACATGACCCCTCTTCTCCTTCTCTCTCTCTTACTATTCCACCACCTAATCCCACCACCACCACAACCCACCTGCCACCACCACCTACCCCCACCACCACCAGCATCCAGATGCCACCACCGCTCCCTAACAAACCACAATCCAAATTCAAACCCTAATCTATATTTAAGCTACTAACCCCAAACAAACCTCTAATCCAGATTCAAACTACAAAACCCCCAATTCAAACAAACAAAAAACCCCTGCCCCCACAGATTTTCACTCACCATTAACACAGCTCCACAGAGAGAACGACGAGTGGCCGACGGGTTTCTAGCTCTAGCAGCCGCCCCGTTTGCTGAATCAGGTGGATCGACGACGGTGGTGGCGATGACGGGACCTGGTTCGGAAGGGGAGGTTGCGTGGTGGTGGTGGCTAGGTAGTGACGGGTGTTGTGTGGTGGTGGTTGTAGTGGGGGTGGTTGGGTGGTGATGATTAGGTGGTGGTTGTGGTAGTGGCGATTGGGTGGTGATGGTTGTTGTGTGGTGGCTGTTGCGCGGTGGTGGTTGTTGCGTGATGGTGGCTGGTTGGTTGGTGGTGATGGTTAGGAGGGAGAGGGAGGGAGAGAGGGGCGCAGGAGTGGATTTTTAGACAGAGAAAGGGTTTGGTGGGGATGGTTGGGTTTTATTTGTTTTTTAAAAATAAAAATATTTATTAACTTTCTTTAAAGTTGGATAGAAAATTTGCCCTTACATGAGGTCCATTTGGTCAAATTTAACCACTAAAAGTAACTGCGTTAGGACTAAAGGACATAACGTGCAAGAGTTTGCAAACTTCGAGTATGTTTCTTGTATATATTGAAGACAAATGACATAGTTTGCAATATAGTGTTAACATAAAGGACGATTTTTGTAATTTACTCTAGTTGATACATACATATACATCATGCCCCTATAACTATTAGTGGGGATTGTTCATGGTTCAGGGATTGGACCAGAAATAGACCGGACTGAGGTGATGTTTGTTTTTTCAGAGATAAAACGTCTCCAGGCTGTGGACCACATCTGCAGACATCTGTAGCAGAAGAGATGGACCAAACCTCTGCAGTCTGCAATAAGAAGACTGTTTGTTTTTTAACTTCTTCAAGAACAATCGATTTACTCAAAACAACAAGAATAATCGATTTGTATAAACAACAAGACCAATCGATTTGCATAAACAACAAGAACAATCGATTCAGGTGTAGGCGGCGGTGGAAGGTGGAAGCGGCTGCGGCAACTGGAGTGGTGGAGGAGAAGAAGGAGGTGTTAGGGTTTGTGTCTGTGATGTTAGGGACAAAGAAAGGAAGAAGAGGTGAGAAGACTTGTTCCCACGTCTGCACCAAAAAGATGTCAGACAGACCTTTTTAAATGAAATGTCTTCTAGAAAACAAACAATCTGCAGACTCAAACGTCTGCACAACACAGACATAAGAGGAGAAGAAGAGTTTTTCAAGAAAAACAAACACCACCCCCTGAGAGTCTGAGACCCATAACTTGAAATAGACATGGATTGTTCATGGTTCACGTCACGTCTAAAGTTTCAATCCAAGACTAAAGAAGTTTTTGACTATTTGATTTCGGTTTGGACCAGTTTTGGTTTGTTGGTTTATACTTTATAGTGTTTAGACTTAGACCACAACTGCTGGGCTGAAATAATGGGTTGGGCTATCACATCGTTATACGTAGACATATACCAGAAGGCCCATAACTTTATTTACAAGCTTGGAGTTTGCACCCCATTATGATGAATACTGATAAAACGGTTGTGCTTAGAGATGAACATTTCGGTTTTTTTTCTAGGATCCGAAACTAGTTCCAAACCGGTTTTTTTCTTGGCCAAATCGGTTTTGGGTTGAAACGGTCTAGTTCCGCCCCGGTTTGGCCAGTTTTTAAGACTGGTTTCGTTTCGGTTTCGGTTCCAAATTGGTTCTTGCACGCACTTTTTATATATTTTTTCTTAAAAAAATCAATATAATAACATTCATTAAATAAATGGACCGGTTTTTCTTACTGGTTTCAAACTGGTTTCGGTTCGGGTCGGTTTGTTTAACCAGTTTCTTGTTCGTCTCCAGTTGAGCTCCATTTTATATTTTTTTCCCGCGCCCAACGGTACAAACATCATTTGGCAACGGTACAAGCTTACGGTTTGGAACAGGTTTTCTTTTTGTGTTCGGTTTCAACCAGTTTGACTAAAGTCGGTTTGGTTCGGGTTGAGGAATGATGAGGATAGACTGCTCTCGAACCTATGGGTTGGATATAAAACCACATCGGTTTTGGGGTACAGGTTAGGGTCAGGTTGACCAGTTTTGGTCCCAAACTGGGTTTTCTGTGCACGTCTACTTGCTATCATATAGTTGAGAACTGAGATATACATTTCTATATCATTCGTAAATCCTGTAAACCAAACCGAATCCGGTCGATATCAACACACAAACTGCAGCATGGAGCAAAAAGTATGGATAAATTATCTTTACTAACAAATGAAACATATATCGTTGACAACATGCGACAATACTCGAGTATACTAAGTTTATATCATCTTTACTTTCATACATTTTCCTTCTCGTACTAACACGACTATTACTTCGACAAAAAAAGGATAAAAAACCGGGCTAGGAAGGAGAAAGCTTGTGCGTTGATGCATACAAGAACTTTCCGATAAATAACTTACATAACACAAAACGGTTAAACCTAAAGAAAATGTGTTGACGGGGAGATTTTAAGGTAATGTCCAATAAGTTTTTGTGGCAACCAAGATTCGGTCTCTTCCTTGAGATTCAGGTTCCTTATCATGTATTGTAGATTTCCATCTTAAGGAACTGGAAATTCGGTCCATTTTTGCTATAAATTCTGGGGAATCGCGTACCACAACGGTTCCTTCGGGTCGTAGTAATCGATCTATTTCCACCAAGACGTCCACGATATTACATCTGCAACAAAAACAAGAAACATTTTCATTCGGTTTTATAAGTTAAGGTTTCCAACATTATAATATGCTAATGTTTTAGAAGATCGTAAGTTGTAGTGAACACCGTAAATTACCTGTTTTTGCCGGTAATGGGGTCCTTAATGAGGGATTCAATTGCAACCCCATGAATGAAATCATAAGTTCGGGGGTAACTTGAGAACGGTTCACACCTGCAGACATAACGAATAAAAGATATGAAGTTATGTAAAGATTAAAAAAAAGATGAACTGAACAGTTAAAAATATAAAACAAGAGTAAATTGTCATTTCCGTCCCTGATGTTTGGCTACTTTTGAGATTTTCATCCAAAGGTTTTGTTTTTTCGCATCTGGGTCCTTGTAGTTTCAAAATATTGTCATTTTCATCCCTGTAAGCCAAACCTTGAGGAGGAAAGTCGCAGTAAATTGCCAAACCTCAGGGACGAAAATGGCAAGATTTTGAAACCACAAGGACCCAGATGCGGTAAAACAAACCTTTGGATGAAAGTCGCAAAAGTGGCCGAACCTCAGGGACGAAAATGACAATTTACTCATAAAACAAAGAACAATAAATTACCAATCGTGATAAACACCAATAAGCCCGCGATCATAAATGACACCTAAAGTTGAAGGCTTGCGGTCCGCAACAACATTCATCACCCACAATGGATCCGATGATAACGCAGCAGCAAAACCACCAAAAAACGCATTCATATCCATCACATTTCTTACTGCAGGAGTCCCTAATTTCAAATTTAACGAATTTTTATAATACGCAACCCTTCTTTCCCAACGACGTGTGTCGGCTTCAAACACATCGTTTCCGTTTTTAATTAGTGTGGCCCGCGCTGGTGCTTGTTTTAGTCTTTGTGGCCATTTCGGAATTGCACCAACAGCGATATCTCCTGTGATCGTAGACGTCTGACTCACACATTTTTTCAGTTTCACATACCTGCCATCATTAACAGTATAGCTTCGTATAAGTAATTAATAAAGGTTGCGATTTCGACTAGTTTACTTGTGAATAGGGCTGCAAATGAACCGAACGTTCAGCGAACAGTTCGTAAACTGTTCGGTGGGAAGTTCATTTGTGTTCATCTGTTTAATAAATGATAGAACACGAACAAGAAACTTCGTTCGTTTAGTTAAATAAACGAACATGAACAGAGGCCACGTTCGTTCGTTTATGTTCATGAACGTTTGGCAACGTGTTCGTTTATGTTCGTATGCGTTCGAAAATTCATTAGTGTATTTAGTTTTTATATTTTATTTAATAACTTCAAAATTCCGACTAATAAAATTTTTAATAGGTATCCTTGTATTATATATATGTATTATGTTTGTGTACGTTTGTTTCCATTTGTGTTCATGAACCATGTTTGCTTTCGTTGCCTAAAGTTAACAAACAAACACGAACGCGTTCATTTCCTTAACGAACTAACACGAACATAAAATTTCGTTCGGTAAGTGTTCATGAACAGGTATATTTTCTTAACAAGCTAACATGAACAAGAACAAGAACAAGGTCTTGTTTGTGCTCGTTCGGTTTATTTGCAGCCCTACCTGTGAATGGGTCCATTTGGGTTGTGTTTATCTCAAATGGGTCAAATATTTTCAAACAATATTTTCAAAGGGCAAAGATTTCAAGTAACTAACCAAGCGGAACTAGGGTCATCAGACTCGTCACACAATTCAAGTCCGAGTTCATTTTGGGTCTGTAAACATGATTCACCAAAGGGCTTTTTCCAAATAACAGTGTTCCCATCGACAACAATTAACTCGTAGCACAGTGCTCTAGCCACTGCTTGCAGATCGGCCCATTCTTTATCTTGTTTGGCCCACTGTACTGGAGGGCCTGAGATTACTAAATACCCCCCAGGTCGAAGTAATCGATCAACTTCCATAAAATACGTTGCATCTGCGGATTTAATAATCCTCTTGTCAGAAAAATAAAGTGAGATATTAATTATATATTTATATTATAAGTACCAAGTTGAAGTATACTTACTATACGCGGTGAACGGGATCAAACAACGAGAGCAGTGAATCAAGTCGAACGATGATGCGGGAAACGGAAGTCGGCGAGTACCGAGCATTAAAACTAAAGCGGGTATTCCTCTTTCTAAAGCGAATTGTATTTGTGATTTATGTGAATCTCGTGGAGCAAAAGATAGGGTTAAAATGTTATCTTCTAGTAGGTGACCTCCAAAACTAGCAACCTGAAAAATAATATTAACAAAATAAAGAATTTATAAAAGCCTAATTGAAAGAAGAAAAGAGGTATAATACAAATCTTACCCCGCAACCCATATCGAGAGCCGTCCTGAGGGCCCCACCGGAAATAGGAATATATTGTTTGAGTTTGGCGATATATTGTGTAGCGCCGTCTGGAAACATAGTGCCACCACCGGGAAAGATGAAATATGGACCGTCTTTTTTCATCCATCCTTGATGACCTTTCCTGTCGGCTATTTTATTGTACGGCATGTTTTCGTGCCATATCTGTACACCAAAAGAAAAGAAGTTTTATATTATGAAGTTGATACAACTTTACGAAATATAAAAACTATTATGAGAATCTAAAGCTCTGTTTATATGTTCATCCTAATGCAAGATCATTAACCAACACACTCATATAGATATAGCAATTGAAAACTGAAACATGAAGACATGACCAGATTGATCCTAATGCAAAGAACCGAAATCTTTACATAATAAATCTTCAAAGAAGATATGTGGCATCTTATAACAAACCTATCCTACTAAATCTTCTAACCCTCAAGTTCAAATCTTGAACACTAGACGCTTCAAATACAACCATACCAATCACAATCATGATCAAACAAGCATCAATTCAAGATTCAAAAAGCAACTCACTTTATGCAAACTCTCAGGCCACTGAATCGGAACACGATACCCTTTAGGCGGAGGAATCAGACACAACAGTGTCCCATCAACCAATGGGCAGTGTCTCTCCCTATAACAATTCATCGCCCTACTAAGCTAAAAAGTAACTAGCAGCGACATCTAGAAAGAAAGGCAAACCAAGGGTCGTACAAGCCAAGACACCAAAACAAAGCTAAAAAAAGATCATACCACCATAAATTCACAAATAAAGTTAAACGATATCCTAGGCTTGATGCAAAACTACTATGGAGCCGGGGGTCTCACTGGAAGAAGCCTCTCTATTCCTACGGGGTAGAGGTAAGGCTGTATACATCTTACCCTCCTCAGACCCTACTTTAGCTTTGCTATTGCTGGGATTTACTAAGTATGATTATGAAAGTTAATCGATATGCTAAAGCTCAACCAAATGCTATCATCCAACTTTTAAAACATCCAATCACGATAGACATGAAGATCATCAAACTCCACACACATATAGATATGGCAAACGAAAACCCGAACATTAACAAACGACCCGATTGACCCTAATGCAAAGAACCCAAATCTCTACACAACAAATCTTCAAAAAGATGTGTAGCATCTTATCCCAACAATATAAGAAACTCATCCAATCAAATCTACCAACTCTAAAGTTCAAATCTAGAACACTACAGTAAACAAACAACTAATCACATTCAAGATCAAACAACCATCAATCCAAGATTCAAAAAGCAACTCACTTTATGCAAACTCTCAGGCCACTGAATCGGAACATGATACCCTTTAGGTGGAGGAACCAAACCCCAAAGGAGTCTCATCAACAACCGGACAATGTCTCTCCCTATAATAATTCATCTCTCTACTGAGCTGACTATTCCGGGTCGGATCTTCACAGGGCATGTAATCCACAGCATCCCCAGAACATGATTCGATTGTGGGGTGTTTTCCGGCTTCAATGAGTGCAACAAGAGCGTGTCTCTGCTTCGGGTCAGCCGCGTTGGACCGGATCAAAGCCTGGGTGCCTGAAGCGGCTAGAGAGTCGCCCAGAGGGGTGAAGATTAAGAGGAAGAAGAGGAGGACGATGGCGAAGAAGATCATGGAGATGAAGTCCAGAAGCTGCCATTTTCTTGTGGGGTTTCTTTGTTTGGGGGAGGTGAGATTGATGTGCCCCATTGGGTTGTGAATTGGGGATTTTGGGGGTGTAGAGTGCAGAGAGAATCAAGATCTGATTTGATAAATATACAAGTAGATTTAGTAGTGTGAAAGAGGGGTATAGAGAGGAAGGAGAAGCAAATGTCGACATCTTTGTTTTATAGATCACATCTTTAAGATGGATGGTGATGACACGGTGGCTAACCAACAAACATGTTTTATTATAATAAAAGCTTAAAGAAAGTGATCCCATTGTTCACATGATAGAAGACTATCAAACATGTTTTATTATAATAAAAGCTTAAAGAAAGTGATCCCATTAACGCTCTAGCTAGGACTGTAAACGAACTAAACGTTTGGCGAACAGTTCGTGAACTGTTCGACGGAAAGTTCGGTTGTGTTTGTTCGTTTATTAAACAAACGAACACGAACAAGAAATTTCGTTCGTTTAGTTAAATGAACAAACATGAACAGAGGTCGTGTTCGTTCGTTTATGTTCGTGAACGTTCGGTAACGTGTTCGCTTGTGTTCGATAGTTCATTAGTGTTTTTAGTTTTTATATACATTCAATAAATTATTGCATATGGTAAATTGGTTCTTTGTGTGTTTGAATACCGCACGGATTCAGGTTCGATCCACGGCAACCTTTGTTTTTTTTTAATCAAAGTGCCAATCCCTCCCCTTTGTTTTTTTTATCACGTGCCAATCCCTCCCTGCGTTCTTCCAAACAAATTAAATATCTAATAAGTTTCAGTGTATTATATATTCTGTTCATGAACGATTGTTTGTGTTCGTTTGTTTCCATTTGTGTTCATGAACATTAGTTTATGCCCCTTGTGTTCGTCAACGTTCGTTGCCTAAAATTAACAAACAAACACGAACAAGTTCATTTCCTTAACAAACGAACACAAACATCAAATCTCGTTCGATAAGTGTTCATGAAAGGTTCGCGAACACATATATTTTTTAACAAACGAACACGAACAAGGTCTTGTTCGTGTTCGTTTGCAGCCCTAGCTCTAGCCAATAGACATTGTGTCTGCTGGTTATCGGGGTGCGACAATGAAGCCTTTGCCATTGTGTTAACAACATTGTTGAGAATGGTTGTGGGGCTCACATGGTCTCTAACCAGTCACATTTTTTTTACTATTTGTTTAAGTTTTAGTTGTTCCATCACAACTAGTTATTGTGGTTTAGTTAATGATCCTTTGTCTTTATGATGCTGAGCGGACAACACTTTTTGCTAGTGAAGGGGTATGGTCCTAAATCATGCGCCGGCTAACGGTTAATCAACCATAGCGGCGCGGGCTAGCGAGACCAGGCAATAGGCCGCGCGGGCTAGCGAGACCAGGCAATAGGCCCACCAAAATCATAAGGACAAGCAAACCATACTTCGCGCGGGCTAGCGAGACCAGGCAATAGGCCGCCTAGGTGCAAGTAGCGTCCATAGACAGCAGAATGACACTTGGAGGTAATCTACAAAGAGAGCAAGCCAATAAGAACCACGCGCGAACAGGTGAACGTTCAGGTAAGAGCGCGAGGAAGGGAAAGATCTGTACGGAGAGTACAACGAGCACAACTACGGGCCAATAACGAGACGACAGCCTGTAGAAGATCGTGCTCCACAACATGTAGGCGTACGACTGACAAAGAGTACACGAAGATAGACACGTGGCACCAATCAGGTTACGCCGACCACTGTTCCATGATCTCCACTAACGGTGAAGGACAGATCAGACAATAAAGATGACTATCAGGACACGTGGCTCCATTGGCAATAGGACAGGTAGCGACAACACCTGAGACCATTAAGTAACCTCGGAGAGGAGACCAAATGGATATTCCTTGTCGATTACCTCAGGCCCAAGGCCCATGAGCCCAGCCCCTCTACAATTCCCCTCGGCTATAAATAGGACACTGGACTTCCAAGTTTGGCATCTCACTTTTGGCTCTCCCACTAATCACTTAATACTTAATCCTCAAAACAGTTACTTATTCTCACGTCGGAGGTGGTTACGATGGGTAACCCCCTATTTCCCTCTCGTAACGAGCCTAACGGGGTGTTCAAGTGTTTTGCAGGACGACTTAAAGAGTCTCTAGCTTAGAGAGGAAGATTAACCTTTCTTGAACGAAATACATTCCCTGGACTAATCTCCGATTAGTCCAGTGTTTCTTCATTGGCGCCCACCGATTTTTAATCACTTCATTTTCTTCTCCAAGTCGTCATAATGACTGATCACGGGAATTTTTCCCAGAACTTCGGAGCAAAGCCTCAAACAGGCCTAACAATGGACAGCTCACACGTCCAAAATCCGGCCGTTGACGGGATCAACGAAGGAAGATTGTTAACCGAAGGGGTTATTCGCGCGGGTGGTCCAAACCCAGCCCAAGCAGTAACCCCGTCCAGTAACGTCATTGGCCCTTCAACCATCGCGGCGCCAGGATTGCCAGAGGGCGAAACACCGGAATCCTGGTTCGCGAAAAGCCAAAGCAACCTGAATGTCATATACGCGCATCTGCGCGCACAACAGGGAGCAGCACAAGCACATACTAACCAGACGCCATTGTTCACGCTAGCAGCGGGACGACCAATCCAAGAAAATGTCTGAAGGGAAGATGGCCAGACGACAACATACGATGAAACAGAAAGTGAGCGCCAGACTCAGTCCTATACACGCCGCAAAACTCCCCTCAGTAACCGGCTAGGGCCGCGCAACATTAACAACGAATGGGGAGGCGACACTGACGAAAATGATCAAACCTACCACCCAGAGGAGACGTCATCCGTCTTCAGTCGGTTACAAAACAACCATGAGTCTTACAGGCCAAGAAGGCGTGTAGTCTATGATGAATCTGCCGAACACGATTTCAACTTAGTTTACCGGCCTGTAGCAGCGGTTGAACAATCAAAGTTTACAAGGGCAACAGCTGTCACGCCGTTAGAAAAAGCAAAACTGCCGCAAACGGTAAGGAAATTCAATGGGTTAACAGATCCGGATAACCATATTCGAGTGTTTACAAGTGTGGGTGTACTAGGCGCATGGATGATGCCAATGTGGTATCACTTATTCGTCCAAACTCTCACTGGAGCTGCTCGCGCATGGTTCGACAGCCTCCCTGCGGGCAGAATCAAGTCTTGGCCCGATTTCCAAGAAAAGTTCTTGGCACACTTCAGCCAACAGAGGAGATACAAACGTGACACGTCTGAAGTGATGAACATTTGGAGGCGCGACAACGAGGGTCTCGAAGATTTCATCACACGCTTCAACAAAGAGTGCCTAGAGATAGGGAATGTGAGCGAAGACCTAATGCGCGCTCATTTCAAAAACGCTACTCGATGCGACACGTTAATAAGAACGTTTACCGACAAAGACGGAATGCCCGAAGAGTGGGACAAGCTGATGGCTGCAGCAAAGGTAGTCGCGCAAACCGAAGAGTCGTTAATGGGTAACAGATCGACTCATCGTTCAGACGATCGATACTCAAGAACAACCACATACGACTCCAGTAGACGTGGCTGGAGAAACAAAGGGCGAAACTGGAGTGCTCACAGATCAAGCGACTACGACATGCGCTCAACAGCCGAAAATGACAGACAGCATGATATACCAAGGTACCGCGAAGACGCGCGTACAACGATTGATAGAATCGGGTACAGAAGGCAGTGAAAAATGAAAACAGAGACAGGCATTGGACTCCATTGTCCAAAACACCGAAGGAAGTCCTCATGACAGAGAATGTCAACTTCAAAGCGCCTCCACAAATGACGAGAAAGAAGGGTCAAGACCCAAACCTGTATTGTGAATTTCACAAGGATACGGGGCATCGAACTGATGACTGCATCTCTTTGCGGGTGGAGATAGAGAAAGCACTAAAGAGCGGCAAGTTAAGCCACTTGAAGAATGTGCGTAAAGACATGTGGCAATTGCAACACCACAAAGAGAATAGCTAGCAGAAGGTGCGATGCTTAGAAACACACATGGTGGAGGAACGATCGAAACATTGGCGCACAGACATTAAAGGGAAACGGCCAAGTAATGAATCATGGCGCGAACAAGTGATTTTCCCAGTGGTAAAAGGGGGACCTCGTGCCACTCGACCCGTAGTTGTCACGGGGATATTCAGATACTATGAAACGGAGTACATGTTCATCGACCCGGGCAGCACGTCAGACATCATTTACGAACAATGCTTCAACCAGCTCGACCAGGAAGACAAAGCAAGATTAGGGCCAGTCGACTGCCCGTTGTCTGGTTTCTGTAACGAAACGGTCTTCCCGTTGGGTCAAATCTCATTCCCAGTCACGTTGGGTGATGGAGAGAAGTCAAGGACAGTCGAAGTCACGTTCATGGTCATGCCAGCTAATTCCCGCCATGATGTCTTGCTGGGGAGAGAAACACAAGGTCGGCTGCACATGATAGTATCCCCATCACATTCAGCGATAGGATTCCCTACTCAAGGGGGAGTCGCACTCATTTATTCCAAGAAAGAGGTAATGACGATAGAGGATGGGCCGCCATCCAAGAAAACCAAGCGTCTGGCTGACAATGGACCAGAAAAGTGGGTGTTAAATCGGAAATACCCATAGCAGACCGTGACGCTAGGGCCCGCGATGTCAGATAACATCCGGAGCTTCTTGAAGCAACTATTATTCCGCAATATGGATATCTTCGCCTGGACCCCAGTTGACATGACCGGGGTCCCGCGCGATATCGCCGAACATTGCTTAAATACCTTTCCCGCAGTTGAACAAAAGTACAAAGGAAGCGGAGCTTAGGAGAAGCAAAACAAAAGCAATGAATGAGCAAGTTTCAGAACTCTTAGAAGCCGGGATCCTACGCGAAGTGAGATACCAGACGTGGGTAGCCAACCCGGTCATGGTAGAGAAAGCAAGCGGCGGATGGCGCATGTGTGTTGATTACAAAGACCTGAACAAGGCATGTCCGAAAGATTGATATTCCTTACCAGATATAGATAAAAGAGTAAATTGCACAAAACATCCTTTATGTTTCCTCAAACTTGCAGGTTCCAGCCTTAATGTTTAAAAGTTGCTAAAAACAACCTTTAAGTTTATTTTTGTTGCGGGTTCAATCCTTTACAGCTAACCACGTTATTTTCTTCAGTTAAGTTCCCTCACATGATCAACCAAAATGACGAATATACCCTCACATGTTATGCATGTGAGGGAACTTAACTGAAGAAAATAACGTGGTTAGCTGTAAAGGATTGAACCCGCAACAAAAATAAACTTAAAGGTTGTTTTTAGCAACTTTTAAACATTAAGGCTGGAACCTGCAAGTTTGAGGAAACATAAAGGATGTTTTGTGCAATTTACTCTAGATAAAAAGATCGATTCGCTGGCACCATTCAGATGGAAGTGTTTCTTGGATTGCTACAAAGGATATCATCAAATACAAATGGCGCTCAAAGACGAAGATAAGACGGCTTTTAGAACCGAGATGGGTATTTTCTGTTACACCAAGATGCCATTCGGATTGCGCAACGCTGGAGCTACATCACAGCGCCTAATGGATAAAACCTTTGGAGAAGATATTGGCAAGCACATAGAGGTGTACATCGATGATCTAGTAATAGTGAGCCCAGAGGAGGACCAGATGTTGAAAGGCATCGAAAAGACTTTCAAGTCCTTAAGAAGTGTAAACATGAAATTGAATCCGAGCAAATGCTCATTCGGAATGGAGGAAGGGAAATTCCTTGGATTCATGGTCATGAAGGGTGGTTTCAAGGTAAATCCTGAAAAAATCCAAGCTATCGAAAGAATGCCCTCGCCAAGAAACGTCAAAGATATGCAAAGATTAGCCGGCAGACTAGCCGCGCTGAATCGTTTCTTAGCAAATCACGTCGCGAAATCTTTCCCGTTCATAAGTACACTCCGGAATTGCGTAAAACAGAAAGAATTTAAATGGACGCCGGAAGCCGAGGTCGCCTTTATAGAGATGAAAGAATGTTTAATGCATCTGCCAACGCTAATGGCGCCATTTAAATGTTAACCCCTGCTACTGTACTGGTCCGCGTCAGAGAAAGCAGTCCGCGTAGCGTTAGTTGTTGAAAGAAATACGGTGCAAACTCTAATTGACTACGTGAGCAGGATGCTGAACGACCCATAAACACATTATTCAATCATGGAAAAGCTTGTCTTAGCTTTAGTTCACGCATCACAAAGGCTGCGGAGATACTTCGCAGACCACATCATACACGTCTTGACAAATTACCACATCGGAACTATACTAAAGAAGCCAGAAATATCGGGAAGACTAGCAAAATGGGCGATCGAATTGGGGGGACACAACATTGTGTACCGCCCACGCCCAACAATCAAGGGACAAATCCTCGCGGACTTCACAACAGAGGTGCCATAAGGAAAAGTCCCAAAAAGTAGTTTCGTCGAATCCACAACAAAAGAGGAAGAAGAAACCTCGCTACTATATACCGACGGAGCTTCGAATGAAGACGGCGCAGGGGCAGGATTGAGATTGGTCAGCCCGAAGAAAAAAGGAGTTCACTTACGCCATACGGTTAAATTTCAAGAGCACGAACAATGGGGCAGAATATGAAGCTTTCCTAGCAGGGTTAAGGTTAGCAACAAAGATGGGGGCGAAGCATTTGCACGCGCATGTCGACTCCTTGTTGGTGGCAGGGCAAATTAATGGTTTATATGATGCCAAGGGAGAAACAATGATACTGTACCTAGAGCAAGCCAAACAATTAATTCAGAGCTTTCAAAGCGTCTAGGTCGTACACATTAACAGGAGTGAAAACAAACCAGCAGATGCATTAAGAAAATTAGCAGGAACCGCTTTTGAACATCTCGCGAAAGACGTCAGGATCGAGGTATTAAAAAACCCATCGTTCCCCCTGAGGCAGGTGAACGTGGTGGAAATAGGGTCGCCATCATGGATGACTCCCATCATGCAGTATCTACAGAACGGTTCTCTGCCAGCAAACAAGGCAGAGGCACGCAAGATTCTGAACAAGGCGCTTCAATACCAAATGGAAGATGGCATCCTGTATCGACGATCATACCTGGGACCATTACTACGATGCGTAGACCCCCAAGACGCTGAGTACTTAATACGAGAAATACATGAAGGGATCTGTAAGATCCACGCGGGACCGCGAATGGTCATGGCAAAAATAATGAATGCAGGGTATTATTGGCCAGGAATGCATTTGGACGCAGTACGCGAGCTGCGCAAATGTGATTCGTGCCAGAGACACGCGCCGAAAACGCTTAGCCTAAGAATGATCTCATCCCTGTCTCAACAGCATGGCCTTTTCAGCAATGGGGCATAGATATGGTGGGTCCTTTCCCTGATGCACCGGGCGCAGTTAAATTCATCATTCTGGCAGTCGATTACTTCAACAAAATGGGTAGAGGCGAAAGCGCTGGCATCCACGTTTGCAATGATGGTACGAAAATTTATCTCGGAACACATAATTTGCCGTTTAGGCCTACCACTACGCGTTGCAACGGATACGGCACCAATTTCGCGGCGGAAGAGTTACAAGCATGGATGAAAGAGTTGCATATTGAACACACCTTCTCCTCGGTCGCTCACCCGCAAGGAAACAGCCAGGTTGAAACTGTAAACAAAAGCATCGTGGAGGGTATCAAGGCTCGCCTAGGAACCAAGCGCAGGGGTTGAGTTGACGAGCTCCCAAGCATACTATGGGCTCTTACCTTTTAGTTTGGTTTACGGCTCAGAGGCAGTCATCCCAGCTGAAATAGGGTTGCCCTCACCCCGCTTAATGGCCGTCAACGCAGTAAGTAACAAAGAAGAACGACGCCTGGATCTTGACTGGCTTGAAGAAAGACGCGAAAATGCCGCGATCAAAGAAGCAAAGTACAAGTAGAAACTAGAAAAATATTACAATGCGATGCTACGCGTCTGCACCTTTTGCCCAGGAGAATACGTGTTTCGCGACAATGAAGCCTCCAATGCAGAACGCCCAGGGAAACTAGCACCCAAGTGGGAAGGCCCTTATATCATTCACGAAGTCTTGGGAAAAGGCGCATACAAGCTTCGAACGTTGAGTGATCAACTCGTGCCACGCACTTGGAACGCGCAACAATTACGCAAGTGCTACATGTAAGCAATGATTTTCAATTCCACGAAGGATCGAGAACCCAATTAGGTATCACTTTTGTAATCAAAGGCCATGAGCCTATTGTCTAGTACCCGTGTGATCAAAGGCCGAGAGCCTAACGTTCAATTATCGGTTTAATGAAACGATTTTCATTGCAAATCACGATACTCGTTATAAATGCATGATAACTTTGGGTGCGCGTAAAAACGTGGCAAACAAGTATCGAATTCCTGTATACGCACGAAATTCGCCAATAGTTAGAAGATTCAAAGTTTGCCAGCCACTTATTCACACTACCTAAACAAAGTTACAAAGAAAAAAGAGAAAACATGATGGTAGTTATAACAAGTATTGCGCCGAGTAATTCAATCACGAGGCCTCACAGCACGACGACACGGCAAATGAAACACTAGAGACGCCCGTAATCGCGTGGTTCTCGATGACTGAGAAATACATGTCAAAGCATATACACTCAAGATGAGTACGAACCTGGTCCTTTTCGGCGCGTTCTTGACGGATTTTGGCAGCAGCAAGTTGAGTTTCCAACTCAGAATTGGTCTTGGTTAGATCCTCGGCTTTGCCGGTCAGCTCGGCAATGGTCTTGGAAGAAGCTTCGATGTTCGCTTTCAGTTTGTTTATCTCATTTCACGCAGCATACATCTTGCGATTGTCCCGATCGCACGCCTCCTTCCATTCACACCGCTCCTTAGCAAGAAAAGCCTCACTAGCTTCCAATTTCTTCTTCCACCCCAACACTCCCCATTCTTCACTCTTCCTGTCAGCATCCAACCTACTTCGCTCAATGGCAAGTTCCTCCTTGGCTTTTTCAAATCTTTCATGATCAGACGACAAGCGCTGGCGATAAGCCTCAACCTCAACACGCTCGCGATACATGGTGTGCCGTTCACGCACAATTTGATGAGTAGTTGAAACATTATTAGCATGCGCAACAACGTGTGATTGATAAAGACGCTCATGCTGACGTTGCTTATGAAAATTCACCTCTGCCAGAGGGAATATGCCATTCAACCACTCCCTACACTCAGGAAACTTGAGAAGTGTATCCCCTTGCTTCAACTTCCACACTGGAATGTGAATATCCCCGGCGCGAGTCTCATTGTATGAACGATAATAGTGATCGCCTGGGGTATCCTCACGTCGAATAGGGGACGGCTCTTTCTCTCTAGCGAAAGTTGAGCGCTTTACCTTCACCACCACTAGCCTCAGCAGGAACCTCCTTAAGAATTTTACCCGAGTCCACAGGCTCATCAGTTTTACTAGCCTCTACCGGCCCCTTCGAAGAAACATGCACATCAGTAGTGGCCCCGATCGGTTGATTAGATGGCCCTGTGACTTGAACACCCGCCGGCAAAGACCGGTCAACAATGGAGAATTCACCAGTACCTGATCCCAAATCTCGCGCTTCATCCCTAACAGGTCCTTTGAGCGCAGAGCCACCAGAGGATTGGGCTTCAGCACCCTTCAAAGAAGAAAACGGATCCTGATGGATAACCTGAACAGTGTCCGGTAACTTGTGAACAGTATCAGTGGGTGGTGCAGGCGGTTGATCTCCAATTTTCAGAGGAATAATCTTGAACTTAATAGGAGCTTTCTTGGATTCAGCACCATAAAACAAAGCAAATCATAAGAAGAATAACAAAGCGAGATCTCAGTTTAGCGCAATCTTGCAAGCTTTACCAGGCGTGATGGAGGTCATCAAGGAAGCAATGTCTACTTTTTTGCCAATAACTGGCTTGGAAAAAACAACCTTCTTGGGAGACGGTCCACCCTGACCGCTAGACTCAGATCGCGGTCGCTTAAGAGAAGGCTTCTTAATAAGCGCAGGAGGAGATTCCTCTTCATCTTCAGTTGCGTTAAAAGAAGGCGCAATATCACGTTCCGTCAAACCAACAACGTGAACTCCCTTGGTCCCAAATCCACCAACTTTGCCTGAGAAATCTAAGGCCTCAATGGAGTCAGCAACAATAATATAATCATCCAATTAGCGCTGCGTAAAGCGATGCATATCTTGCCGAGATGTCGCGTCTGAAGCAGCAGCAGGCACTTCCGTCTTAACTTTAGAAGCAACAGTTTTCTTTCTCTTGCTTTGACGTTTAGGCTTCTGATCTTCAGGATACATGCCCAAGTTACGCAAACTACCTGCACACGTAGGAGGGGGAATTGGTAAACCATGACCCAAGGAAGCTATATGTCACACCCCGACCCGCAGCGGAAAAGGTGATCGGGGCATGATTGGGTTATCATCAAAGCTCATGACATTTATTTTAACGTTTCATATTCATTAATACACTTTAATGGAAAATTACAATCAATATTACAACATGTCCTAAATATCAATCTAGGCTTCATTGTTTTCTTCTAAGGCATTTCCTATGTTTTCCTTGCTTCATCCTGTTCACCTGTATCATGTGTAAAAAGGGTTTTTGGATCAACAAAAAGTTGGCGAGTGAATCCTATGGAAAACATTTGAACAAGTTTATTTAATTGATTATAAAATAAGTGCACAACCACACATGAGTAAAAATAGATGTAAACTTATTCACCAATCAATTTAATAATAAACAATACACACATGAACAATAATGGATCGTTTAGAGGCACGCGTTGCTCAACTCGTCTCTCACGAGGAACTGATGGGCCTAATGAATGAATTGCATAAACTTGACAATATGAAATACATAACTACAAACAATATAAACTCAATAATACACACATGAACAATAATGGATTTGTTTTGAGGCACGCGTTGCTCAACTCGTCTCCCACGAGGAACTGATGGGCTTAATGAATGACTTTCATATAAGTTGACAAAATGAAATACATAACCACATAATATAAACAATCTAAGTTTAGATCACAATATGGTATGGCACAAGTTTAAATAAACGAGTTAATTATTTTGTGACACATGACACACCCCAAAACGTGTAATTAAAAAGGGGGAGTTGTAAGATTCACTCACCTTGGGTGCGTTCGGTTGATAATGTTGAATGCACGCGAAGTTGGTTTTAACCATGAGTGAAACTAACCTAGATAAATAGCATTATGGTTCGGTAAGTAAACGGATTTTATTAATCCATTTTAGTAGGATTGTTGGGTGTATTTTTGTGAGTTTAAGGCTATTTTCTAACCTTAAAAATGTTATTTTTAAGTATTTTTAATTAAAATAAATAAATAAAAATAAAAAAAAATGTTGACTTTTTTTGACCGTTGACCGTTGACCGTTGACTTTGACTGTTGACCGGTTCGTATGTGTTATTGTGTGCTCTGGGTGAGGCTCGAACCCGAGACCTCCCGTACGCGTGCACGCAGCTCTACCAACTGAGCTACGTGTCTAACCCGAAATATTACTGTTTTTAATTATATTTATATATTAATTAGATTAATCCGAAAATCAACTTATTTCTAAAAAGATTTTAATCAGTGACTCGGTGCGCTCCACAGGTCTCGAACCCGGGACCTGTGGTTTAGGTTAACACACAGTCCACCGCTGGACTGTGTGGACTGTGTGTTTAACTTGTTATATAACCTGATTTTTATTATACTTATATACAATTAAATAATTTCAGTTCTGCCTTATTTAAAAAGGTTGGATAATTGTCCGGACCGGTGCGGTAGTCCGGATTCGAACTCATGACGTGTGATTAAACATTCACACAGTCCACCACTGGACTGTGTGTCTAACTTGGTTATTATTAATCTTAACATATAACAGCGGTGACTCCGGTTCGGTTAACAAAAAAGGACATTTTTATTAAGGCAAGCATGCGTGGGACAAGATTCAAACTCGAGACGTTTACGTGTTTAATGTGCACACAGTCCACCACTGGACTGTGTGTCTAACCCGAGTTATTTCTTGAAACTTATATGTTACCGAAACTTCGTCTTCTTCGTCAGTCTTAACCAGAAACGATGACTGACTGGTTCGAAGTTTTAATCATGTTCGTTAGTGTCTGGTGGTTAATTACAGGTGAGATATATAAAAAGAATGAAAGATTTAAGCGTAAGGTATACCGACTGGACTTCTCTGTTTCTCCGGCAGAACTCCGGTGACAGCAAAAGATTCCGGCGTCGTGTGTCTTGCGGCAGAGAGTCTTCAGCAAGCTTGAAAAGGATGTGGGTGACTTCGGTATAAGCTCAGGGGGTTCAGTAAGGCTCAGAAGTGAAGGGCTCGGTTTTCCGGTGAGGTGCAGAACTTTTCCGGCGAGTGGAATTACGTCGGGTAAAGGTGCGGTTTTGAGCGAAAAAGCTTGCAGAGGTTTGAGGGGGTATTTATAAGGTAGGTCATCGATGAATTTGGTCTGATTTCCGACTTGATTCGTCGGTTAGAAATTCTCCGGCGGTTATAGCTTGTGTCGCGGGTTCAGGCGTCGGTTATAACCGATGCAGTGTTTAAGGTTTACGTTATAACTGAAGTAACCGTCCAATCTCGCGAGATCGCCGGGATTTCCGATGACTGAAATTTGGGCGCCGGTTTTTGAATTTGGATTCATGATATGAATTAATTGATTCTAATAATTAACAAGAAATACAAGTGGCGCAGTGGTTGAGTGTGTGTGTGTTAAGTCTGCTGAACCGGTTGACTGACCCGGGTTCGAAACCCGACAGAAACATTATATTTTTATTTCATTATTTTTAACAATTTTTCAAAAATAAATTATATATTCCAATATAATAATTAATTATGTATCGTTTAAAATTAATTTGGGCATTAAATACGCCACGAAATTTTAAACTGATTGTTCGGTTAATAAACGGAGCGGGTTTGGTAAAATCTGTTTTTTTACGGATGTTACACTATAGACTCCCCACTGGAAAGCAAGACAACATCTTCCCTAGCAGGAGTTATAGCGCGACAAGGCCTAGGATTCACGGGAAGCGCACCTTCAGTAGCAGTAACACACGCGGCAAAAGAACCGGGAGCTAGATACATAAAGTTCCCACGAATCCGCTCATACCACAACTCTTCTCCCTCGCGCAAAGGTCGGGTACCCATAACTCCAGCATGAGTGCCAAAAGCATGATGATAAAGGGGCACCTCTGCAAGAGACGTTCAGTGTAAAAAGAAACAGCAAAAGAGAGAAGAAACACAAACGTAGATATGAAAGTGACAAGCATGAACAAATACCTTGACCCTCCAACAACAATACAGGGATGCACGTGCTTGAAGCTGGCCACTTGTCGCTCATCCTTGCAGCTACAAGCGTAAATTCACCAAAAGCCCTATTGGGGAGGGGGTGCAATTGTTCATACCACTTAACTCCCCTAGGTATCTTCAAGTCTTCTTTCGGTATGGGGGTCGGGTGACGGAAGTCCATAGCAACTGGAACCACTTCTTCCCAAATGTAGAAAAACTTACCTTTCCAATTATGATAACTTTTGGGAGGGTTAATCAAAGGCCTTTTAGATCCCCGCGTGGCAAAGGAGTAGAAACCCAAGTTGGCCTGCAACTGATAGAAAGAATGAAACTTGTCAACGGTGGGCTCCTCCCCTTGGGACCGCAGGCAAAACTCGAAAGGCCTAACCCTTACCATCCCTAGCGGGCTAAGTTGTGAAACGTGTATACCATAATGTGATATCAAAGCCCCAAAGAAGTGAGTCGCCGGTAAGCGAAAGTTACCTTCCCCAAAAAAATCGGCGAAAAGGGTTATATACCCCGGGGGTGCATCCACGGCAGACTGCCCCGTTAGAGGGAACCGGGCATCCCACTCCAAGGCAAACTCGTTTCCTCTCACAATCTGCTCAAAAGATGCCTGATCCCATTTTAAGGGTGGCATGCTCCCACCAACTTCTTCTACCTCAATATCTTCGTGTTGATCGGACATAATCACGAGTCAGACCAAGTATTTAGAAGAAAACGAGTTGAAGGACCGAAGAAAAGAGGACCAAATCTAGGAAATGATGAAGAACAGTTTGAAGATCTCCAATGAAGGGCTTGAAGAGTTGAAGGTCTGAAGGAAAGTGTGTGAAATCAACAGGAGAAGCATCCTCAAAGTAGAGGGTATCAGATATTTATACCCATCGCATTTAATGCGATGGGTAACCGTGTCCGACAAGTGGGACGAACAACGAATAAGGAAACGACACGTCAGGCGGTTAAAGCGGAACGGCGGTTACCACGCGCGCTGGCTGCCAGACGCCTGACAGGAGCCGGAACGACATGCCTGACATAGTGACAGCATGACGTCTACAGTGTCAGTAGTCTACTCCAACGTCAACATCATCACCAAGCTGTCAGCAACTACCATTTTTTAACCCCAAGAACTTTCCCGCTCAAAATAACGAGAAGATTGTCCTCAACATGAAGCAACTCATATGCGCCGTAGCGCCCCAACTCATAGATACTTCAAAAAGACAGCGCAAAGAAAGACACTATCTCTAGTCCAGAGCTCCTCCCACTTACTTCGCGCATGGAAGAAGCACTGGACTGGGGGGACTTGAAGGGGTATTGCCCTAAATCATGCGCCGGCTAACGGTTAATCAACCATAGCGGCGCATAAAAACATACCCACCAAAATCATAAGGACAAGCAAACCATACTCCGCGCGGGCTAGCGAGACCAGGCAATAGGCCGCGTAGGTGCAAGTAGCGTCCATAGATAGCAGAATGACACTTGGAGGTAATCTACAAAGAGAGCAAGCCAATAAGAACCACGCGCAAACATGTGAACGTTCAGGTAAGAGCGCGAGGAAGGGAAAGATCTGTACGGAGAGTACAACGAGCACAACTACGGGCCAATAACGAGACGACAGCCTGTAGAAGATCGTGCTCCACAACATGTAGGAGTACGACTGACAAAGAGTACACGAAGATAGACACGTGGCACCCATCAGGTTACGCCGACCACTGTTCCATGATCTCCACTAACGGTGAAGGACAGATCAGACAATAAAGATGACTGTCAGGACACGTGGCTCCATTGGCAATACGACAGGTAGCGACAACACCTGAGACCATTAAGCAACCTCGGAGAGGAGACCAAATGGATATTCCTTGTCGATTACCTCAGGCCCAAGGCCCATGAGCCCAGCTCCTCTACAATTCCCCTCGGCTATAAATAGGACACTGGACTTCCAAGTTTGGCATCTCACTTTTGGCTCTCCCACTAATTACTTAATACTTAATCCTCAAAACAGTTACTTATTCTCACGCCGGAGGTGGTTACGAGGGATAACCCCCTATTTTCCTCTCGTAACGAGCCTAACGGGGTGTTCAAGTGTTTTGCAGGACGACTTAAAGAGTCTCTAGCTTGGAGAGGAAGATTAACCTTTCTTGAACGAAATACATTCCCTTGACTAATCTCCGATTAGTCCATTGTTTCTTCAGCTAGTTATTGAGTGAGATTGTTATTCTATAATACAAAGTTTGACATTCATACAATTAGGTTTGCTGTTAGAAAACCACGGTTTAACCGTTTGGCATGATGGTTTTGTACTTAGAATAATTCATGCAAATCGAACTAGTTGTTTAACATTTGTTTTATTTATTTTGTTGTCCGTAAACATATGGTTGGTTATTTATTGTATATACACAATATAAACAATTAATAAACATGCTGAAAAAAGTGTTCTTTTACCCTGAACTTTTAGTTTTCCTAAGTCAATCACAGGGATAGAGACACGTGTTCCTTTAACAGTCAATCAAATTTCATATAAAGGTGTCTAAGCCACTTATATTCCTATCTTATTTTTTAAATTTTACGAGTTAACACGACCTAACCTCACAAATCATTATGATCAAGGGCTCTTCCTCGTACATATCCTTGTGTTTTATCTACATTTCAAGTTTTGCAATCATTGTATTCGTACAAGCACTCTATCTCACAAACAGATTTGCTTACATTATCCTTAGATTGAATTTTGACCAAAACACTTACTTTTACGTTTCGTTCTAAATTTCACGAGTTAACATGGCGCAGTGTGCGTGTGTGGTTCAACATTTTTACGTTTCATTTTACACTTCGTTCTAAATTCCGCGAGTTAACATGGCGCAACGTGTGTGTATGATTCAACGTTTTTACGTCGTCTATTTTTATGTCTAACAGGTTCGTTATAACGTGTGGGTCCTTGACCGACTTAGTTGCTATTTTCTATGTTTTACATTTCGGTCTAATTTATTCGCATTAACATGCCGCAACTTCAGTGTTGGTGGTCGTTGGCGCTTGTGTTGCATTGGTGCTGTTTAGTACAGTTTTACAACCCCCCCCCCCCCCCCCCACAACACAGGGGCTTAATACTACTTTGACATAAATTCTATGGATATGCGAGAAAAATAATAAATAATAACGAAAATGCATTTTGCATAACTAAACAAATATGTATATCTATATATAGTGAAAGTGTAAAATATAATAGTGCTTAAGGTACGAGCGTACGTTGTGAAATTATGCATGTTGAAACATAATTACCCTTGTTGAAAGGATGAAGATTCCGAGTTTGCAAATGAATGAAGGTTCCGAGTTTGTGAAGTAGATTCCGAGTTTATGATCTTTTACGTATGTTGAAGCATAATTACGCATGTTGAACATAATTACTTATGTTGAATGAAGGTTTTGCGAAATAGATTCCGAGTTTACGAAGTAGGTTCCGAGTTTGCGAAGTAGTGTTCCGAGTTTATGTCAACATGCGTGATTAGGGTTTTGAATTTTACAACGTGCGTAATTTCATAGCGCACACTCGTACGTTAAGGAATATTGTACGTTAACCGGTCTCTCTCTCTCTCTCCATATATATATATATATATAGTGGGGTTCAAGAGTGAAACTAGCGTATTTGTGAACTGAGTAAACAAATCATGATACACTACTGTATTTTCATCATCAAATCTTGGTCATTGATTTATACTTGTGTTAACAATCAAGGGGGTTATTCACAAATGAACCTAACCCTATATATATACACACACAAAAAGTTAACTATATTTTTATCTATTTGGTTTCTCCAAAATAACACTTGTAACATGTTCTTTTGTTTGCGAGACATTGGGTTTTTTTTGTGACTTTAGTCCAGTGTCCAGCTAGCTAATTCCGTTTGGTTTTACGTTAACTTGAAAGATATTTCAGCCGTTTGGTTTTATGTTAACTTGAAGGATAATTTAGTCTTCTTATTCTTAACTGGTGTATAATCTATCAATGGAGAAATTACAAGTGGTAATGAAAAAGCAAGTGAAAAATAAATAAACTAAAAAATAAATATATATAAACTCATCTCTTACTCTCCCTACTCTACACTATGTGGATTTGATCATGACAAACCTAATATCGCACCATTCTCACTCAGTCACTCCACCAACTTGGTATGACTAATACATATATCTATATACATACACAACCATTTTGTGAACTAATGATAAATGGTGGTGAATCATGTTCTAACATGATGATTTAGGGATGGTCAATGTCTAATACTTAGGAAAAAGAACTTAAGGGTAGAAAGGGAATTAAGTTGATATAGAAAACATACAGAATGGTTATATGCCTTTTGATAATCCGATGAAAAAGTTGTTTGCTAATCCAAATATGTCGTTAGGATCAAAGAAGTCATTCTAAAAATCGTAGTCTTCAATTCTTCAAATTGTATGTTGGCTAATGGGATAAATGACATGTTTGAGGGAACGAAAGTAGAATGTGAAGTAGGCGGGATTTCATCATCGCTAGAGCTTATTTGAGAATTGAAGGAAACAGAGAGTAAATATGAGATGAAATGATTGGACAAAAATGAAATAGAAAAATTATTTTTATAATGATATTTTGGGAATACAGCTGTTGGGAGTGTAGACATTGGGAGAGATATATATATTAAAAATCTTTCAAAAAACACATGTGCACGCCTGCACATACGTTTAATAGAAGCTACTAATCTAAGTTTTTGCATTTGCAAGCTAGAAATAGATTGCACCAGGACCTACAGGTAACGAACAACTAAGGTCAGTTTTTGTTTCTAAATTTTCTCCAGCATCTTCGATTCGGGTGTTTTTTTGTAGTTTTTTACAATGTTCAGATTCACTTACCATGTTTTTTGTAGGTTTCTAAATTTTCTCCCACATATTCGATTAGGTGGTGAACAAACAACTGGTTCTAGCTGCAGAAGACAGATCCAGAAATATTTCTGTTTTTAATTATATTTATATACTAATTGAATTAATCCGAAAATCATTTATTTTAAAAACGATTTTAATGCATCGGCTCGGTGTTCGCCACAGGTCTCGAACCCGGGACCTGTGGTTTAGTTTGGCACACAGTCCACCGCTGGACTGTGTGTCTAACTTGGTAAATAATCTGGTGTTTATTATACTTATATACAAACTAGCTAAATTTATTTCTGTCCTTATATAAAAAGTTTGATAATTGTCAGAATCGGTGCGGTAGCCTAGACTCGAACCCGCGACGTATGATTTACACGCGCACACAGTCTACCACTGGACTGTGTGTCTATCTTGGTTATTATTCCGGTTTTCATTAAACTTAAAATCTATTTGCGAGTGAATCCGGTTCAGTTTTAAAAAGGAACATTTTTATTAAGACGAGTGTGCTTGTGACAAGAATCGAACTCGGGACGTATGCGTGTTTATTTTGCACACAGTCCACCGCTGGACCGTGTGTCTAACCCGAGATATAACTTGATTTAAATTAAACATATATAATACCGAAACTTCATCTTCTTCATTAAGCTTAACCCAGAACCAATGTCCGACTGGTTCGACGATTTAATCAAGTTCTTTAGTGGGTTGTGATTAGCTACATGTGAGATTAATAAAAACGAGAAAGATTAGGTGTAAGATATACCGAACAGAGATCCTCTGTTTCGCCGGCGAAATTCCGATGACAGCAGGTTATTCCGGCGACGTGTATCTCGCGGCAGAGGGTCTTCAGGAAGCTTGAGGTGAGTGTGGGTGGCTTCGGTATGAGCTCTAGGTGTTCTGTTTTTAGAATATGGCACAAAGGTGAAGGGGTTCGGTTTTCCGGCGAGTTGCAAAAAGTTTCCGGCGAGTGAAATTTCGTCGGGAATGGGTGTGATTGTGGGCAAAAAGGCTAACAGAGGTTAGAGGGTGTATTTATAGGGAAGGACATCGATGAATTTAGTCCGATTACCGTCTGGATTCGTTCGTCAAATATTTTCCGGCGGTTATGACTGATGTCGCGGACTGGACATCGGTTATAACCGATGTTAAGGTTAATGCTTCGGTTAAATCAGAAGAAACCGTCCAATCTCGGCGAAATCGTCAGGATTTCCGACGACTGCGATTTGGGCGCGTCAGTTTTGAATTCGAGTTTGTGTATTTGAATTAATTGTTTCTAATAATGAACAAGAAACACAAGTGGCGGAGTGGTTTGATGGATGAGAGTTAAGTCGTTGCTGTATCTGGTTGACCCGGGTTCGAAACCCGGCTTCAGCCTTTTATTTTTATTTCATTATTTTTAATACTTTTTCAATGTAACATTTATATTCTAATATACTTATTAATTATGTATCGTTTAAAATTAATTTGGGCATTAAATACGCAACGAAATTTTTAACTGATTGTTCGTTAATAAACGGAGCGGGTTTGGTAAATCCGGTTTTTTGACGGATGTTACAGTATCCCCTACTTTTTAGAAATTTCGTCCCGAAATTTTAGTAGTGACATATTTGTCTAAAAAGGATGGTGTTTAGTTTGACAGTTACATACTTAGAAAAAGAGTAAGAGTTTAAATTTTTTTGTTTGAGGCGGTAACGTTCCTTGTAAGGGTTGAGTACCCTGCTACAGGAATCGCTTTTTGTTGCCTACGGTAAAAATATTGATAAGCAGAGTTGATTCACTAAGTATGATTTCATGCGCAAGAGTTTTGATATGTTTGGAAAGATAAGGTTATATCCTAAAACAAAACTTCTAATACTACAACCTACATGGAACTTCTCATAACCGCCTGACAATGCCTCTGATCTTTTGGCAAGAATACTTATATATAGGAAGTACCAGCGGCGTATCCACCATATTCTTGTCAAATTTTCATTGGTTTTATCAGTAAGTTATGATTGGTTCTATGATGTGACTCTAGAACATAAATAAACACCACAACCAATGTCTGAGTCCTAATTCTGATAGTATACATGTTTGATTGGTGACATAATCCCATTTCTTTAAATGATGAGATGATATAAATGCTAGATCAGTGAGTATAAAACAAACTTTAACCAAGAAATTACTAAATCCTACATGGAACTTCTCATAACCGCCTGACAATGCCTCTGATCCTTTGGCAAGAATACTTATATATATGAAGTACCAGCGGCGTATCCACCATATTCTCGTCAAATTTTCATTGGTTTTATTAGTAAGTTATGAGTAGTCCTATGTGACTCTAAAACATAAACCACAACCAATGTCTGAGTCCTAATTCTGATAGTATACATGTTTGATTGGTGACATAATCCCATTTCTTTAATGTAACATTTGTCAAAAACGGGTTTTCAAAACCCGCTCCGTTTTGTAATCGAATATCAAGTTATAAAAGTCACGTTGAATATTTATGATTATTTTGATTTAAAATGATACATAATTAATAAATAAACTAAACTATAAAAATTATATTTGATAAAAAGTTAAAACAAAATAAATAAAAAAAAATGTTGCTGCCGGGACTCGAACC
Organism: Scalesia atractyloides; assembly: GCA_947069175.1. Lineage (NCBI taxonomy): Eukaryota > Viridiplantae > Streptophyta > Magnoliopsida > Asterales > Asteraceae > Scalesia > Scalesia atractyloides. The sequence goes on along the minus strand of CAMTDV010000021.1, from coordinate 15,062,896 downwards.
CGGGTCAGCCAGAACAACTCCAACGACTTAACACACACTCACATCACCACTCCGCCACTTGTTGATTTCTGTTATCTCTAGGAAACAAATAACATATATACACCAACTCGGTTAAACCGGTTGCGCCAACTGAGAAACTGAAATCGGCAATTCAATCGTCTAATCGTTTGATTAATCGCTCATTCACGTTTTATAACCGATGAACCGATGATTTTAACCAATTCAGAAGTGATTGAACATCAATTTTCTTTATTATCGGTTTTTATAACCGAAATTAATCAAGTCCCAATTACTTCAACTCAAGACCACTCTCGCGACTCTGAAACATCATACCAACATCCCATTTCACTTTCGTCACATTTTCAGACCATCAGAACGTCTAAATCAACTAGCCGGAATTTTCTGCAAAATTCACCGGAAAACCGTATTCATCTTCAAACGGTAAATCTTTCAATATCATTTTAGTTCAACAATTGTTAGGCTATTTCTAACTTAAACCTCTCAATTGAAATCGAATTCAGGCACTGTATTCAGATAATTCCAGTTCGCCGGAAATTTCCTGAAAGTTTTTATTTCCGTCTGTGAAACGGTAAGGACCTTCAATCCCGCTGTTAACGTTTGTTTATCACTTCAATTCCACGATTGACTAATCAAAATGGTTAATTGTTTTGGTTCAGTTGAGGTGCACAAAAACAGAGCCGACGCATTTGCCGGAAATTCTGTGATATATCATTCCTACGGTATGTTACTTCCAACACCGTTTCTGTCATTTCATTTTAACCTTAAGAATGTTTGATAATCGTAAAAACAAGAAACGGATCAGTGATTCAGTCGACGGAAATTTGAATGAAGAAGACGAAGTTAATGAAGTTATAAGTTTATTTAAAACCAGTAAAATGAACGGGTTAGACACACAGTCCAGCGGTGGACTGTGTGCAAAATATACACGCATGTCCCGAGTTCGATCCCTGATACACGCACTCCTTATGTAATAAAATGCCTTTTTGTTTAAAAACTAAACCGGGTTAACTCCGTTAGTTGTTAAGTATAATAAAAACCGAGATATTAACCAGGTTAGACACACAGTCCAGCGCTGGACTGTGTGCAACACTAAGTCACATGTCGCGCGTTCGAAACCCGTCACTGGCACCGGTTCGTTGAATTAAAATGTTTTTGAAATTAAAAGAATTTTGGTTAAACTGAATTAGTATATAAATATAATTAAAAACAAGATTATTTCGGGTTAGACACGTAGCTCAGTTGGTAGAGCTGCGTGCACGCGTACGGGAGGTCTCGGGTTCGAGCCTCACCCGGCGCAAACAATTTCGCTGACCGAACCGGTCAACAAGTCAACAGGTCAACGGTCAACGCAAAATAAACAATTTTTTTTATATTTTTATTTATTTAATTTAATTTAAAAATCAATTAAAAATGCTTAAAAATAACATTTTTAAAGATAGAAAATAGCCTTAAACTCACAAAAATATATCTAAAAATTTCATTAAAATCCTTAATAAAATCCACTCATTTACTATTTTTTTCCGTTATTATTTAGGTTAGTATTTCTCGTTGTTCCATTCATTCAATTCGTGCGCATCTCACCATCTCCAATCTAACGCACCCAATGTGAGTGAATCTTTACAAATTCCCTGTTTTAATCACGTTTTGGGGTGTATCATGTGTCTTGTTATATATATTATAATTAAACCATTGTGCATACATCATATCATGAACATGTGTATTCAGTTTGTTTCAACTGTTGTGTAGTTATTGTTGGATGCAATTTATTATTTTCAGTACATGCAATTTCATAGGCCGCCGCTCCCCATTACATTATGAGCGTTGAGCATGTTCCCCATTTTATTATGAGGTTGAACCTGGCGTGCCCACATACGATCGGCTCCGTTTGATTGAGCCTTGATCGCACAGACATTTTTCATTTTCAGTACATGCAATACGATCGGCTCCGTTTGATTGAGCCTTGATCGCACAGTTTCATTTATGTTATTTATCGTATGATGTTGGTATGTTCATGTATGCTGTCATATGTTATTGTATGTTATAGTTGTGATTGCTATTTGCCACTGCTTAATTATTTACATTTGCTCATTTATGATTATGCACAAATTTTTCATTGATAAACTAACAAGTAATTCATTAATAAATGTTTATCTAATAAGGTTCACTCGCCAACTTATGTTGACCCAAAACCCCCCATTTTTACACATGATACAGGTGAACCAGCAGCAGCTAGGAACACATAGGATTGGACTAGAAGAATAAAATGATTTAGAGTTGGGATTGTTATGTTTGGTTTATTTTCTTTGTATTATATGAACATGTTTGGATATTTGGAAATGTAACTTTGACTTTATTAAATATGAAACATATTAGTAAATGTCATGAGCTTTGGTGATAACCCAATTATGCCCCGACTCTTATTCCGCTGCGGGTCGGGGTGTGACATTTAAATGATGAGATGATATAAATGCTAGATCAGTGAGTATAAAACAATCTTTAACCAAGAAATTACTAAATCCTACATGGAACTTCTCATAACCGCCCGATAATGCCTCTGATCCTTTGACAAGAATACTTATATATAGGAAGTACCAGCGGCGTATCCACCATATTCTCGTCAAATTTTCATTGGTTTTATCAGTAAGTGATGATTAGTCCTATGTGACTCTAAAACATAAACAAACACAACAACCAAAGATTGAGTCTTAATTCTGATAGTATACATGTTTAAATGATGACAGTACCTCTCTCGTTTGTTGTGATGGAGAGGTTAGTCTATGTAGAAATGGAACACAATCCAATTTCTTTAGGTGATGATGTGATATGAATGTTAAATCAATGAATGTAACACAAATTTTCAACCAAGACAATACTAAATCCTACATGGAACTTCTCATAACCGCCTGATAATGCCTCTGATCTTTTGACAAGAATACTTATATATAGGAAGTACCAGCGGCGTATCCACCATATTCTCGTCAAATTCTCATTGGTTTTATCAGTAAGTTATGATTAGTCCTATGTGACTCTAATACATAAATAAACACAATCAACCAAAGCTTGAGTCTTAATTCTGATAGTATACATGTTTGAATGGTGACAATACCTCTCTCGTTTGTTATGATGGAGAGGTTAGTCCTTGTGGAAGTGAGACATAACTCAACTTCTTTAAATGATGAAATTGAAATACGTTGAAATGTATGATGAACAAACTTCGACCAAGACATTACTAAATCCTACATGGAACTTCTCATAACCGCCTGATAATGCCTCTGATCCTTTGACAAGAATACTTATATATAGGAAGTACCAGCGGCGTATCCACCATATTCTTGTTAAATTTTCATTGACTTTATCCGCAAGTTATGATTAGTTCTATGTGACTCTAAAACAAACACCACAACCAAAACTTGAGTCTTAATTCTGATAGTATACATGTTTGAATGATGACAATACCTCTCTCGTTTGTTATGATGGAGAGGTTAGTCTATGTAGAAATGGAACACAATCCAATTTCTTTAAATGATGAGATGCTATAAATGCTAAATCAGTGAGTACAAAACAAACTTCAATCAAGACAATACTAAATTCTACATGGAACTTCTCATAACCGCCAGATAATGCCTCTGATCCTTTGACAAGAATACTTATATATAGGAAGTACCAGCGGCGTATCCACCATATTCTTGTCAAATTCTCATTGGCTTTATCCGTAAGTTATGATTGGTTCTATGTGACTTTGAAACATAAACAAACACAATGAAACAAAGCTTGAGATAACATAAAGAAAAACATAAAAACTAAGCGTTTGGAGTTAAATCTTGATTGTTGGTGAAGGGGACCAGTTGGGTGGTTTCGTTTGGGCCGTCATTATCTTCAACAGGATTGGCGTTGATGTTGAAAACTCTTCCTCTTGCTGGTGGCCTAGTGATTAGGTTTCCTTGATTTGCTTGGTTAACTGGGTTTGATTGAGCTTGAGCGTTTATGATGTTAACCAATCGAGGGCATGTGTTTCTAAAGTGGGTAGGGTCGCCACAATTAAAACAAGCTCGAACATAAGGTAACATGGGGTATTGGGGTTGTTGATAGGTTTGGATCATGTTTTGAGTAGGGGGAGAGATTTGGTTTTGAGAGGTGCGGCAAACCTTGCTCAAATGACCATAGCGTCCACAATTCGCACATAGTCGACAAGGTAAGGTAGATGGATGGTGATAAAAACAGGTGTTACATCGAGGGTGAGGTCCAAGGTATGGTTTCTTATTTGGGTAAGTTGAGTTGGGTGCTACTTGAGTGATTGGGATAGCTTGGGTGGGTATGGTTTGTGAAATTGGTTGATTACGTTGGGTGACAGCGAAAAGTTGCCCATCTCGTTTTCTCTTTAAAATGGGTTGAGAGGGGGATTCGGTTTGGGTGGAGTTGGAGGTTTCAGTCGATGTTTTATCCTTCTTCTTCTCCTCCTTGAAGTCTTTGTTCCGTATGCGGTTCTCGGTGAGCTCTGTAGCTAACTCCATTGCGGCTTCCAAGGTTACAGGTGTGGTACTTATTACCGAGTCTTGAATTTTTGACGGAAGACCTCGAATGTAGTGCTCGATCAAACGGTAGAGGGGAGTGAACAAGTTGGGAACCATTTGATTTAACTCGAGGAATCTTTTGTTGTATGTGGTGTGGTCGCCTTCCTTTTGCTTCAACGAATAGAACTCATCCTCTAATTTCTTGATTTTGCTCCTTGGGCAAAACCGTCTTGTCATGATTTCCTTCAACTCTTCCCAAGTCAAAGTCATAGCATCTTCAACACCTCGTTTGGCCTTCTCTATATTCCACCAAGTAAGTGCTATTCCATATAAACGACCAGTAGCATATCGCACTTTGCGATCATCGGGGCAATCGCAATTTAGAAAAGTGTTCTCCATTTCTTCAAACCAATGGAGGAGAGCGGTGACACCTTCAGTCCCTTCGTATTTTGGAGGGTCGCAGGATTTGAAATGCTTGTAGGTGCATTTAGTGGTATTTGGGGGAGGGTTGATAACATTTTGATCTTCTTGGTTGACAGGAATAGCGGTAAGGGCTTGTTGGACTTGAATTATAATGTTGGGTATTACGGCAGCCATTTGTTGAGCGATTTGGGCAGCCATGCGCTCGCGGGCTTTTCCTGCTCTCATCTCCCTACGAGCGAGGCTAGAAGACATCTACAGGAATACATATCAAGAGTATGAGTTGGATGTTTTTGGGATCATGGGTCGTATTTAGGAATGAACATTCATAAAATAAATATAACATAATAAATCTACTACATCCATAGGATGTCTTGGGCTTTGCTCGTAATTGGGCATTGCATGCCGCCATACTTCACCTTCGTAATCATGTGGGCCCCCATGAATACCGGGTTTTTCATATGGTTCGCATGTGTTAGCCTGGTTACGTACACTAAAACCCGGAGAAAATCGAGAAATATGTAACGTATGATATTCGGAATGTGTCCAGGTGTGGACACGGTGACACCTCAAAGTGGGGTTAGTTCGAACGACGTTTGGTGTGGCATGCTTTGGCCTAATAGGTCCTTCGTACTCTCATCGTTAGTCCCCAGGTAGGCAAACTGGTCCATTATATTGGATTTATACGAATGCCAACCTAGACAGGACGTTCCGACTACCGGTACTTGTACCCTTACAGTTACTACATGCCCGTCGCAGAACTCACTTTGATGAGATTTGAAAAATGAAAAATGCGACAAAATCTTTGAATAACGAAAGTATGAAGATGATTTGAATATGTGAACATTGAAATATGTATGATGAATGTGTATGTAAGTATGTACGTTTGGCTGTAAGTATAAACAAATATGAAACAAATAAATATCATAAGTTTGCATGTAACCTCATAAACAATTAAAATCTAGTCAACTACAGTATAGGCTCTAAGGGTCTAATAACCTATCCTATATCCCTATAGTCATGGCTCTGATACCAATCTGTCACACCCGACCCGTAGCGGAAAAGGTGATCGGGGCATGATTGGGTTATCATCAAAGCTCATGACATTTATTATAACGTTTCATATTTATTATTACAATTTAAAGGGAAAGATACATTCATAATTACATCATGTTCTACACATCATTCTAGACTTCATTATTTTCTTCTAAGGCATTTCCTATGTTTTCCTTGCTTCATCCTGTTCACCTGTATCATGTGTAAAAATGGTTTTTGGATCAACAAAAAGTTGGTGAGTGAATCCTATGAAAAACATTTGTACAAGTTTATTGAATTGATAAAATAAAGTGCGTAACCACATATGAGCAAATATGGATGTAAACTTATTCACAAAACACTTAATATTAAATAATGCACAACATACAATAATAGATTGTTTTGAGGCACGCGTTGCTCAACTCGTCTCCCACGAGGAACTGATGGGCCTAATGAATGATTTGCATACAATCTTGACAATATGAAATACATAACTACAAACAACATTTACATTCTAAGTTTAAGTCATAATATGGTATGGCACGAGTTTAAATAACGAATTAGTTTTAGTGACACATGATACACCCCAAAATGTGTAATTAAAAAGGGGAGTTGTAAGATTCACTCACATTGGGTGCGTTCGGTTGATGATGTTGAATGCGCACGAAGTTTGATTTAACCACGAGTGAAACTAACCTAGATAATAACATAATGGTTCGGTAAATAAGCGGATTTTATTAATCAATTTTAGTAGGATTATTGGATATATTTTTGTGAGTTTAAGGATATTTTCTATCTTTAAAAATGTTATTTTTAAGTATTTTTAATTGATTTTTAAATAAAATAAATAAATAAAAATAATAAAAATATGTTGACTTTTTGATCGTTGACTTGTTGACCGTTGACTTGTTGACCGGTTTTATTGTGTAAATGTATGCGCCGGGCAGGACTCGAACCCGAGACCTCCCGTTCGCGTGCACGCAGCTCTACCAACTAAGCTACGTGTCTAACCCGAAATATTTCTATTTTTAATTATATTTATATACTAATTGAATTAATCCGAAAATCATTTATTTTAAAAACGATTTTAATGCATCGGCTCGGTGTTCGCCACAGGTCTCGAACCCGGGACCTGTGGTTTAGTTTGTCACACAGTCCACCGCTGGACTGTGTGTCTAACTTGGTAAATAATCTGGTTTTTATTATACTTATATACAAACTAGCTAAATTTATTTCTGTCCTTATATAAAAAGTTTGATAATTGCCAGAATCGGTGCGGTAGCCTAGACTCGAACCCGCGACGTATGATTTACACGCGCACACAAGTCGACCACTGGACTGTGTGTCTATCTTGGTTATTATTCCGGTTTTCATTAAACTTAAAATCTATTTGCGAGTGAATCCGGTTCAGTTTTAAAAAGGAACATTTTTATTAAGACGAGTGTGCTTGTGACAAGAATCGAACTCGGGACGTATGCGTGTTTATTTTGCACACAGTCCACCGCTGGACTGTGTGTCTAACCCGAGATATAACTTGATTTAAATTAAACATATATAATACCGAAACTTCATCTTCTTCGTTAAGCTTAACCCAGAACCAATGTCCGACTGGTTCGACGATTTAATCAAGTTCTTTAGTGGGTTGTGATTAGCTACATGTGAGATTAATAAAAACGAGAAAGATTAGGTGTAAGATATACCGAACAGAGATCCTCTGTTTCGTCGGCGAAATTCCGATGACAGCAGGTTATTCCGGCGACGTGTATCTTGCGGCAGAGGGTCTTCAGGAAGCTTGAGGTGAGTGTGGGTGGCTTCGGTATGAGCTCTAGGTGTTCTGTTTTTAGAATATGGCACAAAGGTGAAGGGGTTCGGTTTTCCGGCGAGTTGCAAAAAGTTTCCGGCGAGTGAAATTTCGTCGGGAATGGGTGTGATTGTGGGCAAAAAGGCTAACAGAGGTTAGAGGGTGTATTTATAGGGAAGGACATCGATGAATTTAGTCCGATTACCGTCTGGATTCGTCGGTCAAATATTTTCCGGCGGTTATGACTGATGTCGCGGACTGGACATCGGTTATAACCGATGTTAAGGTTAATGCTTCGGTTAAATCAGAAGAAACCGTCCAATCTCGGCGAAATCGTCGGGATTTCCGACGACTGCGATTTGGGCGCGTCAGTTTTGAATTCGAGTTTGTGTATTTGAATTAATTGTTTCTAATAATGAACAAGAAACACAAGTGGCGGAGTGGTTTGATGGATGAGAGTTAAGTCGTTGCTGTATCTGGTTGACCCGGGTTCGAAACCCGGCTTCAGCCTTTTATTTTTATTTCATTATTTTTAATACTTTTTCAAATGTAACATTTATATTCTAATATACTTATTAATTATGTATCGTTTAAAATTAATTTGGGCATTAAATACGCAACGAAATTTTTAACTGATTGTTCGGTTAATAAACGAAGCGGGTTTGGTAAATCCGGTTTTTTACGGATGTTACATAGTATTTACTTGAACATATTCTAACAAATCACAACACGCTTCAACAACATCAGTAGATCGTACACGAGTCTTATTTTGAAATAGAACTAGAGTTGCCACCAATCTAGCCTTTTGAGCTTGTGTTTGATAGCTGATTTGGTTTCTCGGGTTGTAATATTATTTAACTGAATTTCCAACATTCTTCACATTGATGACCCCTCAGCAGTTCTACTTGGTACGATGTAGATCTAAAAGTGAGGGTTGTTTTGTGGCTTATAGTGATGGTAAAATACCGAGGTCATCCAAGGATACAACAACTTTAGTACCGAGATGTTGTTAACGTCTAGTAAATCAAAAAGCGTGGGTTGTTTTTATACCTCATAAAACTAAAATACAATAAAAAGATAGATTCGTAATTAATGATAACAAAATGGGTGTTTAGGATAGTTGTTACCTCTTGATGCTTTATTAACTAAAAGTTACCATGGATCACAAGAGCTCGTTTTCGAGGCGAAAAGTTGTATTCTATTAATGCCAAAAATTATGGAGTTCCTTTTTAGGGACCCTCTTTCACTCAACCATATTGGTTGAATCTACAAGGAAACGGGCCGAAAGGTTGGATAAAACTACAACGATATTGCCGAATCAGTAGGGAAATATTATACCATTGTGGTTTAATATTAAGTAAGAAAATACCATAATGGGTTTATACAACCCATCACTATGGACCTCTCGGCTTGATCTTATCTCCCAAAGAGTAGTGACGATAATATAAACTAAGTCCTCGACGTCTTGATCTTGTCTCCACGTTTCGAAAAGTCTTTACCAAATCCAAAGTCCCAAACCAAAACCTCTAACCTTCTTTTAAGAAACTAACATGTTTGACTCTACATAGACGTATAAAACATGAATGTTCTATGCTAGCGGCAACACAAGGTTATTAGTTTGTTTTTAAGGTTTTGGACAACTCACTTTCAATATGATACTAAGTACTTAAATTTATTAAAACACACACACCTCTTGTTAATTCATGGCTTGTTTTAGTTAACTATCCAACAAGGGGTTTGCTTCCCCATACACCCACAAGAACATTAGTTAAGCATGGCTTCAAAGATATTTTTCATCAAACTTGATAAGATTATATTAATCATCACAAGATTAATTATTACTTAATGATGGTTCTTGCAATTCCTAATGATTAGAAAAGTGGCTAGAAGAAGAGTGTGTTGTGGGCAGGGGCCGACCTATAGCATGCTAATGGGGGCAAGCGCACCCCTTGAAAAAAAATATAGTGTTATTCATGCGTAAAAATTCCGATCGCCCCCCATAAAATTTTGTAATCGCCCCCCTCAAAACTTTCGAAACAGACCCTCAACAAGGGCAGAACCATGTAGAGCACTTACACTTAAGAAGAAAGATTGAAAATAGGGTGTTTTGAACTTTTCCGGCAAGCCGACGATGACTGTATATCTATGGAGAAGACAAGTAGAAATAGAGGGAAGATAGATAAAAGTTTGTCTTTTACCCTTTTATTTATTTTACTTTAATAAATGCTCACATATTACTACTGCACTTATCCACCTATGGATATGCTATGTTCATAGGCATGGCCAAGAACCGTTGAATATATTATTTACTTATTTCTTCTTTAATTTATTACTAGTTGATTTTCGCCTGCACGTTGCAGCGGGGATCCAGCGTTTACAAAATGTGAACTGGTAACGACAAGCAGATATCGAATATCAAAACATAGATAAAAATGACGTAGTAACTATAGTCACTCCGTCCTGAAAAAAACGATTTTAAATAATCTAATATATAATAGTAGGACCCACACGTCCTACATGTTGGAAATTCGGTTGTTTTCAGTTCAGTTATTACGGTACTCACACGTAAAAATATGGATGAGCTCGGTACAGGTAACACCGAAAATGCTTGGTACAATACGGTAGGGATGAGCACGGTACCCCTTTGGTACCAAACTGGTACCGATACTTAAAATAGGGAAAAGTGGTATCGGTACCGATATCGAATACACCGGTTCGGTATCGGTACCGATACTTACCGGTGGTTTACCCATAAATACCGGTATTGGTACCGAAATACGGAGAAAATGGGAACCGAACTGGTACCGAATATACTTGGTACGGTACCGGTTTGGTACTTGTACGTTACTGGTATTTGAGGGTAAAAACCGGAACTGCACAAGTATCGAAAATCTCAAAAGGCGTTACAGAATCGGTACAAGAAATATACCCGGTTTGATAAAGTCGATATCAGTATCGATACCCAATATCATTTGCTCACAATGTTAAAGTAATAAATACCAAAGAAATAAAAATACGAAAGTAAAAAAAGTTATAAAAGAAAAAAGAAATAAAAGAAAAGAAAAAAAGAAATGAAAATGTGAATAGTACTATTCACAATGTTGTATTTTTAATATATAGGATAATATTATATATTATCGTCCAAATATGTATAAGAATTTTAGTTTTTTCTATTGTTATTTCATTATTACGTTATTAATAAACATTTAACTTGATTAAGGACATCCATATAATTTTTACAAAATATGTAAGTAGCCAGATCTTTTTAGGAACAAAGAGATGTGGTTATGTCTAAGTGATTTTAGATAAACTTGATTTATCGTACGGTGCTTGTAGCAGACTTATTGTATCTTGAATTCTTGATTTATCATTTTATGGTTTATTTGCCTACTTGTATTGGATGATAGGTATATGGTGTTTTTTTTATTTCAAGTTTAATGTCCGTTTGCGTTTGTTTGTGTTCGTGGCCAGTGTTCACGAACAACTGAAATTTCTTAGCAAACGAACACGAACATAAGCTTCTGTTCGACATGTGTTCGCAAACATCTGCATTTCCTTAACGAACAAACACAAACATGGCCTCGTTCGGTTCGTTTACAGCCCTATAATCTACCTAACGAATATATAAAAAAAAGTCCTATGGAACGTCTTGTTAGATGATGTTATGGATAAATTTTAAAAACAGCTTACATATAATAGATTTTCTTTGTGCATCTGTAACGATGTGTGACGTATTTTCTGCTGATTATATAAAATTTAGTTTAATTATCTTTTTTATACGACCAGACCAACCCGACCCAGACCGAAAAAAATATTTTTTAACGATAAATGTCGCAAATTTTCCGCCCCACATGAAAAAAATTCTTGGGTCCGCCACTGGTTGTGGGAGAAAGGAAAAGAATTGAGCAAGTGAAATGAGAAGAAGAAGGGAGTATTTATAGGGTTAGTTGCGAGGTGTGGACCGTGTATGGGAGGCGTGGGCCATGCCTGGACAAAAGTGACTGGGAGGTCAGCTTTGTGGGTCCCGCTGGATTATTAAAAAATCTTCGAAAAATCTTTTTGTCTTTTTATGAGCGAGGCATGGGTCGTGCCTGGGAGGCACGACTGATGTCTCAAGTCTGTGGAACCTGGGAGATCTTCGGAAGTCATCTGTGATCATTTTGTCGTTTTTCTCCAGGCATGTCCCGTGTCTGGGACGCACAGGGCGTGTCTTGGGTAAGAAAACACGTTTTGTCGTTTACTACCGAAGGCATTGTAACATTCATGTAAACCGGATTTCAAAACCCGCTCCGTTTAAAAATCAAGTATTCATCTAAATGTTCGTTGCGTATTTATTGTGTTAGTTATTTTAATTCATAACTAATAAATAACTCATAATCAAAAAGATAACCAATAAATAATAATAATAAGTTATATAAAATAAGCCTTGACAAAAATAAATAAATAAATAAATAAATAAATAAATTCAAAAGGAGTAGCCGGGTCTCGAACCCGGATCTCCCGTATAATTACACACACCAAACACCACTAAGATGCACACACTTTTGTGAATAAAACTGAAACTAATTAAATTAATACTAAACAAAACGGCAACCTGCAAATCCATCAATCAGAGCCGAAACCGCCAATTTCAATCAAGCATGAGTTTCGTTTCTGTTTCTATGTTAGCATCCATAACCGTCGTGAAATTATCAAGTTTAAAACGGAAGTTCGGATTCTATGAGAGTAACCGATTGAAGTCAATGATTTCCATAATCATGAATTAAAAACCGACCGGAATTAATCATTTACCCGTGAGTTGAGTCGTGAAACCGAAATCGGTGTTGACTACACACATTATAAATACTGAGGCATCTCACCTCAATTGAACTCGCCATTCTCGTCGATTTTCCTCTCTCAAATACTCCCAGATACCTCTCCATTCAAACAAAACCGTCGCCGGAGTTTTCCTGCTCGTGGCCGAAATCCAACCGGAAAAGTTCATAACTCATCTCAGACTGGTATATTCATTTTACTTCCTTTAAATGTCAGTTGTTTAGTAAAATATTGTTAGTCAAAAACTGTTTAATCAGATTTTCAGTCGGGTTGGTATTTCTGGGTAACTTCATATGAAGAGGATGAAGTTTCTTCAATGTATAAATATTTTTAAAAGCGGGTTCTTAATCGGGTTAGACACACAGTCCAGTGGTGGACTGTGTGCAATTGCAAAACACATGTCCGGGTTTGACTCGTATACGTTACCGATTCTCTGTAAATAAAACCAAACCTTTTAACTCACTCAGATCACTCTGGAACAAGTGTTTAAAGTTAATACAAATAAGGATTCATACGGGTCAGACACACAGCCCAACTGGTTGGGCTGTGTGCACAGGAACTAAAGGTCTCGGGTTCGAATCATGAAGTCTCAACCGGTTTTGGAGATTTATAAATCTTTTTTAAAATAAATAAATTCCGTATTAACCTAACTAGTATATATAAATAATTAAAATTGATATTATTTCGGGTTAGACACGTAGCTCAGTTGGTAGAGCTGCGTGCACCTATACGGGAGGGAGGTCACGAGTTCGAACCTCACACGCTGCCAATTTCTCATACAATCCGACCGGTTGACCCGATCAGACCTGACAAGGTCAAATATTTTTAATTTTTATTTTATTTATTTTCTCTATTTGTATTACTTCAAAATCATATAGAAATGCTTAAAAATATGACTCTTTAAGTTTAAAATTTTTATTAAATACCACAAAAATAAACCTAAAAATCTAACAAAAAGCACTAATTAAAAATGTTAATTTCAAATAAAAATTTCTTTATTTATCGAGTTATTACGTTATTATTTAGGTTAGTTCCTCTCGTGGTTAAATCTAAATTCGTGCGCACTCCTCATCAATCAAGAAAAACGCACCCACTGTGAGTGAATCCTTACAAATTCCTCTTTTTATTCATGTTTTGGGGTATATCATGTATCGCCTTATTTATTTCGTTTATTCAAACTTGTGCTATTACCATTATATGATCTAAACGTGTGATGTATTGTTGTTTGTTGTGATGTGTGTTTACATTTTGTCAAGTTGCGTGCAAATCATTCATTAGGCTCATCAGTTCCTCGTTGGAGACGAGTTGAGCATCGCGTGCCTCATTAGATCGGCTCCGTTTGATTGAGCATTGATCTCATTGTTCATCATTTGGTGTGTGCGTGTGCATTAATTGATATTATGTGTTTTGTGATTAAATTTACATATACGTATACTCATATGTGGTTATGCACCTTTTTATAACCAATATAACAAATTCATTCAAATGTTTTCATAAGATTCACTCGCCAACTTTTGTTGACCCAAAACCCTATTTTTACACATGATACAGGTAGACAGGTTGAAGCAAGGAACCCATAGGAAATTGCCTTAGAAGAAAAATAAAGAAGTCATGAAAAATGTATTTGAACATGTTGTGTTTGTATGTTTATTGTAATTTCTTCTTTAAAAAGAAATAATAAATATGAAACTTTATAGTAAATGTCATGAGCTTTGATGAAAACCCAATCATGCCCCGACTACCATTTCTGCTGCGGGTCAGAGTGTGACAGGCATGACCCGAGTCTCAAGAATTTGACCATTATAACCATTGTTTGGCTTCATCTCATTAATATACTCAAAATTCATATATTATAATCCCCGTAACTCTTTTCCTTGCCTGAGATATGCTTCTTTGAAGTTTTGGACTTTTAAGCCACACATATGACTTTTAGTTGGCTAAAGGGACTACTATTTTATCTTATCTTGAGGGGACCACTACTTTTTCATAACTTAAGGATTATGCACGGGGCGTGTCTGGGAAGCACGAACCATGTCTTGAGCTACAACTTGACATTTTCCTTATTTTTCTTTGTTTTTTACTTCTTTTGTCATTTTACGACCCGATTGTCCTGAAAATTAAAAGTAAACAAATTTAGAATTAATTTACTATTATTTTCAAAAAAAAAATCATTAAATGAGTATTAAATGATAGAGTGTATATTTGATCATTCATGTTAAGAATAAGGCATCGGTAGATTAGTTTACTAAATATGTAATAAGTGAGAGCTGAGATAAAATATGTAATAAGTGAGAGTTGAGATACACTTATTACACACACTTACACTTGAACTTGACTGGGTATGAGTCCGGCTTCTGGTACATTTAATCAGATCAAGTGTAAGCTCCTGGTATTGAACCAGATCTTGCGAGGGGTTTTTTTTGGTATTGAACTAGATTTGGATGACAAACTTCTGGTATCGAACTAGATCTTGGGGTATTAGAAGCTTTCTGATATTACATCAAGATCCTTATGGAGGCTTCTGGTAATGCACCAGATCCGATTGGGGGGGGGGGGGTAAAGTTAAGATATGTTGGTTAATGGGGGCAATTCAACAAAGTAACAAAACTAGCGAAATTATTACGGAGCACCATAAAATATTCTTGGTGGAATGGACCAATAAGAGGGATACAACCGCAAGGATCGCAAAGTAACAAGATCTAAGGTGGATTTACCTTGTTTATTCAGTAAATTAACAAACTTGATGATTAATCACCCTTGTAATTAATAAAATCCTAACCGCAATCCCATTTGTGGGCTTGACATACCACAAACTAATTAAGTTAGAAAAAGATACTAAACCCAAGATAACGTTAAAACCAATCTTGTTGTGGCATATTGTTTACTAGTTGGGAAGCTAGAGATGATCATATGGAGCACCCAATCTATCAATATGTTGTGACAAGATTTAGGGAAAGACAGTAACCTTAACAGGAGCCTCTTCCAATTTGTATAAAAGATAAAATAGAAAGTTTAACCATCTTCCTCATTTATAAATAAACTATACTAATTAAGAGAGACTTATCCAACAGTCCATATGTTACTAGTTTAGTCTACTAAACTATCTGTAATAAAATCAACCAATATAATAATGGACGATTGAGTAGGGGAAACGTACCCTTGGACGATACTGGTTTCTTATCTAAGCTATACAATATGCAATAGGTTCTCTGCCCCTTTATGTGTATTTAGTTTAAATAAAAATCATTTTTGTGAATTTAAAACTAGATAATCAGACTATAAAGTTATTAAATTTACTCACCTAATTATGCCAACCTTACTAAAACTAACATTCCTAAGAGCATTCACAATGAAATCCCTATATTTATACATATATATCTATATATTTCCTCTAAAAACAATTACTTTTTCTCTCTCATTTTCAATTAAATAATATTTTTTATACCTTTATCATTACCTTTTTCCTCTCCTTCACTCACAACCATTTCTAAAAATATTATAAAATTTATACAGTTTTCTATTCCTATAATTTTTTTCCCATATATTTACAGATGAACAGTAACTTTCTCATATATTTTCTCTCTCCTCTACTCACAACCACTCAAAAACACTACTAACCATTCCTTATAATATAACTAAACCCCCCATATATTTATACAGGTTTCATTGTGAATGCTCTGATACACACATCACTAAGCCGACCTATATCCAACAAAGGTTCTTCATACATATTTTGAAGCCCACCTATATCCAACAAAGGTTCTTCATACATATTTTGATCTCCCCTAGTAAGTTTCATTGTTTGATTTCTTTGCGTCTCAATAAGTTGCAAACCTTTTCAGTTTTGTTACTCTACTATATGTATAACTGTTACACATCATATAGTGAATTTCTGCCCAAAAGAAACCCCTCTTTGACTATTTGTTTTTATGTTAATGGTAAGCATCAACTCTTTTTTAGTAAATTACTCGTTTAGCCCCTGTGATTTAGCTAGTTAAAATTTTTTCTGTTAAAAAAAATCATTTGACATATTAGACCCTGAGGTTGCATTTGTAATATTTTTTACCCTAACATTAATAATGTTACTTTTTCCGGTCAAATATAAAGGTATTTTAGTCTTTTTACACTCTAGGTGTTGCTTGTGTAAATTACAAAGTTCTTTTAAGATTGAGTTGAATGTCATTTTAGTCCATATGGTTGGGCCATTTTTCCAGTTTAGTCAAAATGTTTCATTTTTCGCCTGTGGGTCCAAAAGGGTTTCACCTTTGCCATTTTAGTCCACTGGATTAACTTCATCCATTATTTTTATTAATGAGAAGGGTAATTCAGTCATTTTATATGGCCGTATTACCATTCTAGTTAACAGAATTACATATAAAATGATTGAATTGCCCTTCTCGTTAAAAGAAAAAATGAATGAAGTTAACCAAGTGGACTAAAATGGCAACAGTGAAACCTTTTTGGACTCACAGACGAAAAATGAAACCTTTGGACTAAACTGGCAAAATGACCCATACCACAGAGACTAAAATGACATTTAACTCTTTAATATTTAAGGGGCTAATTATGTAATAACTTCAATTAACAAAAACCAACACAACCTCATACTTTCATCCCCCTTAAATAATTTTTTTTGTATATTTAAAAATAAATGTTTTTTTTTAATTTTTATTTAATTTTATTTTCGTATATGTTATTTTTATAATTATTATTTAATAAAACACACTTTAAATATACAAATAAATATGTTAGTTCTAAAAGCATTTGTCCTTTATTAACGTATTTTTTTAAAATCATTTATTTTTTAAACTTTCTTCTAAAATCATTCATCTTTTTTCAATTCTTCAATTTCTTTGAATTGTTCGTTTGTTCCAAATCCATTCCTTTTTTTAAATATTTTGTTTATTAAAATCGTTCATTTCTTGAAACCTTAAATTTGTAAATCTTTTGTTTTTTATAAACGTCTTTTTATTTCTTTGTTTTGTAAACCGTTTGTTTGTTTAAAATCGTTCTTTTTTAAATTCCTTCAATTTTAAATCGCTCATTTACTAAAGACTATATATGTATTATAGAATACAAAGCAAAAAACGAACAGTTTTTAAAGGAATGTTTTAAAATTGAATGATTTAAGAGAAAAAAGAATGTGTTTAAAAAAATAAACGATTTTAAAAAGAGCCGTAAAATTAATTGTTTAATAGAATGAACGACTTTAGAAAAAGAGCGATTTAAAAAAAACAAATGGTTTAAAAGCGACCGTTTGTTTTAGAAAAAGTTTAAAAGCAAATGATTTCAGAAAAAAACAATGTTTATAAAAAACAAACGTTTAAAGAAATTACATATTTGTTTGTATATTTAAAACATGTTTTATTAAATAATAATTGTGAAAATAACTAAATAATAAAAAAACGTTCAGTAATTACATAAACTAGGTTTATTCTCCGCGCGGCGGGATTTTGGTCGTTCTCACGTGATACGTGGGGTGATTTTGATCGTTATATGTTTGGCTCATCAAAAACCATAAAAACGAATATCGATATCGGTTTCGATAATACCAACACCCTAAGTATCCTAACCATAAAAGCGAATATCGATACTGGTTTCGATAATACCAATACACTAAACCTTAATAAAAAAAGTAAGCTTACTTAACATTTGTGGCAAAATTATTGAACACTTTCGGTACTGGTGCCCTGTTTCGGTATCGATAATGATTTCAATAGAACTGACACCGTTATCAGCATTGGTCGGTTAAGATGACAATACTAACGATTTTGTAATAACAAAAAAAATTATTAATATTAAAAAATATCATCAATTACATATAAATACATTTAGTTTGGATTAGAAAAGAAAAAACTTTAACAACATAGATGAACTCTAAAGTGGAAAATAAAAGTTATCATGTTAGTGGTTACATTAAGTAAAAGTAGTCTATTTAACTAAGTATTTTGTTACCCCAACTGGTTGAATGCTTCTTGTTATTGTTTATGGACGTGGGTTCGATTCTTTATATTAGAAGGGTTATTGTTTTTGCCAATAAAAAAAATTATATTATAGTTGATGGATGCGGTTCCATTTTTGTTTTTGCCAATTAAAAAATTAAGCAATAAAAGATGTAGGGTTCAAGATTTGAAGAGAGGTCTTCACGATTATAAAAAAGAACCTTATCCACTCAAACATCAAGCTTAATTGTTATAATAATCTTTTGTAAACCTATATGTAAGAGAAGATAAAGCTACTAAAAGACAAAAAAAAAAAACTATTCATCATCCATCACCACTAATATATATATATATATATATATATATATATATTTATTATGAATACAAATATATTTCCTGAATTTTCTCATATTCTGTTGTATTTTCCTTTTACAACTTAACTACTTGTATATGTATATAAGTGACATGTTGAATGAATAAGATATACTTCTCATTTCTTAATTATTTTTCTCACGTTATAAGCCCTTGGCTCTATACCTATTCTAATTCTTTGAAGATATTTCAAGTTTGGTTGTTGTTTTTCACCTCCATTGAAGATCTTGTTTCGCCTACAAATTCACCCATCCAGAGGAAATATGTTTACAAGCTCCACTAAAGCTATCATTGGTGATGAATGTCTCGTAGATAGTGGTACTACCAACACTATTCTCAAACATAATAGGTTTATCTCTGAATTGTCTCCTGCAGAGACACTTATTGGTACTATCTCTGGTGTATATGATCTTATCGAAGGCTCTGAAGAGCAAGGATCATATTATCATCGGGTACTAAACTAATTATGAATGATGCATTATACTCTAGTAAATCAAGACGAAATTTACTTAGTTTTAAAAGTATTCGACAAAATGGTTACCACCTCAAAACAACATCCGAAAATAATATTGAGTACTTACAAATTAGTTCAAATGAAAATGGCAAAGATACTATTGTAGAAGCTAAAAGCTTTATCCTCTGGATTATATTGTACTAACATTACTCCTATTGAATCATACATGGTGTTGAGTAACCATAAATTACTTGATAAAAACACATTCACAATATGGGATGACCTACTAGGTCACCCAGGTAACATAATTATGAGGCGAATAATTAAAAGTGCAAATGAGCACCCTCTTAAGAATTTAAAAGTCTTACTATCAAAAGATTTATCATGTGCGGCATGCTCTCTGGGAAAACTCATTACTCGGCCCTCACCAACTAAATTGACACAAGAAACCCCTCATTTTTGGAAAGAATCCAAGGGGACATCTGTGGGCCGATACATCCTCCTTGTGGTCCATTTTGCTATTTCTTAGTCTTAATTGACGCCTCATTGCGATGGTCACACATGAGTCTTTTAGCTACCCGAAATGTAGCGTTTGCCCGACTATTAGCCCAAATCATACAATTGAGAGCTCATTTCCTTGAAAATCCAATTAAAACCATACGAGTGGATAATGCAGGAGAATTCACATCCCAAGCTTTTCACGATTATTGTATGTCGATTGGGATAAAGGTTGAACATCCAGTAGCTCATGTTCATACACAAAATGGTTTAGCTGAATCATTAATTAAACGATTACAGCTAATCGCCAGACCTCTTCTGATGAGATGCAAATTGCCATCTTCTGCATGGGGACATGATATTTTACACGCTGCTGCACTTATCAGATTAAGACCAATTGCCGATCATCAATACTCCCCATTACAACTGGTCTCCGGAAGAGAACCAAATCTGTCTCACCTCAAAATATTTGGTTGTGCGGTATGTATACCGATATCGCCACCATAACGTACCATTATGGGACCACAGAGAAGACTGGGTATTTACATTGGTTTTAACTCTCCGTCTATTATTAAATATTTACAACCATTAACGGGTGACATGTTTACAGCACGCTTTGTTGACAGTCAGTTTAATGAGACAGTATTCCCAGTCTTAGGGGGAGATAAGACTAAAGAAAGACTGGTAACACAAGAGTTAACATGGAATGCATCATCGTTATCAAATCCCGACTCTCGAAGTGGTCAATGTGAATCTGAAGTCCAAAAACATTTGCAAAGAATCGCAAATGAATAACCAGATGCACTCACAGACATAAATGGAGTGACAAAGTCACATATACCAGCATCAAATGCACCTGCTCGAATTGAAGTAATCCCAGAAGCGATTACCATACAAAGGAAGCGTGGGAGACCAATAGGTTCCAAAGATAAGAACCCACGTAAACGAAAAGAGCAGAATAAATCAGTTGGTGAAAAATTAGTAAATGAAACCCCAGAAGAGGTAAATGTCCCAAAAAAGACTAATATAATTCAAGAGGAAAATGAAGTTCCGGAAGATAATCCGTTACCAAATGAAAATGAGATATCTATCAATTATGTACAAAATAGTACAATATGGAACCGAAATGAAACACGTGTTAATGACATATTCGCATATGCTATAGCAACGGATGTAATTAATGAAAATGTTTACATACCTAAAACTCTAGAAGAGTACATGCACAGAGATGATTGGCCAAAATGACAAGATGCCATAAAGGCTGAGTTAGGTTCGCTTGAAAAGCGAAATGTTTTTGGACCCGTAGTCCGAACACACATAGACGTCAAACCAGTAGGTTATAAATGGGTGTTTCCTATAAAAAGAAATGAAAAGAATGAGATTGTACGGTATAAAGCATGCCTTGTAGCACAAGGGTTTCCCAAATCCCAGGAATTGATTATGAGGAAACGTATTCCCCAGTAGTGGATGCGATAACCCTTAGATTTCTAATTGGCTTTGCAATCTCACAAGGACTTCAAATGAGACTTATGGATGTCGTCACTGCATACTTGTACGGGACACTTGAAAATGACATCTACATGAAAATACCGAAAGGGTTAAAAATGCCTGAAGCGTTAAAATCAATACCCTGAGATATGTGTGCTAAAAAGCTAAAAAGATCTTTATATGGTCTTAAACAATCTGACCGCATGTGGTATAATCGGCTCAGTGAATATCTCGAAAAAGAAGAATACAAGTCTGATTTAATCAGTCCATGTGTCTTTATAAAAAGATCACTCTCAAAATTCACTATAATAGTAGTCTATGTTGATGATATAAACATCATTGGAGCTCCTGAAGAGATAGAAAAAACTGCTTATATATTAAAGAGAGAATTTGAGATGAAAGACCTTGGTACAATAAAATTATCTCTTGGTCTACAGTTCAAGCATTTGCGCAACGGTACATTCGTCCATCAATCAAACTACATCCAGAAGATGTTAGTACGTTTTAATATGGACAAAGCTCATCCGTTTAGTATACCCATGGTTGTCCGACCGCTAGATCCACATAAGGATCCTTACCGCCCTCAAGAAGAAGGAGAAGAAGTACTTGGTCTAGAAGTATCATACTTAAGTGCGATCGGTGCCCTTATGTATCTTGCAAATAACATGAGACCCGATATTGCGTTCTCGATACATGTATTAGCTAGATACAGTTCGAATCCAACACGTAGACACTGGAATGGAATAAAACACATATTCCGATATATTTGTGGGACACAAGACTTAGGTCTTTTCTACCAAAAAGATCAAAAGTCCCAGCTTGTTGGGTATGCTGATGCTGGATATCTTTCAGATCCACATAAAGCAAAATCTCAAACATGTTATGTATTCACATATGGTGGCACAACAATTTCTTGGAAGTCAACTAAACAAACTCTTATAGCAACGTCATCAAATGATTGCCGAATTGATAACACTATATGATGCTGGTCGAGAATGTGTGTGGCTGAGATCAATGATTAATCACATACAAGAAGCATGCAGATTAGAACAAATCAAGAAGGAGGCGAGAATTATTCATGAAGACAATGCTGCTTGCATAGCTCAAATCAGAGAAGGTTACATCAAGGGTGATTGAACAAAGCACATCTCACCAAAGTTTTTCTCAACATATGACTTGCAGTAAGAAGGGGAAATTGATGTTCGTCATATCAAGTCAAGTGAAAATTTAGCTGACCTATTCACAAAGTCTTTACCTAGAAGCAGATTCGAGCAGTTATCACATAAGATCGGTCTTCGTAGATTAAAAGATGTTTGTTGAACTCAGGGGGATAATATACACGTTGTACTCTTTTTCTTTTAACTAAGTTTTGTCCCACTGGGTTTTTCTTAGTAAGGTTTTTAATGAGGCAACATAACCGATCTAGTGGTATCAGTACATTTATTTAGGTCCTGAAGTGCCTATTTAACATCATCCGGAAGTATGTTGTTAACCGTGTATAATAAGTAGTAATATATATCTGAGGGGGAGTGTTATGAATACAAATATATTTCCTGAATTTTCTCATATTCTGTTGTATTTTCCTTTTACATCTTAACTACATGTATATGTATATAAGTGACATAGTTGAATGAATAAGATATACTTCTCATTTCTTAATTAGTTTTCTCAATATATATAATATAATAGTCAATTAAATATTAAAAGAGCTTAGTAAATTACATCAAAAACCTGAAAGGGCCAAAATACCCTTACACTTAACTAGAAAAAGGTAACAAAATTAGTATTAGGGACCAAAACAAATACAAAATACAACATTAGGATTTGAGATGTTAAAAGATTCTTTTTTAAACTAAAAGGGTTAAACCGGCTAAACCACATGACCCAAAATAATATATTTTTTTCAAATGGATTTTACGTGTGATTTGTAAGACTTTTACCGTTTGTTCATAACCAACTAACTTTTCACTGTCCATGAACCAACTTTTATAAGAAATTAAAGAAAATTTTGATTTAATTTGTCAAACCCAACTAACCTAGCCAGGTTAATTTCACAGCTTTTTTAAGACACTGAACAGTTTAACGATTTTGATTTTACCACTTTTCAAAACCTTCATTTTTTAATTTTTGTTTGAACAACAATTTCAATTTCAAAACCGTCAACTTTAATTTTTGTTTGTGTGATTTAAACTCCTAACATTTGAAACCGTAATTAACAGTTAAACTGAAAATATTGTATAGAACCGAAGTGCAAAAACCCTAATAACATAGTTATGTTGCTACACCGGGTTCTATAAAATCGGGTATTGAGAATACCCGGGTCGGGTCCGCGTCCGGGTTTTATACAAAAAATGTATACCCTGGTTCGGGTAGGGTCCTGGTCGGGTTTTCTAAAACCCGGGTATTAGAATACCCTATTTCCGGGTTCGGGTATGGATTGGGTTGGGTTCGGGTATGCCTCGGGTATGATTCGGGTATAGAGTATAGAGATTAAATGTAAACCAAAAAATTGCCAAAATAAAATACTTTCTAACAGCTATATAGCCGTTACCAAGGTGCAAAACTCGAAAAAAACACAAAAAAAACGAAAAAAACACGAACAGGGTATTGGAAAACCCGGACCGGATATTGAAAAACCCCGGTTCCATGTGCGGGTTGAAACTGGGTACTCGTAAAACCCGAGTTGAAAACAGGTATAAAAAAACACGGTTCCAGGTTCGGGTGTTATAATAGAAATAAATACCCGACCCCTACCCTACGGGTAGGGTCGGGTTCGGGTATAAAAAACCCAGGTTTTATAATACCCCGTTCCGGGGTTTTTTTTGGGGTCCAGGTCCGGGTTCGGGTTTTTTGTGCACCACTACATTAGACTGTTGCGAATAGTAGAGGTTCATTATCGGGTTCAAAATGATTGTTTTCTAAATCGGACCATGTACCTGTTTAACATAGTGATTAAAACCTAAACTTTAACAACCAACCAATCACATGCCAGACCATTCTGTACTAGAAACCGGTTTTTTTACACAAAAAGGCTGCTGTAAATCCTGTCCAAATTTATAAACATAAATCTTCGGAATTTAAATCTTCCTTGATGCCTTGAGATTATAGTCGCGCTTCATGAGATTCGCCCTTAGCAACATGGCCCTAACATCGCGATCAAACTCAACCCCCGTCTGCAGAACCCTTTGAAAAGTGGCTTTCCTTTGATCTGCATGTCGAGCATACAGGATCTTGTTGTGCGAGTCGATTCTTGCCTGCAAGAACACCGTTCAATTGATGACTTGTTGAACAAGGCATGATATAGTTATAAACTTCAAATATAGTACCTGAATTTGGTTGTCGGTAATTAAAGCTTCAAGTTCTTTTTGTATACCGGCTACAGTGGTTTTGAAAGCATTTGACATCATGTTCAGATCAACCGATACGAACGGATCAGTATACTGAATCAGGGCTTTGTTACGGATTTTGGTATAAAGTGTCTCCACATGATCATGCAAATGGATATCAAGAAGCAGATTTGCTTTAAGGTTCGCAAGGCGGTCTAAACACGAAGCATAATGACTGCAAAAACGCAAAAAAAAAGTTTTATTTAATACCAAAAAAATAAAGTAAAAATAATAATAATCAGATGGCACAAACACGAATTTACCTTGAATAGAAATCATGGATAAGCTCTCTTCAGGCACCAACTCTAAGAAGTTACGGAAGTTAATATTGTCTATAACTTTTGCCTGTCAATCCATAGAGTTCAGTTAGAATTACGCATCAGGCAGATAACTCTATTAAAGAGCGAGAGGGTAGGATCATAAACTACAGAGTGAGATGCCATTTTCGTTCCTGAGTTTTGGCCAGTTTCGCGACATTTGTCCAAAAGTTTGTTTTTCCGCAGCTGGATCCAAAAGGTTTGAAGTCTTGCCATTTTCATCCGGCTCGTTAATTCCATCCATTTTTCTCTGCTATATCAGGGGTATTTCCGTCTTTTTTGTTAACTTAAAGGGCAATTTGGTCCTTTTCACTTTATGTACAAGCATTTAGCATAATGTACAAGTACTCAAAAAGACAAAAATACCCTTAACAAAAAAAGACGAAAGTACCCTTGCCTTATCGGGAAAAAAAATGGATGGAGTTAAGACCATGCGTACCCGTTACCTTTTTGGGTGTTTTGAAGCCCAAAACGCCCCGAACCACGCCGACACACCCCCTTGGGCGTTTTTTTTTTGCAAAAAATTGTTGGGGTGTCCAATTTTCCACGCCAAATGGGGCAAATTTTGACCAATCACAAGTGTCCAACGCCTGATGGGGCATCCTTTGACCAATCACCAACTTTTATGGTTTTTCTTTTATTTAATTCTATTACACCACAATGCCCACATTCCCACTACACCCATTTTAGAAAAACGCCCCATTGCTAACTGGGCTGCCACATGGCGAACAACGCCCAAGGGTGGGGCATTATTCACCCCAACGACTACGCATGGTCTAACGAGCCGGATGAAAATGGCAAGATTTCAAACATTTTGGAGCCAAATGAGGAAAAACAAACCTTTGGATGAAAGTCGCAAAACTTACCAAACCTCGGGACAAAAATGGCATTTGACTCTAAACTAAAAAAATTATCAAATTGCCTTCAGCTCTGCACGATCAAAACTTGCAAGAGCACAGAGTCCACCATATGTTGCAACATCTTGAGCTACAATAACTTCCGAGTAGTTGTTTCCCAATTCCGGCGCTGTATCCAAGAACTGTGAACACTCTGACAATATTAAGATTATTATATTAAAATGTGATAAAGAAAAAAAGAAAATAAGACCTTGCGGGCAGCAAGTTTGTATCTTCTACCTCAAGGTGAGCGAGTCCAGCAGCACATTGTAGCTTTGCGATTGTGATGGGATCTAGGTCAGCTTTGTTTTGTTCGGCTTTACTGATGTAGCTTGTGACATGTGCAAACTGACCCATTTCAATGCTGACCAAAATTGCGTTTAGACACATGTGTATGATGTGTTGTGCAGTTGTGCAATAATCACAGGTACGCACATAGTTCTTAAATGCATCCCCAAGTGCACCGTGAGCATAGTAGAAGTCTCCAAAGTCGTTATACCCCATTCTTATGCTCTCTTTGATCAAATTTGTCTGTAGCAATAGCACAAAGTTAACCAATGGGAAAAGAATTCTGGGATTTATGCAAATGCCTGCATTGTGCAGGCTGCTGCACCGTAGGCTTACAGCAGAAGTGTCACAGCATTACAGCATAGTTGTCAATAGCGAGCGTAGCAATCGCTATAGCGCGCTACGTAGCATATAGGTCTAGGCTCGCTATTAGGGTTGTAGCGATAGATAGCGATACTGGCGACATTTTTTTTTAATTTTGTTATAATTGAAATAGCAATTAAATATAGCTATAAAATAGCTGGATTTTAGGTTTTTATTAAATATACATATAAATTAGCATATATACCAGGGTATTTTGATATAATATACATAAAACAACCGCCCGCTATTTATCGCTATTCGCTATGTAGCATATAGGTGCTTTATCGCTATTTGTCGCTATTCGCCATTAATAACTATGCATTACAGTGCAAGTGATGGTTCTCAACTGTCCTACTATACCATTATAGTAAAAAGAGGCATTGTAACCTTAAGATGCTACCACTGTTGATCCACCCGTTAAGTCTACTAAAACACATAACCTTTTTAAAACTTCCTCTACATCGTAAAAGCATTTAGTATTCTATAAAAAATGCTTAGAATGTTATACAACAGTTTCCAATTTTACCATACAAAAGAACCAAAAACTTATGATCCTACATTGTGTTTTTAAACTAAAAGCTCCACATAAATGTTTATACACAAAGGTTGCTAGTCATACTGCTAGATATTACCAAAACTCCTAAAATTGCTACCTGAAAAAACTTCACTTATATTAAACTATAGATAAATAAGGTTAAAGATCAAATACAAATAGATTTAACGTGCTAAACATAGTAAGGGGTTGTATGTTTACCTCTTAATGAGGCTCTTAATGGTTCAGACCTCTACTAGTTCAGCACTTAATGGTTCAGACTGTTTGTTTCGTGAGCAGATGTCTGAATGGTTCAGACATTTGCCTCTGAATGGTTAAGCATTATACAGAGTCTGAATGGTTAAGACCTCTAATCTGAATTGGTCAAACATTTTCCTTTGAATGGTTAAGCGCTATATTGGCTCTTAATGGTTCAGACCTCTTACTGGTTCAACACTTAACCATTCAGAAATTGCCAAACGGCCCCTAACTATGCTAACACTAAGAGCAATAATAGTTTTCTGAACTACAGTAATTATTACTTTATTCATTTTTTTGTCGTGTAATTCAGGGCGGAGCTTTTAAGGGGCAACGGGGTGCACCCGCTCCGTCAATGTTTCGGTTAGTAGTGTAATTTTTTCAATTTTTCGGTCGAAATTTTTAAAATTATATAGGTCCCCCACCGCCAATTATTTTGCCTAACATTCCATGCCCCTACCAAGTTTATTGTCCAAAAAAACTACACATATATTTTCGTATTGAGTTACAAAAAGGTGAAGAATTGGGCTATCAGTAATTTTTTAAAAATTGTTTTTAAACTTAAAGTGAGTTTAAATTTAGTTTTTTATATGTGTAAGAACGGGTAATGAATGAAGATTATGTAGTTTTATTTGGAGTTACTATTGTTTGACCCGACCCGAATCGAATAGCCAACCCTAACATATAACCCGAAACATAGTGATAGGAAAATTTATTTTTGGGTCCGTGACTTTCCGCCCTAGCGGAACTTTTGGTGATACTCCGCCAGGTAATTACCCTATATCAAAACCGTAAAACAATAATAATAATAATTATAAACTATACATATAACAATATCACAAACATCAAAATCATAAACAAATAACAAACAACACATTACCCTATAAGCATTAAGCTCACTCTCCAGTTTCTCCTTCCTCTGGTCAGCCCTACGGTCAACGGCACTCGTCCAACTCAGATCCGAACCATAATCCGAACCTAATCGTCCACCAATCTTCTGAACAACTTCTCTAAACAGCTGCGTGTTCTCTCCCTTCTTAATCTCGTCATAAGCCATCCGAAGCGCCTCTAACTTCATCCAAACGATGTCGCATTTGTCCGCAATGAATATTAACCGTGAGATTTTGGTACGGCCGGTGTATAAACCGGCGTACGCCTCGATGTCGAGTTGTTCGCCTCTGATGATCGGTTTCCGTTGCTTCTGTTCCGATAAGGGTTCGTCGTCGGTATCCATGATCGCACTGGTTCGTAGGGTTTTGGGTTCACGAATGGTTTTGATTCGAAGAAAATTGCAAAAGATTTTACGGAGCTTAAAACGACACCGTTTAAATATTGAGTCTAAATTTATTGTTTATAGAGTTTAGAGAGGGAAAGCCGAAGAGGCATTGGGCTTTTATTTGAAAGGGCCGATAATTAAGTGCAGCTTCACCAATTTTTAAAAACCGGTTTTTAAATCGTATCAGGTCAGACTTAGAAATAGTTTAACTGGTTTAATTGAGTTGTATCAGGCGGTTCAACCAGGTTGGCTAATTAACCCTATAAATCCATAAAATACAATTTGTTACTCGATAACTAACCCAAAACTACATCATTTCATAATAAAAAAATATTCCAAAAGTTAATCCATAATAAAAGAAATAATCCAAAAATTCACTATTGGTACCTTTTTGGGTGCTAGGTTTTACTAAGAAGGTAAATCGTCACTTTTTAGGCCCATGAAGATTAAAAGTCCAAATTTTAACCTTTGACCCGGTGCCGGTATACCAATTTAAACCGGTATAACCTAATTTACCGACGGTAAAACTTTTTTGCCATTCATTCAGTTTACCGCTATGATTCGTGTCGGGTGAGCTTCCGACATCCGATTTAACCAATTCAACTGACTGGTATAAACCGGTTTTTAAAACATTAGGCTTCACTAATCACTATTAGGATTTGTGAATGGATCATATTACGAAAGAGGTTTAAGTTCTCCTTAAAAACTTCAATTAGTTTCCTTTTAGAAGAAAGGAGTGCTTTCATGTTTCTTCTTAGGGAAAGGTTTTAAGTGAATTTATCATAATGTAATATATAAAAGGAGGTTTTTTCCCAAAAAATAGGTGTAAATAGAGAAGGTATTACTAAATTGGGTTGTTTAAAAAGTATTTATTGGGTATATGTTTACTTGAACCCACCACTAATAAATCACCCGAAAAATAATAGGTGTAAATAGAAAAGGTATTTACTAAATTGGGTTGTTTAAAAAATATTTATTGGGTATATTTTAACTTGAACCCACCACTAATAAATCACCCCCAAAAAATAGGTGTAAATAGAAAAGGTATTTACTAAATTGGGTTGTTTCAAAAATATTTATTGGATATATTTTTACTTGAACCCACCACTAATAAATCAGATGGCCTATCATTTGTCTTCATTCTCTAAACTAATATTTTAAAAACCGGTTTAAATTAGCCGGTTGAACCGGTTAAACCAGATGCCAGAAGCTCACCCGGCACGAATCATACCGGTAAACTAAGAGAACGGCAAAGAAGTTGTACCGCCGGTAATTTGGGTTATACCGGTATACCGGTACCCGGCTAAGGTTAAAATTTGGACTTTTAATCTTTTATGGGCCCGAAAGGTGAGGATCAACCTTCTTAATAAAACCTAGCGCTTACAATCCACATCGATAAGGTAAAAATGTGGACTTTTAATCTTTTATGGGCCCGAAAGGTGAGGATCTACATTCTTAGTAAAACCTAGCGCTCACAATCCACATCGATCAAACTTCATCCACAATCCACATCAATCGTTGGATTATTGTTTTACTATGGATTAACTTTTTGATCTTTTTTATTATCGAATGATTTAGTTTTTGAATATTTGAGTTGAAATTGTATTTTATAGATTTACAAGGTTAATTTGTCAACTGGTTGAATTGTTCGATACAACCCGTTTCAACCGGTTGAACTATTTCTGAGCCTAACCTGGTACGATTAAAATATCGGTTTTTAAAACATTGCTCTAAACATCTTCGCCGGTAGCCATCATTTTCGTTTCATTCTCTAAACATCTTCGCCGGTAGCCATCATTTTCGTTTATCACCCTTTATCAGCCTCATAATCCTACACTTCTGGCTAGGGCTGTAAATGAATCGAACGAACACAAACAAGACCTTGTTCGTATTCGTTTGTTAAGATTTTTATGTTTTTGCGAATCGTTCACGAACACTTATCGAACGAGATTTCATGTTCGTGTTCGTTTGTTAAGGAAATGAACTTGTTCGTGTTTATTTGTTAATTTTAGGCAACAAACAAAAGCGAACGTCGATGAACACAAAGGAGCGCAAACTAATGTTCATGAACACAAATGTAAACAAACGAACACAAACAATCGTTCATGAACAAAATATATAATACACTGACACTTAGTAGATATTTAATTTGTCAGAATTTTGAAGTATTTAAATAAATATAAAAACTAAAATCACTAATTTGCTATCGAACACGACCTATGTTCATGTTTGTTCATTTAACTAAACGAACAAAATTTCTTGTTCATGTTTGTTTGTTTGTTTAATAAACAAACGTACACAAACGTTTTCCTGACGAACGGTTCACGAACTGTTCGCCGAACGTTTGGTTCGTTTGCAGCCCTACTTCCGGCTATTTAGAATTCTCAAGCTACTTCACCCGCCTATATTTAGAATTTGTGAAGATATCAGCTATCTTCTCCGGTCAGAACCCATTAGTAACGTTTTTCCGAGACTAAATTCGTGAATGTTGACTGGCATCCACAAAAATTTTGTCTTTATGGATAGTTACTATGTAGCACGGGGACTTCATTTATCTGGCCGTACCCGTCTCGGGTACTTGTCGAGGACGGAAACACCATGGGTACTCGTTGGGGACGTTTCCAATGTCGGGGACGTATCTGGTAGAAGTATCCAGCCCGTTTCCATTTATTTTTGGGGTTTTAACCCTTTCAAATTTCACAATCGGCCATTAAATAAATAGACCTATCATATTCGGCTTCTCTAATCTCTAAACTCATCATCTCTAATTCTCTATCGATTGCCGATCTCTCACTAGATGAACGGAATTTGAAAATGATTTAATTATTAATAATTAATTACCTTTGGAAGATGTAGTATTTTTGGAATTTGTTTAATATATTTTTATTTTTTATATTTTTTATTGCCGTACCCGTATCTTGGAATTTTGAGTTTTGCCGTTCCTCGTTCTCGTATCGTCCCCGTACACCGATCCCGTACCCGTTCCGGTGCTACTTAGGATAGTTATCAATCAACTTTTATATAAAACATTATCGAATCAAAACGTCAATCATATGTATATATATATTCTCACGTGTGAAATAGTTTGAGAAAAATTGCAATTTAATTAGTGAAAGAAATGGTTATCCAATGTGAACAACCAACTAATCTGCAAACTTTGTTGTAATTAAGCTATACGTATATCAAAGAGACAACTTTTGTTGTGCTATGATAGGGACCGATTCGAGATGATCAATCTCCCAAGAGATCCGTAGAGTGAGTTAAACTCCAAAGAAGATAAATTAAGAAACTAGTACTTTTCAATAATCTTTTTCATTGAACTCAAAGTGCAACGTACATGGGATATAAATATGAAAAAAATAACTTCTTGCTAAAGATTAGGAAATCATGCATGCAGTAATTGAAATGTGATCTTATTTTAATGCAATGGAATTTCTTCCAACTAGTGACAACTTGGGATACATAAAAATGAAACTTCTCCTAAATGCATGCAACATAAAACAAACTAAACGTGAGAGCTTCACGGGGTCACCAGATCGTATCATGTAGATTTTCCCATAATATAGGGTCGTTATGATCCTTGATAATGAGTGATGCCCATGCATGTAGTAGCATTTGTTCAGGGTGTCAAGTAGCCATTCCAACGGCTGGCATCATGGCTCTGTCCGATGTCGGCTGCTTAATTTCCAGAAACAGAATCCGAAGAAAGAAACACAAAGCACAAAAAAGATTACCTTGAAATATAAAAGAAAGATTCCGGTTCCAAGTCATGAAATACACACAAAAAAAAATAAAATAAATAAACACATACACATGGAAACATCACTCTTCATTTGGCCTCTGATACTTTGATCTTCTGCCAGGAAGTTGAGTTATGCGAGTAAGCTCAACATCTAATAATTGCAAACACGTTAAATTTCCTAGTTCGTCAGGTAGTTTTTCAACCTTCCTACATGCAGAAATCACCAACTCTTTGAGACATTTCAAGTTACAAATGCTATTGGGAAGTTGAGTTATGCCAGTACCCCCAACATCTAAACATTTTAGATTTCCTAGTTCGTCAGGCACTTGTTCAAGCCTCCAACACGATCCAAGCTTCAACTCTTTGAGACATTTCAACTTACAAATGCTGTTGGGAATTGCTCTTATATTTGGGCAAGACTGTAGATCTAATTTCTCCAAAGATTCTAATTGGCCAACATCCTCAGGTAACTTCTCAAGGTTACTAAAAGAACCAAGAAGTAGGGTTGTGAGATGTTTCAACATACAAATGCTACCAGGGTGTCCTAGTTAAATCAAGGAATTCTAAACATTCCAATCGGCCCATGCCCTCTGGCAATTCCTTTATGCTGGTGTTGTGAAGGTTAAGAGTTCTCAAATGTTGTAAACTACAAATGCTTCCTGGAAGACTCTTGAGATTAGAGCAACTAGAGAGATAAGCTTATGAAGATTTTCAATTGATGAGGGTACTTCTTCTATATGGTTCCAT
Organism: Scalesia atractyloides; assembly: GCA_947069175.1. Lineage (NCBI taxonomy): Eukaryota > Viridiplantae > Streptophyta > Magnoliopsida > Asterales > Asteraceae > Scalesia > Scalesia atractyloides. The sequence goes on along the minus strand of CAMTDV010000021.1, from coordinate 15,029,734 downwards.
GAAAGATGAAGCTCTAGCAAGCTATTGATGGAGTGCCATGTGGTTATATAATTCGGGAATTCCTTCAGCTTTAATCCACTTACATCAAGAACCTCAAGAGATTTCATCTGCTCGATAAAAATTATAGATTTTAAACTCTTACAATGACTTACGTCTAGATAGACAAGGCTTTGTAGACATCCACCATGCACATTAAGTTTTTCCAATTCAACACAACCTCCAAGATTTAACCACTTAAGGTCGGGCATCAGCCCAATATCAAGGCTCCTCAACTTTGTACAAGTGCTTAGGTTTAAATAGACAAGGCTTTTTAGACATCCAAGTTTCAACAATTTCTCACAATACTCAAGATGTAACCTCTCAAGATTGGGTGCCAGCCCAAGGTCAAGGCTCGTAAACTTTGTATAACTCAAATTAAGGAATTTGAGCTTCTTCATAACCTATTATAAAATGAAAAGAAAACCAAAAAAAGTAAAAATATGTTGTTACAATAACTAGCTAATAGATAGATATACATATACCATTATAAAATTAAAGAACAACCAATCAACCATATTACCTTTCCCCCTTCCCAAAGTTGTCTGATTTTGCTACGATACATTTCAAGTGCAACAAGATTATTAGCTTTGAATGTTTCGGGTAAACACCAATGAGGGTATCGGTACCAATTTATATATCGTAACGAATTTGGAAAGTATTCATGAGCTTCATCAATCCTCCCACAGTCGTCATTATAGCACTCCCCATCGTAAGGCATCTAAGGTTCTTCATGTTTCCAAGAGCTTTCAAAACAGTACCAGGAGCGTATATAGGCATGTACATCTTGCTGCTTCGCTACCCTGTAATTCAAAAACAACGATCATAAAAGTTGTGTTATAACGGATGAAAAATTTGTGAAATTCATCTCCCCCTTGCAGATAAAATGGATTCTTACCGAGTTAGCAGCCAAGAGATGTTCAATTTCCTCCCTAACCCATAATCGGCTAGGTTTGTTGGGATCCAGGTGCTCACGGCGTGCAATATTCTCGCCCATTTCTACTATACGGTCATGCATTCTTATGCGTCCACCTTCAAAAAATGGTCCTACAATTTTGATTAGAGATTTTTGCTCAAGAACTCTTAAACCATTTGTAGCGTAGAATCCACAGCTTTGAAGCACTCTTATTGCCTTATCTTCCGTCCAATGTCTAAGGAAACATGCAACATCTAGGAATATTTCCTTGTAATCATCCTCGAGACTTTCATAACTTAGTTCCAATACTTTAAGAGATTCCTTCAATGGAATTGTTTCGAGTCTTGCTAGTGCATCTTTCCATTGAGACTTGTTTTTGCCACATAGAAATGAACCCAAAACTTTGATTGTTAAGGGAAGACCAGCAGCATAACGTATAACTTGATCAAGTGATTGCATTTCATACTCGTGAGGTGAAATATCTTCTTGAAATGCATGCCTACTGAAGAGACGAACTGCTTCCTCACCCGATAACAGATCAGCATCTTTGATCATCTTTATCTTGTGTGCTATAAGCACTTGCTCGTCTCTCGTTGTAATTATAACTCTACTTCCCGGGTAAAACCAACTAGGCTCACCAGCTAACACTTCAAGCTGGTCTTTATGATCCACATCATCGAGAACAACTAGAACTTTTTGTCCCACACAACATCGTTTTTATCAGCTTTGTCCCTTCATGCACACTACTTACACTAATACCATTATCATTTGTTACATCTCTAAGAACTTGTTCTTGCAACTTCTTCAAACCTAACAAAGAAGATTTTGCATTTTCCCTCACATTTTCAACAAAGCTTCTACCCTCGAAATTAACGGATAGCTTATCAAAAATAGCTCGGGCCAAAGTAGTCTTTCCAGCACCCCCCATGCCTTTGATCCCTACCAGGCGAACATCACTCAAACCAATCTCTAAATAAGGATCGAGAGCTTGCAGCCTCTGTTCCATGCCTACTAAATTCTCATCAACCCCCGTATTAATGGATCGTAACTCGAGTGAAACCCGCTCAACAATTAATTTGATGACTTTTGCTTCATGTCTGTAGATCAAAGAAGAATATCCAATTAGCTTGCTCAAAAAACAATATCCAATTAGCTTGCTCAAAAAACAATAAAACAGTTAGCTTTCATGTCCATTTCACACAATCTTCTCACTCTTGTTTGCAAATGAAGAATTGGGAAAAGCTGTACAATCTCACTCTTATACAAACAGAAAAACTAACTGACTAACTAACCTGCCTAACTGAATATATTAACAAACTTAACTACTGTTATGAATTATACATATACATACACTAACACACCCCCCCCCCCCCCTCAAGTTGGAGGTTGTGAAACACCCAACTTGGAAAGCGGATGGTGATGTTGTGGTTGAGGAAGACTCTTTGTTAAAAGATCAGCAAGTTGCTCAGTCGAAGAAGTATGCTGTAAAGAAATCAAACCAGCCTGTAATTGCTCACGAACAAAATGACAATCAAGCTCTATGCGTTTGGTGCGCTCGTGAAAAACTTGTTTTTTAGCGATATGTATCGCAGCTTGGCTGTCACATTTTACTGGAATTGGGGAAACATTCGGAACATGAAGTTCATGTAATAATCGAGTGAGCCAGGTAAGTTTAGCAGTGACTCGGCGAAGAGACCGGTATTCTGCTTCTGCAGAACTCTGAGAAACGGTATTTTGTTTCTTAGATTTCCATGAAATCGGGTACCACCAAGAGAAATATAATAACCACTAACAGAACGTCTTGTATTCGGACAAGAAGCCCAGTCTGAATCGCAAAGAACCAAATCAGCACTATTGTTAAAGAATAATCCTTGGGAATAAGAACCATGAACATAAGCAAGTGTATGCAAGGCAGCCTCCCAATGAGGTAAGCTACTGGACCACTTGGGTGGTTAGTTATCTTTGTATTATCTTCTTCAATCATTGAATATAGTTGCATATTTTCTTTCATCACTTTCTATAATATCATATTCAGTATCTATCAGCGAAGGCCAAGTCAGGCCGTGTATGTGTGAGGTAATTTAGTTTCCCTACAAGACGTCTCTACATTGAAGCATTGCATCCTGCCAAGCAGGATGTTTAGCAGCTTCGGTGTAAGATTTAGGTTCAGAAATGGAATCAATGGCATGAAGAAGTTGTTGGCTTTGCAAAGGTACTTCATGTAAAGGAACAGAAGGAGTTGAAAAACAAAAATTGGTAAGAGTATGAGAACAGGATGAAGACTGATCAAGGGGCTCGCTCATGAGAAGAGAAGTATGATTGCAAACATAGTCATTCTAAGGAGGATGAGTGGATGGAGAACAGGAGGAGTTGGAACAAAAGAATTAGAAGAATTTGGAAAGAAAAATGAGATGGAAAAGAAAGAATCAGTTGAATCAGAAGAAGATTACTGAAAATCATCAAACAAATGATCAATAGGAGGGAAAATAGAAGAGGGATCATGAGGTTGGATGGATGGAAAAATAGTTTCAAAAAACATCACATCACCGGGCGTTTGATTGGTAGGAATTCAATGGGATCTAAGGGAATTGGAATCTGAATTCCATCTCTTAATATTTTTGGTTCAAAGAATTTGATGGAATTGGAATCTCAATTCCAATCTTCATGTGTTTGGTTGACAATGGAATTTGAATTGGAATTAGGAATGAATTCCTTTAACTAAAGGAATTCAAAATCCTTCCTATATGTGAAGGAATTAAAGTAAATTCATTGGAATCTTCGACCATTTTGACTCGAACGGTTTCGACCCGTATCGTTTCGACCCTAACCATTTCGACCCGTACCGGTTTCGACCCGAACCGTTTCGACCAGTACCGTTTTGACGCGAACCGTTTCGACCAGTACCGTTTTGACGCGAACAGTTTCGACCAGTACCGTTTCGACCCATACCGTTTCGACGCGAACCGTTTCGACCCGTACCGTTTCGACACGAACCGTTTCGACCCGTATGGTTTCAAATCGAACCGTTTTGATGCGAACTTTTTCGACGCGAACCGTTTAGAATCGAACCGTTTCGACCCGTACCGTTTCGACGCAAACCGTTTCGACGCGAGCCGTTCCGGCCAGTACCGTTTCGACGCGAACTGTTTCGACCCGTACCGTTTCGACCCGTACCGTTTCGAATCGAACCGTTTCGACACAAACTGTTTCGACCCGTACCGTTTCGAATCGAACCGTTTTGCCCCGAACCGTTTCTTCGAGAACAGTTTCGACCCATACCGTTTCGAATCGAACCGTTTTGACACGAACCGATTCGACGCGAATCATTTTGACCCGTACCGTTTCGACCCGAACCGGGGGTTGTGGGTGACGGGGTGATGGATTTCAATTCATTTGACAACCAAACACAACAAAAATGGAATTGAGATTCCAATTCCAACAATTTCCAATTCCCATTGGAATGTTTAAATTCCAAATCCAATTCCCTCAAATTCTAATTCCTATACAAATTCCAATTTAAATTCCAAAACATTCCGCGAACCAAACGCCCCCTTAAATTTTGTAACCTTTTTTGCCAAGTAGAACCTCATAAGGAGTCTTTCCACTTAGAAGTTTAGTGGGAAACAAATTAATGAGATGAGTGGCCGTGAGAACACAATCTCCCCAGAAACAAAGAGGAAGATTTGATTGGAAAAGCAAAGCACGGGCTGTTTCAAGTAAATGTTGGTGTTTTCGTTCAACAACGCCATTTTGTTGAGGACCACCAACACAACTTGTTTAACGAATAATACCTTTACTTAGAAAATATTCAGCTTGTTTAGTACCTGAACCTAACTCAAAAGCATTAAAGGAACGGATGCATTTTACTCTAATATTTAATTAAGGATTAACCATTTCTATGAACCACTGAAGTACAATGAATGCATTACTTTTGGTAGATAAAAGATGGGTCCAAGTGGTTCGACTAAAGTCGTCCACAATTTTCAAAAAATATTTGAAACCATTATAAGTAGGTGTGGAATATGGTCCCCATATGTCAATGTGAACGAGTTCAAATATGTGAGAAGTAGATCTGTGACTGTGGGGAAATGGAAGGTGATGTTGCCTTGATTTAGGACAAATATCACAAGGTGTAGCTGGGTCCATATCTTGGTTTTAAAAAGCGAGAGTCGCATAAAAGGGAGGATGTCTAAAATTGAGACGCGAAGCGCAAAGCGGTGCGCTTTTCGTACCCGAGGCGCAAGATGTTTTATATAATTTTTTTATATATCCCATACATATCCCATGGGTTTTTAGCTTTCTTTAACCAAAATATAGCTATAAAAAATGTTTTTATACCATTTTACTTACATGTACAAGTAAAAAAACCCAAGGTACAACATTTTTCTGCAGTAAAACGCCTCAGATACATGAGGCGCGCCTCAGGCCAAAAAGCCCCAAAAAAACCCTAAATTTTGCGCTTTTTGGGCGCTTCTTGTAATTACACAAGGCGCTGAGCGAAAAAAGCCCCAGAAGCTGCGCCTTAGTGCGCCTTGCGCCCAGGCGCGCTTTTTTAAACCCAGGTCCATATGTGTATGTGTATGAGAACAAAGATTTAATTGCTTTAATTTGTAAAAGGGTAAATGTCCAAGTCTATGATGTCAAATCTTGCTACTAACAACAGTATTACATGAAGATTCAGTAAAGAAAAATGAATCATTAGAAACTGCTGTTATGGAAGGCATTGTTGCTCTTAAAAGATACAGCCCCTGAAGTAAGTCACCAAGAACCGGTGGCTTCCTCATGGAATGGGCCTGCAACATACAAGATTTGTTAGTAAAGTAGACAATCCCATTAGAATCATTGCACAATTTAGGAACAGAAAAAAGGTTGTGCATAATTTAAGGAACATGAAGGACATGATGTAGTGTAAGATTAAGATTCAGATACACTGAGTGAAATCTATGAACAGGGATATTCTGTCATTAGGAAGCCCAATAGAAATTGGATTTTGAAGAAACCCTAGATCGACTAGACCGGAGTCAAGGTAGATCTATAGAATAGGCTCTGCATAAAAGGGTTAACCCTCCGTTTGGTTTCACGATGGATGATGAATACAACAATATTCCAGCTGATCCTGCAAAACAGAACACCGTTAGCTCGCCACGGGGAGAAGGGGGTTCCTCCTTGACCACCCTCCGGCGTGAGAATAAGTACAGGTAGTCGGAAGTAAGTATTGTAAGTGAGAGAGTAGTTGAGTGTGAATACCTTTCCTTGAACTCCAAGTTGCTTATTTATAGCCGGTGTTTGGCGCCAAAAAGAGAGATTGTGAACTTTAACGGAATCTTTTGTTATTCCGTTAACGTTTGTTGGCAATCTGTTAGTGCACACGGATCGTGAGCTCATCAGCAGTTAGGGAGGCGCCACGTGTCAACATGAGATAACTAGATCTTATAAATGTGAGCATTCCATCACCGTGATCTTCCTCAGCCGTCCAGATGCTGCCATGTGGCAATTGGTTATAACCGAAAAGATGCTTGCACGGTTGGGTGTGAATGGCTTCTAGAAGGTTTCACAGCTGTTATCCATCTATTATTCGCCACGTGTACATTCTGTTACAACAGAAAAGATTCCCCTTGCTTCTGCACCAAGTTAAGGATTTTGCTAAGGGAAAGTTTCAGGATTTAATGTTTCCTCGCGCAAGAAGCGCAAGTTAGTTAACTGATCTTCCTTCTTTTCCTTGCTGCTTGGCGCAACGTTTGGTGGATGCTTGCTTTGATATAAATATCTGCGCAAGGTTTGCGCATGTAGCATTATCAAGCAAGAATGTTCAAGGTTAACTTTGAACCTTGCGCGAGCCCGTGCAAGGTAGTTAAATGAAGCATTATCAGACAAGAATGTTCAAGATTAACTTTAAACCTTGCGCGAGCCCGCGCATGGTAGTTAAATGAAGCATTATCAGACAAGAATGTTCAAGATTAACTTTGAACCTTGCGCGAGCCGCGCAAGGTAGTTAAATGAAGCATTTATCCAAAGAGATGTTCAAGGTTAACTTTGAACCTTGCGCGGGCTCGCGCAAGGTAGTTAAATGAAGCATTTATCCAAAGAGATGTTCAAGGTTAACTTTGAACCTTGCGCGGGCTCGCGCAAGGTAGTTAAATGAAGCTTTCCTCTCTTGGATACTTGGCGTAAAGTTCTAATAAATCTTATTTTGGCAAAGAAGTCTGCGCGCAGTTTTCTTAGAAGTTATTAATGGGTATGGTTTCCTTGATTGGCGCAAGGTTTTTGGGACCATACCCCTTCAAGTCCCCCAGTCCAGTGTTGCTCCTATGTAAGAATAAAAAGTAGGTGGAGCACTGGACTTAAGATAAATGTGCTGCGCTAGGTAAGGACTAGCTTTTTGTTGCTTTATGCATCTTGATGACGTGTCGTAAGTGAATTTTGAAAAAGTATTTGAATTTCAAATATGCTTAGACACGTGTCACTTATCTGGATGGTGTAGTTGGTGACGACGCACGTTCTTGAGACGGTACTGTTGACAGGCTGTCAAAAGTACCTGTCTTACCGTATTTAATGCTTATTAGCGACACTCGCGCGCGTGAGGCGGTTACTGTTCCCCACTCGCCCCTTCGGTTACTTGGGGAAACGTGACGGCCGAAAAAGTCGCTGCAATCAAATCGTGCATTAATTGCGGTTAGTATATAAAGGGATCAACGATCCATTTGCTTCCTCACTCAATCTTGAGAGAAATTTGCGTCAAAAAATTCCGGCGACCCTCAAAGCTTTCTAAGTTTCTTCAAAGTTCGAGTTATGGCCACCGGTGCAAGTTATGCTGAGATGTCATCGTCAAGTTTGCCACCGCTAAAGTGGTCGAAGAAAGATTTTGATAATGTTGCCACCAACTTCCTTTTCGCTCCGTCCTGGAAAGCGTATTTTCCGGAGGCGAATGCCACGGCGGCTGATGCGCCGGCCGGCTATATTACATTATTTTACGACTATTTTGCCGAAGGGAACTTCCGGCTGCCGGTGACCCAATTTTTGCTGGAAATTCTTGGTTTCTACCAGATTCACATATCTCAGTTGAGCCCGATGGGAATGGTGAGGATCCGGCATTTTGAGTTCGTTTGCCGATCGATGCAGATCTTGCCGTCGGTCGAGAAGTTTAGAGTTTTCTGCCAGCTGCACTACTCGTTGGGTTTTTATTCGTTCCAACAGCGTGTTCAAGCCAAACAATTGCTGTTGGTGCCGCCGAAGTCTTACCACGACTGGAAGCAGAAGTTTTTCTTTATCAAGGCGGCGGTGATCCCGATGAAGATGACATTCCGGGGGAGTGATGAGATTGAGCTGGAGACCCTTCCCATACCTGCCGACGAGGTATGGTATCAAGATATTAAAGATGTGCCCAATATTGTTTTACCGGAGAGGGCCCTCATCGCTGCTGGGATGAGTATTTTCTGGAAGAAGGAACGCCGAGAAAAACCGGTGTATACAGAAAATGGAACTGGTATGTAACCCTTTAACTTCTTAGCAATATCTTTCAATAGATCTGTATTGATGCAAAAATGTTTGTTATGTAGCTGCGCCTCTCTACTTGGTCTCTTTCAAGAGAGAGAAGGGAAAAATGGCCGCCGTGCCTATTGCTGACGGTGAGGACACTTGGTTCTCACAAATCTTGGGGAACTTTGAGTTGCCCAAGCAGGAGGATCTGGAGGCGCAACCATGTTCGAAGACTGGTAATAAGTACATACAAAACCTAAGTTGATATTGCAATATAACTTAATGGCACAACCTTTACTCAATATGATTGATTATGTAGGTGATTTGCTGAACCTGGGCGTAGGCCATGATTCGAAGAAGAAAAGAAAACCAACTGCTGCTGCAGCTGCTGCGCCTCCCCCTTCCAACCCAGAGCAAAAAACCAAGCCATTAGCTGCTGCGAAAGCTGAGGGCAAGAAAGGTACATTTCCCGTATCCGACTCTTGGTGCAATTATGTGGTGGTGTCGGACTCACTGGAGGGTCTTGCGCCTGTAGGTTTGAAGAAATCGAAGCCAGAACCCGTTGACACCTCATCTCTTCCTGCTGCAAACCCATATGATCCTTTGGAAATACCTTCTAGCCCGGAAGAGGCGTTGAAGCGTACTAAGAAGAGGAAGGAGGTGGAGACTAAAACTCCTGCGCCAACCAAAGTTGCACGCCCGCGCATTGGTAAGAAGGGCAATCTGGATGCCTTTGCAAAGAAGTTCTCACCTGGTACGTTTAGTTTGTTGCGCATTTCTGTCATAAAAGTTGCGCAGAATCTGATACTTGGTATTTGTTGATATGCTTTGCAGAGAAAATGGTGAAGATTGCGCCGGCCACCTCATCTGCTATACCATCGCCGCGCAGGCCTGAGAATGTTGAGGGAGATGCGGGGCAAGAAACTCCTGTTCCTGAAGCCGACCCCATCGTCCCAGAACATATTGAGAAAGTGGCTCCGGAAGAAGATCCCAAAAATTTTGATGGCTGAGAATCTTGCTGGCGAGCAGGTTAAAGATACGGCTGCAGGTGCTGGGGGACCGTCCCGGTCGATATCCAAGGGAGCCGGACCTTCAACACAAAGCGAAGGCCTTGTGTTTGCTGAGGATTCGGAGGGGGAATCGCCCATTCGCCAGAGGAGACGCCTGGGGATTATTATTATCGTTCTTATTCCGAGAGGCGGGCCTCTGCGATTCATCAGCCCGTGTGGAAGGTTAAGCAGGCGATGTTTTTACCGATTGGCACTCCTGTAGGGAGTGGTATAAGGGCATCTTTCCGCCGGTGGAGGCGAAGCGCCAGGAGGAAAAAGACCATGAAGCTACTTACGAGTCATATATGCAAGAGTCTGCCCTTGCCTCGTCCACCATAAATAGAATTGTGCGCGAATGGCGCAGTATGAACAAGGAGTGAGACGAGGTTTAGCTTGAGAAGGCGAGGGCCAAGCTTGAGAAGGAGAAGACGCTGAAGATGCTTGTTGATTTTGAGGCGGAAAAGGCCCAATTTGAGAAGGAGAAGAAGACTGAAGAATGGGCTGCGCTATCTTGGAAGCGCAAGTGTGAGGCTTCTGCTGCAATATGCGGACGAGCGCAAGCGCTTTGTGGAGGCTTGCGAGCGTGACAACAAAGAAAAAGCTTCTCTGCGCAATGAAATTGAGTAACTCAAAAAAGAGAAAGTTAAAGCAATTGCGGCAGCAGAAGAGGCGCGCTCACATAGAGAAAGGAGCGAGCAAAATGAGGTATCAACCAAAATGACTCTCCTTCTTAAGAATAAAGAAATTGATGATCTAACTGCAATGCTTTTTGACTAGGAGCGGCTGCAAACTGAGGTTGACAGTTTGAAAAAGATGTCAACCTGCACCGAATAGAGAAAGCCGAGTTGATCCGCTGTTTGAGTGAAGGCGAACAAAAACTTAACGACACGGAGGTCGCTCGCGCTACTAAAGAAAGCTTGACTGAATCCCTCATGAACCAGCTTACCTGGTTGCGGGAGTACGGGATTATGGAGGTAATATTCAATTTTCATTATACGTCAGGTTTGATTGTCGCAACATATACTGATTGTATTTGTGTACAGATCGCAAATGCCATCCTTAACTCTACGGAGTTGGATGAGAGAGTGGCAGACTTAATGATCGCGGCGCGCAATGATGGGCATGCCGAGGGCTATAGAGAATGTACTTTGCACGTGACCCATGCGCTGAAGACTGAATGGGATACCAGCCGTGCTGCAACGCATGGGCTAAATACTGCCGCCATTTATTCTGCTGCCAAGGAAAAATATGATCAATTGCAAATTCCGATTATGGATCTTGTGGACACCGCGCTGCATCAAGACGACTTTGTTGATAAGCTAAAGGAGATTTTTTCTTCAGCAGAGAAGCAGGCGGGAACCAAGTCCATAGAATAGGAAATTTGTAATTTTTGCTGTATAATAACTTGTAACGTTGCGCTTCTGCGCAAGTATTGTGAATATAATATATTTCAGTTTTACAATGTTTGTATGAAACCAATTACTTGTGTAGGATAGACAAATGAACAATTTCTTTTCTCATGTGTGAGCGTAAGTATTAAATTAGCTTGTGGCTCATGAGTTTGTGTTTTTGTTTATTCAAAGGAATTGCATGCATTTGTAAATGAAAATATATAAGACTGTAAGTAATGGCAAAACATTTTATTCTTACTAACAAAGCGCAAGGCTATGGTTGCCACTAAGATTACATAACAAAATAAAGTAAGCAGTCTCGTTACGCAACGCTCAGAAGTTGCTTAGAGGGCTGAGATTACATATAACATCGGCGCAGTTGCTGGGCGTTCCAGGTTCGAGGAACGCTGGATCCGTCCATACGCTTCAGAGTGTACGCGCCTTTTCCCAATACTTCATTTATCACGTATGGACCTTCCCATCGCGGGGCTAACTTCCCCGATTTTTCGGCATTCGACGCTTCATTATCGCGAAGAACAAAATCACCAGGCAAAAAGGAACAGATGCGCACCCTTTTGTTGTAATACTTTTCAAGCTGGGACTTGTATTTAGCTTCGCGAATCGCTGCATTTTCTCGGCGTTCCAATAAGTCTAGGTTGATTCGTCGTTGTTCTTCGTTATCTTGTTTTTCCAAAGCTAGCATTCTGGGTACAACTAAATGAAATGAATTAAAAAAAACCTTAAATCCTAGAAGGCACTCATTCTGGTTACAACTAAATCATATGCAGGTCGGTAACAATCTTTAATAGATAAATTATATAAAAGAACAAATATAGTGTTAAAAGAATAAAGAAATCTTTAACAACTTATGATTTTTTCCGTATTCATTTTTAGTTCATCGTAAATTAATATACGCACGTAATGGAACCTTTTTCAAATCAATGTTTATGTCAACACTGATAGATAATATAATTTACTTTGAGTAATCCGTGTAACACACGCGTATTTAAACTTTAATTCCATATTTACGTATTGTTACAAGGTTTATCGGACTCTATAAATAATGAGGCATTGATTTCTAATTCGCTATTCCCTCTGTTCGATACACGTAATATTACACACTTCGCATTATCTATGTTTGAGAGGTTAAATTATTTGTCTCATTATAGTTTACTAATTTCATTATTACTTGAACGTTAATTTATTTCAAATGATTATTTCAACAATTTTAAGTTATATGTTTATGTGTTAGTCTACCCGCGAAGTTCGCGGGTTCTTAAACTAGTCGTTTATATATTACAAGTAGCCTCGAGTCTTCTGGTTATAATAACATGGTGACTAGGTGACATGTGTAATAGATGATGTGCATAAAAGCACTTGTGGCGTAAGTGCTTCCTGTTGACTCAGCTCCACGTTTGCAACATATTATATTGATCCATTTTACGCATGTCATCGTTCTATAACGTCATTAGTAACCTTTTGTAACTTAAATAGATGATGTGCATAAAAGCACTTGGGTTGGGACGGTGAAGGAGGTTTAACATCGGCTACACCATCCCGGCTCGACGTTTCGTTTGGCGTGGAGATTCTATCTGGCGTGGGGCTGGAAGGCTAGGTGACATGGCGAGCTATGGTTGGCTGGTTCAAAGTAGCCGTTGGGGGTAACGACTATGCCAAACCAATTCTTTTAAAAAAAATATTTTTACATTTTATACCTATAAATACCCAACCCCAAAACCATAATCTTCACCTATACCCACTTCAAAAAAAAAGAAAAGAAAAAAAAACTAAACGTAAAACTGGTCCATTGGACCGAAGAGGAAAAAATCGCACTTGTTACATCGATTGTCAATGTCCCACGTACTCTACAACGCTAATTTTCAGGGTTGTCTTTTATGTAACTTTTTAAAATTACTATAAATTGTGTTTTTTTATATAAATTGTCAATTAAAAAAATGACACATGGCATCCCAACGTCGGCCTAGCTACGCCTCTTTCACACCACACTTTTTTGGGTGTGGACTGATGGAGCCCACATCTGCCATGTGTCGAGCAATTTCCCCAACCTAAATCTCTCCACATCCCATAGTCCTTAAAACTTAAAAGTTAAAAATTTAGTTAATTTGTAAGTAACGACATTTATAGTTATTCGTATATATTTTTTTATTATGTATAATTTATAAATAACAAATCAAAGTAATTGACAGGGTAATCATAAATATATACATATTAGTTGGAGATTGTTATTACTTATTTGGTTACATCCAATAACTGATTCTTTTTTTTTTCTTTTTAATAACACGTATCAAGCAAGAGTAGAGAACCCATTGGTTGGAAAAATATGATTAATCACTCACTTGAACTGAGTCGACTCGACTCAACTCGAGTCAGTCATATCAAATAAACAAAGTGAAGTCAACTTGATCGATTAAATTGACGAACTAAACTCGTTTGTGTAATGCAATGAACACATCAAGCATTGAACAATCGTTGATTTTACATTAATAGAATATCTGCTAGCCTTTAATAACCTCCTCTAGCTCTTTCATGTCGCAAATCTGCTAGCCTTTAATGACATCATGTCGCCTGTTGCAACCCAACGAGCTTTTAGCAATGCAAGTTTTAAACATTCCAAAATTGAGATTGTAAATTAATGTAAAGGTGAGCACATGTATCAAAATATTTAGTCTACATGTGGCCCAATGAATATGCATAAAATTGAATAATAAACTTATGAGTCAAAGTAAAATTGCTAATTAATATAGGGGAATAACTTGTGATAGCAAGTATTTTACATATATCATACATAATTGATAATAAGGCAACAAACATCATGATGTAAAAAAAACTATTTTAAAAAATGAGCATGCTTATAGTCTATGTTGTAATTAGATAACTGATTAAGACACTTTGGGAAATAAAAATGAATCTTGCTTAAATAAGTATCGCTTTTAATCATGATTAAGCATAGAATATAACCATTATTAAGGCATATTTGTCAAATAAAAATTAAAATAAATCGTGTCTAATTTTAGTTAGTTGTGGATAAGATTGAAAACATATTTGTTTTTTGGTATCCATATAAGATTGAAAACATATTTGTTTTTCGGTATCTATCAAAGATGTTGAAGTAAGTTGATGTTGATTTTAAATTATTTATAAATTAATTAATTGCTTTAGCAAAAAATTAATTAAATAGCAATAAGTACAAATATTTTTCCACTTAATATACAGGAGATTTATCAATAAAAAAAAGAAAATAAAGTAATTGGTATAAAAAATATATAATGCCGTAGTTTGTTAACTTACTTTTAAATATATCACAACTTTCTTATTTTTTTATATAAAAACATGTTCTTCATGATATACAACAATAATCAATATAAGGATTAGATTAAGAATTGGATTACGTCTTTGAACATTAATATCTGGTCTCTAAATTATCATTATGTTTTAGAAATGGTGTTTAACTTGACGTGTACTTGGTATATATGATTAGAATAGAGATCAAATACAAAGTTTAATTTTCCTACTAAACTAGGAAGGAATTTAGATTGTTGGTAAACTATTTATTGTAGTAAAATTAAAATATTCACAAAGTTGTAATTAATACAAAAAAACATCTATATAAGAAGAAAAAGAATCATTCGTCTTCTTTTAGTTATATACACAAATAATATTTATATACTTGACTATTATCTTTTCAAAAAGTTATACCAAAAAAATTTTATGAGTAAAATTTCATACATGCATACATGTAAAAGTTTTAAGAGTAAAATTTCTTACATACATACATATAAAAATTTTACGAGTAAAATTTCATACATACATATAAGATGTCACCTTGCATGCAACGAGAAAGTGTTCAACGAAAAAAATTGCAATCCGTCAAGGAGATCAGGGGTGGATATACCTTACACCAAGGGTAGCCATGAAGCTCCGGTAACAGTGTAACTTTTTTATAACATGTGATGATTTTTTTACGATTTTACTGCCCCTATAGATTTTTTTAAAACGTTGTCTCTATAACTATTTTCTAGATCCGCCACTGGAGCAGATAAAAGAAACTACGTTCGGATGGGTAATGAATAGATCAAAATTCACAGGCATTATATGGAGCGAGTGGAGAAGTTATAATTTTAATTTGTAAGTCGTTTAATCAATGTAGCCTGGTGATTGTAGTTGAAATTTGTAACAAGTCCATGTAGTGTCTCGTTGCATAGGACATTTCAGTGTTTTTATAAGATATGTTCCATTCGTTTGTAAAAAGAACATATAAAATGTCGCCTCTATATTAAGGCACTACCATTTTACGTAGTAGGTCTAATATAACAAACGGTGTACTTTTAGATCTAAGGATCTAACATATCAATGAATTGTTCGGTTACGATAGACATATCAATGAATATCTTCCTTTTTACATATTTAGATGTGTTGGAATTTCAGCTAAGAAAGAGGCATCCGTGAATTTCTTAACTGATCCACTAGAAGGAAGATCTACGCTTAGACCGGCCGGCATTTTGGTTTTCGGATGGATAGGAGGAAAACACGCATGTGTGGATCTAACAGGGGTCTCCCCCTTGTGGGCTCAGGGGGTAGTGTTTTCGCGGTGGGTCAGGCTGCTTTAAAAGCTGCTTCGGGCAAAGTGACCAAACACGAGAAAGCATGCCTTGACAACTAGCACGTGTTTAACCCATTTGCCTTTGATACGTGCGCCAGAGGCTGTGGACCTACTTAGCATTGTTCAAAGGGTCATGCACAGTAAAGTTATGACACCGAGATCCGTGGATGTAGTTTTTAAAAAACTTAGTTTTGTTATTCAGAAAGGGGTAGCAGCGTAGCTTGTTATCCGTTTACCTTCTATCTCGATGTAATTATAAATTTGATGAGTTTTTTTATTTAAAAAAATTGTAATTCAAAAGACACGCATACCTTTACCATAAAATTATCACTTTACCATGAAATTATCTCAAGAACTCGTATGTTGAACAACGTTTTTTTGTCCCTTTACACGAGTCAGTATTTGAACTGACCATATTGTTATGAGATTCACTTGTTAATGAACGTTCTCTCCAAATATATAACAATGATGATTATTAGAATAAATAGATAAATTTATGTACACTACAATTTAAATGGAGGAGAATAGTGTCAGACAGTTATCTTATACTTCCTTATTGGTCCAGCCAAATTATAATTTTGTTCTATTTAAATTTACAGTTTTGTTTTTGGTTTTGTTTTTTTCTTCTCCTAGCCAAATTACGATTTTGTCCTCAGTTCAAATTTATAGTTTTGTCATCGTTTTGGTTTTTTTCCTTTTCAAATTACGATTTTTCCCCTAGTATAAAATTACAGTCATGTCATCGTTTTAGTATTTGTTTTTTTTAACTATGATAATGTTTTGTTTTAATTAGTCGATTTAGTATAACTTTTATTCGTGCCAGGTGACTGCCTGGCACATGGCTCATTTGTCTTGAAAAATTATAATTTTACCCCCAGTTTAAAATTATAGTTATTCTATTGTTTTAGTTTTTTTTTTAAAAAGTATGTTAGTTTTTTATTTTAATTAGTTGACTTGATATAATAATTTTAGATTATGTTATAACTAATACGTAAAAGTAAACAAAACACAGACAACCCTTGTCTCATAATTGAAAGTCGTCAATATTTAAATAACTAAATTCATAAATCCACGTCATTACACTGGTGGAATGGATAAAGCCCACCTCACCAGCTTCTCGTTCCGCCTCATACACACTCACTGACTCTCCAACCACGTAATAATAACACACCATCACCCACCTCCACCTCCACCTCCACCTCTCTCTCTCTAAAATAACTCACAAATCAACTTCCACCACCCCAGACCACCTACTTTCTCTCTCTACAACCAAACCAAACCAAACCATGGGTGCTAACACGTCATTCTTAACCACAGACATATCCGAAACTTCACCAAACCTTAACCTCGGAGACATTCCAGAAAACTGCATAGCTCTTGTCTTATCCTACTTAAAACCACCGGAGATCTGCAAACTAGCTCGAGTTAACCGAACATTTCGAGCAGCTTCCTCTGCTGATTTCATCTGGGTCCCTAAACTTCCTTCTAATTATCATTATCTGGCGGGAAAACTGTTGGTTGATGATAAGAAAAGACTAGGTGAGAAGGATATATTTGCAAAGTTGAGTAGACCTGTGTTGTTCGATGGTGGCAATAAGGTATGGTTTTTTTTTTTTTTTTTTTTGATCGATCACAGTAGTGAGTTATGAGTTACGTTTGGATTGCAGGAATTTTGGGTGGATAAGATGACCGGAGGTGTTTGTGTATCGGTTTCTTCGAAGAGTTTAACGATCACCGGGATTGATGATCGGAGATATTGGAATCATATTCCTTCTGATGAATCAAGGTGGGTTTGTTTTCTTTTGCTTTTGTATAAGGGTGTAAACGAGCTAAAGAGTTGGGCAACTACATAGTCGTTAAAAACTTAATATTTTTTTTAAAGGTGTGAATTATTCGCGAAGGGGAGGTCTAGCATATGTTTTTTTAATCGGGTCCGCGTTAGAGAGCCCTCTTGCACAATAGATCCTTAATTTAAACCCCTCAAAAAAACTCCTATCACACAGACTCAAACTTTAGATCCGGAGAGGAAAACTCACCCGGACCCACCATAGGTGTAACTTAAATACATGTGACCACCACTAGAACACAAGTAATGGTTTGAATCGAGTCAAACTTTAATAAATTTAGAGCTCGATTCTAAAAGTAAACTCGTTCAATAAGAGCTTTATTATTGAACTTTAGCTTGCTCGTTAGTGTATTACTTTTATAATTTATAAGTTTTGTTTAATATATTTAATACACATAAGTATATAACAATAATAATTATTACACATAAGGTTATGATAAAATTTACTAAAGATTATATATATAATTTAAATTTTAAAAATTGTGTGTATATATAATTCATAAATAACAATTGAACCGAGTCGAGCTTAATTACTCATGAGCCAACTTGAACTTTGAAAAACAAGGCTTAAAACGAGCATTGCTAGAGCCAATGGCGGACCCAGAAATTATTTACTAGGGGTGCGAACGTGGGTCTTAACCAACATTTCAAGGGGTGCGGCGAACGTGGGTCTTAACCAACATTTCAAGGGGTGCGGTCGGGGTTTTTGCATATAAAATACACTAATTTTTTTTTCAAGGGGTGCGCCCGCCCACCCAGCCTATAACCTAGGTCTGCCCCTGCTCAGCCTAGAGCATAAACTCTCATAAATTAAACTAGACAACTCGAGGTTACACAAGCTCGAGCTCGGCTCGTTCACACCCCTACTTTTGCAGTTTGCATGTGTCGTTCGATTCCTCAAGAATACTACTTTCCGTGTTTTAACATCATTCGTTTAACTACCAGGTTCCCTACGGTCGCATACCTTAAACAAATTTGGTGGGTGGAAGTACACGGCGACGTCGAGTTTCGCTTTCCGGCCGGAACTTACACATTGGCGTTCAAGCTCCGACTAGGAAAAATGATAACACGAAATGGACGAAGAGTGTATAGCACTGAGGACGTCCATGGATGGGGCGCAAAACCCGTGGAGTTAAAGGTCATGACAGGCTGCGGTCAACACATAGTTTCTAAGCAACTCTTGGAGACAACGGGAAATTGGGAATACCACCGTGTCGGGGAGTTCATTGTCGATGATTCAAACAAACCGACGAAGGTGAAGTTTTCGTTGACGCAGATCGATTGCACACATACGAAAGGTGGTCTTTCTATAGATTCGGTTCTTATATGCCCTACCAACTTGGCACACAATTTCAAAACTTTACCATAATGTGGATAGTTTGATGATTGTCTTCTTTGTCTAAAAACTAGTTAGAAATAGGGTTAGATTTTTGGATTTTTTAATTATTTTTGTAATTAAGCATTCATTGGTAGAATTGTAATATACAATATATCAGAGTGAGAGATTTGAAGTTTTTTAAGGTAAAATCATGGAAATAGGCATGTTAACAGAAATGTTTATCAAAACAGGCATTGACTTTTGAGATTTGTAAAAGAAGCAAACCAATAAGTGGATGACAAGTAAACTCAGACCACACATTTTTTCGCCTAGACTCCAACTTTCAGGCATTTTATTATCTCATAAAAAATACACATGGGTTCACATCTCATCTAAATAACCAATAGAGAAAATTAAAAGTGTAAATGGTAGCTAATAAATTAAGGGCTA
This sequence comes from Scalesia atractyloides, assembly GCA_947069175.1. Lineage (NCBI taxonomy): Eukaryota > Viridiplantae > Streptophyta > Magnoliopsida > Asterales > Asteraceae > Scalesia > Scalesia atractyloides. Next base: position 15,010,631 of record CAMTDV010000021.1, on the reverse strand, counting down.
CACTGTAACATCCGTCGAAAAACGGGTTTTCAAGACCCGCTTCGTTTATTAATCGAACAATCAGTTTTAAATTTTTGTTGTTATTTATGACTTATTTTAATTTTAAACGATACATAATTAATAAACAAATTAGGATTTAAAAACAAAAATTGTTAAAAAGTGAAAATAAGAAAATTAAAAATAAAACAAGGCTGCCGGGATTCGAACCCGGGTCAGCCGGATCAGCCAATGACTTAACTCCCACTCATCCAACCACTCCGCCACATGTGTTCTTTAGTAATATATCAAAACAATTAATTCAAATATCAAAGCTCGTTTTCAAATCAGTCAACCGACGGGCCCAATTCGCAGTCGTCGGAAATCCCGATGATTTCGCCATTTACTGTCGGTTTCTTGTGTTATAATAACTATTACATCGGTTATAACCGATGTCCAGTCCGCGACATCAGTCATAACCGCCGGAAAATTATTGACCGACGAATCAAGTCGGAAATCAGACTCAATTCATCGATGTTCTTCCCTATAAATGCACCCACAAGTCTCTGGTAGCCTTTTCGCTCAAAATCGCACCTTTTCTCGAAGTAATTTCACTCGCCGGAAATATCCTGCCATCACCGGACTTTCGCCGGAAAACCGAGACTCACCTCAAAACGGTAAATACCTCGACTTCAATCCGTTGTTAGACTGTTACTAACTTCAATCCAACCATCAGAATCAATCCCAGACGACGTAGCCGGAATATTCAGCTCTCGCCGGAAAACCTCTGAAATTTCTGATCTCACGCTGTGAATCGGTATAACCCTTCAAACTTCTGTTAATCCTTGTTTAAGTATCTCAATTTCATAACTAATCGAACAGAACTGCTAATTGATTCTAACAGCCGAAGTTCACAAACAGAGCCGACGAATCTTTGACCGGAGTTCTGTGAAAGACACTGATCGGTACATCCTTTCCCCAAACTCTCTCCGTTCATTACCTTTCAATTACTTATAATGCTTGTTAATCGAATTAGACATAAATCAGTTGAATTATCATTATCTGTAATCTTAAGCGAAGAAGACGAAGTTCAGATATATTATAAGATTAATTAAAATTAGTATATTGAACGGGTTAGACACACAGTCCAGCGGTGGACTGTGTGCAAACAATACACGCACGTCTCGAGTTCGATCCCTGTCCCAACCTCACTCTCTTGAAATAAAAATGCCTTTCTAACCGAACCAGGATAACTCACAGAATCATGTTAAGTATAATAAAAACCGGATTATTAACCAGGTTAGACACACAGTCCAGCGGTGGACTGTGTGCACATTAACCCACAGGTCCCGGGTTCGAGACCTGTTGACAGCACCGGTTCGATACATTTAAAATCTTTTTTAAAAATAAATAATTTCTGGATAAATCTAAATAGTATATAAGTATAATTAAAAACAGAATTATTTCGGGTTAGACACGTAGCTCAGTTGGTAGAGCTGCGTGCACGCGTACGGGAGGTCACGGGTTCGAGTCTCACCCAGCGCACATATATAAGCAACCGGACCGGTCAATGGTCAACGATCATGGTCAACGGTCAAAAGTCAACATTTTTTATTATTTTTATTTATTTATTTAATTTAAAAATCAATTAAAAATACTTAAAAATAACGTTTTTAAAGTTAGAAAATAGCCTTAAACTCACAAAAATATATCCAAAAATCCTATTAAAATAGTTAATAAAATCCACATACTTACCGTACCTTTTCGTTATTAATTAGGTTAGTTATTCCTCGTCGATCAATCCTCTAAACTCGTGCGCATTCAACATCTTCAAGCAAACGCACCCAATGTGAGTGAATCTCTACCAATTCCCCGTTTTAATCACATTTTGGGGTGTATCATGTGTCGCTATTTATTTATTATAATTAAACACTTGTGCATCCATCATGTTCATGATCAAATGCGTATCCAATATGTATCAGTTGTTTGTATGGTTGATGTTTAGATTTAATTTATCATTTTCAGTACATACATTTCATAGGCCGCCGCTCCCCATTACCTATGAGCGTGAGCTGTTCCCCATTACCTATGAGCGTGAACCAGGCGTTGCCAACATAAGATCGGCTCCGTTTGATTGAGGCTTGATCTCACATACATTAGCATAGGCCGTCCGTTCCCCATTACCTATGAGCGTGAACGGGACGTTGCCAACATATACATTGTCATTCTTATTATATACTTAAGCAAGGTGGTTTGTGATTGTTATGTTTACACACATTTGTTCATATATGATTATTGCACAATTTTCCTATATTAATTACAATAATGAATCAATAACAAATGTTTTTAATAAGGTTCACTCGCCAACTTCTGTTGACCCAAAATTCCCCATTTTTACACATGATACAGGTGATAAAGTTGAAGCAAGAAACATATAGGGCGACCTAGAAGAATAAACCAGTTTAGATTTTGGATTGTTTTAGTTAATTTTTCCTTTCCTTGTATTGTATGAATTTGACTTGGAACTTTGAGATGTAATTTGAATTCAATAAATATGAAACATATTAGTAAACATCATGAGCTTTGGTGATAACCCAATTATGCCCCGACTCTTATTCCACTGCGGGTCGGGGTGTGACAGATTGGTATCAGAGCCATGACTATAGGGATATATGATAGGTTATTAGACCCTTAGAGCCTATACTATAGTTAATTAGAAATTTTTAAGATTTTGTGTGTTACATGCAAAATTCATGATGTTTATATGTTTTATGTTTAATGTTACATTCAATGTTATGCAAGCATGTTCATAAGTACATATTATTATATAATGCCTATCATGAATCATATTCTCATAACATATCATATCCATGCGAGCACATACCACATCATTTTCATGATTGTTTTTGCAATGATTTTTGTATTTTCAAATCACATCAAAGTGAGTTCTCATGACGGGCATGTAGTAATTGGAAGGGTACAAGTACCGGTAGTCGGAACGTCCTGTCTAGGCTGGCATTCGTAAAATCCAAAATAAAGGACCAGTTTGCCTACCTGGGGACTAACGATGAGAGTACGAAGTACCTATTAGGCCAAAGCATGCTATACCAAACGTCGTGTGAGCTAACCCCACTTTGAGTTGTCATTGTGTCTACACCTGGACACATTCCGACCATACATCTCGTAAACATATTTCGTGGTTTTCATTCGGGTAATGCGAGTGTTAAACCGCCAATACTAATGTGAATCCTACCAAGCCAATAGTCATGGGGGCCCACATGACTATACAGGTGAAGGTATGGGGGACATTTGAGGCCCAACATGAGCAAACCCAAGTCATCTTATGGATGTAGTTGCATTATTGATATTTATGTTATTTTCATTTTCTTTAAGACACATGACACCTAAAAAGACTCCATAAACTCACAATCTTTCCTATGTATGTTCCTGTAGATGTCGGCTAGGCAGCTACGTGGAGGACGAAAGTCAGGAAGGTCAAACGAACGCTTGGCCACTCAAATTGCAAAAAAAATGGCCGCGGTGCTTCCTGATATTGTAATTCAAGTCCAGCAAGCTCTCACTGCGAATCCTGTCAACCCACCCAATCAAGAGGATCAAAACATCGACAACCCTTCCTCCAAGAAGTGCTCCTACAAACACTTCAAGTCTTGCGATCCCCCAAAGTATGAAGGGACCGAAGGTGTCACCGCTTTCCTCCACTGGTTTGAGGAAATGGAAAACACCTTCCTAAATTGCGATTGTCCCGAGGATTGCAAGGTACGTTATGCAACCGGGAGATTATTTGAGGTAGCCCTGACCTGGTGGAACACCGAGAAGGGTAAGAGAGGAATTGAAGACGCTATGGCCTTAACGTGGGAAGAGTTAAGGGAAATGATGACAAAACGCTTCTGCCCAAGAAGCGAACTCAAGAAGTTGGAAGACGAATTCCACTCGCTGAAGCAAAAGGAAGGGGACCATACTTCCTACAACAAAAGATTTCTTGAGCTGAACCAGATGGTTCCTAACTTGTTCACCCCAGTATACCGCTTAGTTGAACACTATATTCGAGGCCTCCCCTCGAAGATTCAAGACTCAGTCCTCAGCACTTCGCCTGCAACTCTCGAAGCTACTATGGAATTGGCCACCGAACTTACCGAGAACCGCATCAGAAACGGTAAATTCAAGGAGGAGAAAAAGAAGGCCCCCGTTGAGGGCCAAACTTCAAACCATTCCACCTCCTCCTCAAAGTTTTCAAACAAGAGGAAACGAAATACTAGAAATTTTGCTGTTACTCAAACCAATTTCCCTATCCCTGCTGCACCCATCACTCAAGTTGCCCCTTCACCCGTACCATACAAAAGGCCATACTCCGGCCCCTACCCAAAATGCACCCGTTGCCAATACCATCACTCCCCCGAACACCCCAGTCAATATTGCACCGGCTGTGGCCGTGCAGGTCACACCATCCAAACCTGCCGCTCACTACATCGAATGAACCGCAACCAACCCACAACCCAAACCCACCATCAAATAATGGGTCAAGCCCAACAATCCCTACTACTACCACCTACACAACATACGGCCCAAACCTACTACCAACCCAACTACCCCATGATGCAACCCAAGCGGGCTTGCTACAATTGTGGAGACCCAAACCACTTTAGAAACACTTGCCCACGTTTGGTGAACATCATACATGCTCAAGCTCAAGCAAATCCGGTGAACCAAGCTAACCAAGCTCCTCCACCTGCTAGAGGAAGAGCATTTAACATCAACGCCAACCAAGCTAGGGCCGACAACAACGTGGTTAACGGTACGTTTCTCATCAATGGTAGTTATGCATCCGTGTTATTTGATACTGGCGCGGATAAGAGTTTTGTGTCCTTAGAATTTGAACCCATCCTCAACCAAACTCGTGATAAACTTATGGAATCCATAACGTTAGAAGTTGCTGACGGAAAACCGGTCTCATTAAACTCCATTATCCGAAACTGTACTCTTACTCTAAACGATCACGATTTTCCTGTTGACCTCATTCCTATGAAGTTGGGAAGTTTTGACATTATAATCGGCATGGACTGGCTCAGCCAACATCATGCTGAAGTGGTATGCCGTGAAAAGTTCATTCGCATTCCTCTTGCAGACGGTCAAACCCTACGAATCTTTGGAGGAACCCCTTCGAAAGGACTCAAACTGATGTCCTGTCTTCAAGCCCGAAAATATCTCCGCAAAAATTATGTAGCATTTCTAACCCACGTTGTCAAGAAGGGAAATAAGGAGAAGAAACTCGAAGACACACCTGTAGTGAAAGAATTCCCGCAAGTCTTCCCCGACGACATCTCAGGACTTCCTCCCAAGATAGAAGTCGAATTCCGCATTGATCTTATACCTGGCGCTACACCCGTCGCGAAATCTCCTTATAGGTTAGCCCCATCCGAAATGCAAGAGCTAGCCAGTCAATTACAAGAATTGACCGACAAAGGATTCATACGTCCTAGCTCATCGCCTTGGGGTGCACCTGTTCTGTTTGTGAAGAAGAAAGATGGAACGTTTCGCATGTGTATCGATTACAGAGAACTCAACAAATTAACGGTCAAGAACCGCTATCCATTACCTCGCATCGATGATCTTCTAGACCAACTCCAGGGTGCCACCTGTTTTTCAAAGATCGACCTTCGTTCTGGCTATCATCAACTCAGAGTACATGAAGAAGACGTCCCAAAGACCGCTTTCCGAACTCGTTATGGTCACTATGAATTCATGGTCATGCCCTTTGGTCTAACCAACGCTCCAGCCGTCTTCATGGATCTAATAAACAGAGTTTGCAAACCCTATCTCGATCGCTTTGTTATAGTCTTCATCGACGATATTCTCATTTACTCAAAGTCTAAGACTGATCATGAACGACACCTTCGACTCATCCTCACGCTCTTAAGAACCGAAAAGCTCTACGCTAAGTTCTCCAAATGCGAATTCTGGTTAAAAGAAGTACAATTCCTTGGACATGTCGTCAATGACAAAGGAATACATGTCGACCCCTCAAAGATCAAAGCAGTGCAAGAATGGCAAGCGCCACGTACACCAACCGAAGTAAGATCTTTCCTTGGTTTGGCTGGTTAGTATCGCCGGTTCATATCAAATTTCTCTCGTATCGCTGTACCACTCACAGCTTTGACACATAAAGGAAAACCCTTCATTTGGGGACCTAAACAAGAAGAAGCCTTCCAAACCCTTAAGCAAAAGCTTTGTGACGCACCTATCCTCACACTCCCCGAAGGTTGCGATGACTTTATAGTATATTGCTACGCATCAGGGCAAGGACTAGGCTGTGTTTTAATGCAAAGGGGAAAAGTGATAGCCTATGCTTCTAGGCAATTCAAAACTCATGAGAAGAACTACACTACTCACGACCTAGAACTTGGAGCCGTTGTGTTCGCTCTTAAGATATGGAGACATTACCTCTATGGTACCAAGTGTGAAATTTACACTGACCACAAGAGCCTCCAACATATCTTTAACCAAAAGGAGTTAAATATGAGGCAACGAAGATGGGTCGAACTTCTTAATGACTACGACTGCGAAATTCGGTATCATCCTGGCAAGGCAAATGTGGTGGCCGATGCACTCAGTCGAAAGGGTTATGCGAACTCCATTCGTCTTCTATGTTCGCAAATCATAACCGATATCAAAGATCAGATCCGAGAAGCTCAACATGTTTCCATAACAGAATACGACATACGCAATGAGTTATCTTGTGGAGCAGAACTTAAACTCGAAACAAAATCCGATGGTATTCTGTATTATCTAGATCGCATATGGATTCCCGATCACAATAACCTTCGCGATCTCCGTATGAAAGAGGCACACAAAACACGATACTCTGTACACCCAGGAGCCGACAAGATGTATCAAGACCTTCGATACACCTATTGGTGGCCTGGCATGAAAAAGGATATTGCAGTTTTTATTTCCAAGTGCCTTACCTGTTCTAAAGTAAAAGCTGAACATCAAAGACCCTCAGGACTTCTAGTCCAACCTGAAATACCTGTATGGAAGTGGGAAAACATAACCATGGACTTCATTACCGGGTTACCTCGAACTTCCGGTGGGTATGACACTATATGGGTAATCATTGATCGTCTTACAAAATCAGCTCACTTCATTCCGATTCGCGAGGACTTTAAGAATGAGAAACTAGCTCGTATCTACATCAGCGAAATCGTAAGCCGTCATGACGTACCGTTAAGCATTATTTCAGATCGTGATGGTCGTTTCACTTCACGAACATGGCAAGCCGTACAAGCCGCTTTGGGTACACGATTAGACCTCAGTACCGCTTATCATCCTCAAACTGATGGACAATCTGAACGCACCATTCAAACTCTTGAAGACATGCTTCGAGCATGTGTCATAGACTTCAAAGGGAATTGGGACGCTCACCTACCATTAGTTGAATTTTCGTACAACAACAGCTATCATTCAAGTATCGGCATGGCACCTTTCGAAGCGTTATATGGTCGTAAGTGCCGATCACCAATATGTTGGCACGAAATTGGAGAAGCTCAAATCACCGGTCCAGAATCAAATCCGAAACAACCTTCTAGCGGCACAAAGTCGTCAAAAGAGTTATGCAGACAAACGACGAAAGCCCTTGGAATTTAACATTGGTGACCAAGTACTTTTAAAAGTATCGCCGTGGAAGGGAGTAGTTCGTTTTTGCCAAAAAGGCAAGCTAGCACCACGCTACGTAGGACCTTTCAAGATACTCGAAAGAGTAGGACTTGTAACATACAAGCTTGACCTACCAGAGGAACTCAACAGAATTCATCCCACATTCCACATATCGAACTTGAAGAAGTGCCTCGCCGATGAAAATCTCCATATTCCTCTAGAAGACATTCAAGTCGATGAATCTATGCATTTCATTGAAAGACCAGTAGAAATTATGGACTTCGGAGAGAAACGTTTAAGACGAAGCCGCATCCCAATTGTCAGGGTACGCTGGGAGTCGACACGAGGACCTGAGTTTACTTGGGAACGTGAAGACTCAATGCGCGAGAAATACCCACATCTATTTCCTGTAACTACTACTACTTAAATTTCGGGACGAAATTTCTAAAAGTAGGGGATACTGTAACATCCGTCGAAAAACGGGTTTTCAAGACCCGCTTCGTTTATTAATCGAACAATCAGTTTTAAATTTTTGTTGTTATTTATGACTTATTTTAATTTTAAACGATACATAATTAATAAACAAATTAGGATTTAAAAACAAAAATTGTTAAAAAGTGAAAATAAGAAAATTAAAAAAAACAAGGCTGCCGGGATTCGAACCCGGGTCAGCCGGGTCAGCCAATGACTTAACTCCCACTCATCCAACCACTCCGCCGCATGTGTTCTTTAGTAATATATCAAAACAATTAATTCAAATATCAAAGCTCGTTTTCAAATCAGTCAACCGACGCGCCCAATTCACAGTCGTCGGAAATCCCGATGATTTCGCCATTTACTGTCGGTTTCTTGTGTCTTAACGTGTATAATAACTATTACATCGGTTATAACCGATATCCAGTCCGCGACATCAGTCATAACCGCCGGAAAATTATTGACCGACGAATCAAGTCGGAAATCAGACCCAATTCATCGACGTTCTTCCCTATAAATGCACCCACAAGTCTCTGGTAGCCTTTTCGCTCAAAATCGCACCTTTTCTCGAAGCAATTTCACTCGCCAGAAATATCCTGCCATCACCGGACTTTCGCCGGAAAACCGAGACTCACCTCAAAACGGTAAATACCTCGACTCTTTCTGTTTCAATCCGTTGTTAGACTGTTACTAACTTCAATCCAACCATCAGAATCAATCCCAGACGACGTAGCCGGAATATTCAGGTCTCGTCGGAAAACCTCTGAAATTTCTGATCTCACGCTGTGAATCGGTATAACCCTTCAAACTTCTGTTAATCCTTGTTTAAGTACCTCAATTTCATAACTAATCGAACAGAACTGCTAATTGATTCTAACAGCCGAAGTTCACAAACAGAGCCGACGAATCTTTGACCGGAGTTCTGTGAAAGACACTGATCGGTACATCCTTTCCCCAAACTCTCTCTGTTCATTACCTTTCAATTACTTATAATGCTTGTTAATCGAATTAGACATAAATCAGTTGAATTATCATTATTAGTAATCTTAAGCGAAGAAGACGAAGTTCAGATATATTATAAGATTAATTAAAATTATTATATTGAACGGGTTAGACACACAGTCCAGCGGTGGACTGTGTGCAAACAATACACGCACGTCTCGAGTTCGATCCCTGTCCCAACCTCACTCTCTTGAAATAAAAATTCCTTTTTAACCGAACCGGGATAACTCACAGAATCATGTTAAGTATAATAAAAACCGGATTATTAACCAGGTTAGACACACAGTCCAGCGGTGGACTGTGTGCACATTAACCCACAGGTCCCGGGTTCGAGACCTGTTGACAGCACCGGTTCGATACATTTAAAATCTTTTTTAAAAATAAATAATTTCTGGATAAATCTAAATAGTATATAAGTATAATTAAAAACAGAATTATTTTGGGTTAGACACGTAGCTTAGTTGGTAGAGCTGCGTGCACGCGTACGGGAGGTCACGGGTTCGAGTCTCACCCAGCGCACATATATAAGCAACCGGACCGGTCAACGGTCAACGGTCATGGTCAACGGTCAAAAGTCAACATTTTTTTTATTATTTTTATTTATTTATTTAATTTAAAAATCAATTAAAAATACCTAAAAATAACGTTTTTAAAGTTAGAAAATAGCCTTAAACTCACAAAAATATATCCAAAAATCCTATTAAAATAGTTAATAAAATCCACATACTTACCGTACCTTTTTGTTATTAATTAGGTTAGTTATTCCTCGTCGATCAATCCTCTAAACTCGTGCGCATTCAACATCATCAAGCAAACGCACCCAATGTGAGTGAATCTCTATCAATTCCCCGTTTTAATCACATTTTGGGGTGTATCATGTGTCGCTATTTATTTATTATAATAAACACTTGTGCATCCATCATGTTCATGATCAAATGTGTATCCAATATGTATCAGTTGTTTGTATGGTTGATGTTTAGATTTAATTTATCATTTTCAGTACATACATTTCATAGGCCGCCGCTCCCCATTACCTATGAGCGTGAGCTGTTCCCCATTACCTATGAGCGTGAACCAGGCGTTGCCAACATAAGATCGGCTCCGTTTGATTGAGCCTTGATCTCACATACATTAGCATAGGCCGTCCGTTCCCCATTACCTATGAGCGTGAACGGGACGTTGCCAACATATACATTGTCATTCTTATTATATACTTAAGCAAGGTGGTTTGTGATCGTTATGTTTACACACATTTGTTCATATATGATTATTGCACAATTTTCCTATATTAATTACAATAATGAATCAATAACAAATGTTTTTAACAAGGTTCACTCGCCAACTTTTGTTGACCCAAAATTCCCCATTTTTACACATGATACAGGTGATCAAGTTGAAGCAAGAAACATATAGGGCAGCCTAGAAGAATAAACCAGTTTAGATTTTGGATTGTTTTAGTTAATTTTTCCTTTCCTTGTATTGTATGAATTTGACTTGGAACTTTGAGATGTAATTTGAATTTAATAAATATGAAACATATTAGTAAACATCATGAGCTTTGGTGATAACCCAATTATGCCCCAACTCTTATTCCGCTGCGGGTCGGGGTGTGACATACACGATGCACTAAAAAAGTGTTTGCAATTTTACACTTGTAATATTTTGATTGATGCAACCCTCGCCTCTTTTTTAGTGTAACATCTTTTCATGGTAGATTAATCTTTATTCAACATGAAAATGTGTACATATATCTTATCTTACTTCACATTGTGTAATTGGTAATACCAATTTTAGGTATCTAAAAAACAACTAAGATGAACTATATCCTTTTCGAGATTCAAGGTAAAGGGATAACAATAATCGGGACATGCATTGTTGAGATTCGTAAAGTCGATACACATTCTCCACATGTTATACTTTCAACCGAATGCCTATAGTGGAATTTCCCTTAAAGGGGGGACTTAAGAAAGGGGCCCTCTTTCCCCTATTCCTTTTTTACTATAGCTATGAAGTGCTAAATGTTCTGCTGCCCAAAGTGGTGACGAATGGATCCCTCCATGTCCCTAACGAAGGTCTAACCCTTTCTAATTTTTATGCGGATGACGCGTTATTTCTTGGGGTGTTTTCACATGGCGTGCATGGAGTCGAGGTCGATGATGCGGTAATGGACTCTATGGCCAATCACCTTCATTGACTTAGAGATAAATTTCCATTTATTCGTTTAGGGATGATGGTGGGGGCGAACATGAATAGGGTGGGTAATTGGTAAGTCGCAATTGACAACTTTAAAGCAAAGCTCTCCTTTTGGAAAGCTAAAACTCTATCCTTCTCAGGGAGAGTCACTTTGGTGATGCCGGTCTTGGGGCAATCCTTGATTATTATTTATCGATGTTTAAAGCCCTGGTTGGGGTGATCAAGACTCTTGAGGGTATTCACAGAAGATTCCTATGGGGTGGCGTGTCTAATCTTAAGAAATTCCGTGGGTTTGGGGGTGGGCGGTTACTTGGGCCTTCTAGCAAAATGGTGGTGGAGATACAAGACGCCAGGTGACTAATTATTGGCATGCGTGGTTACTGCTAACCATGGCTTGGAAAGAAGACAAGGTGTGGTTCCGTGCAAGACGCCAGGTGACTAATTATTGGAAAGAAGACGACACCAGCGGTTTGGAAGGTTATTGGATCTATCAGGCCGTAATTTCTAAAAACCGGGCTAGATTTGGAGAGCAGTTTTAACTATTCTGTTGGAAATGGTCGGTCAATGGATTTTTGGAATTGGGAGGGTGATCGAATGAGGGTGTGTTTTTCTGTTGTTTTCGCTTTAGATAGGAACAAAAGGGCTAAGATAGTTATTTATTATAAGGTTTTTCATGATAAGGTGGTGTAGGATTTGGTTTGGAGTAAATTGCACAAAACGTCCTTTAAGTTTCACCAGTCTTGCTGGTTTCAGCCTTAATCTTTAAAAGTTGCCAAAACCAGCCTTTAAGATCAAATTAGTTACGGGTTTCATCCTTTATCACTAACCCAGTTATTAAATCATGTTAAATGGCATCACATGCAAGCCATGTGAGGGTAAAACCGTCTATTTCATACTTAAAGGACGTTTTGTGCAATTTACTCATATTTTTCATCCTCTTCATCCTCCTCATCCTCGTCTCCTCCGCCACTTGCCGACCCTTCGCCTGAAACCCTAACGGAAGTCGACACACTTCTCGATTTCAAACTCAACCTCCATGATCCACTCGGTGCACTCACTGGCTGGGACCGGTCAACCTCTTCCGCTCCATGCGACTGGCGAGGCGTCGGTTGCTCCGGCGGCCACGTCACCGACCTCCGTCTGCCACGTCTGCAACTTCACGGCATTGCTCGTGTTTGATTCAAGTTCTTCACCTTCTTCAGCAAGTTCAGATTCAAGTTCTTCCTTTTCAAGTTCATCAATCCGCGATAAAATACGAGTAAAATCATCTTCGCCTGAAATTCATTTTAAAATTTCAAAATGCAAAAAGAAAGGACAATTTACTGACATATACCCATGAGCAATGTATCTATTTCAAACCAAGATTTAAAATAATACGAGATATGATTTATGAACCTGCTGTTGTGGCCTTATCTTCTTCATTAAAATCTTCTTCAACATAGTCTTCTCTGATTTCTACAATACCCTCCTGTTTCAATCATCGTTTGAATTTAAGACTTTGTGGGGTCATCTTTTTTAAAACAAAATATAAAGATACATTATTAACTCATATAGAGAGAGATATATGATATTCTACATAAGAGATGAGAACTTACCGCAGCCTCAGTAGCTGTTTCATCAAAGAATGAGGCCTCAAACTTGAGATCCTTTATTACAGCATTAAGCGATTCAATCTGTGACTCTAGACCCTTTCCTCTTCTTTTCAGAATCTCAACTGTTTGTTTTGATGTTTTTTCAGCGTAGTAGCCTTCTCCCAATAGAACCTGCAATGAAATTAGAAGATACGACTCGTAAGGTTTAGTAATATGTTATAACAGTTTAATTTCATGCCACACCCCAACAGACGTCTCAAACGCATCTGACAATATCTCGCAACCTTTTGAAATGTGGCATAAGAGTCATATCTACCCAAACTTGGCAATACAAAAAGTTGAATAACAGCAACAAACAAACATATAATAAGAAAGTAAAAAAGAAAGTGTAAACGTTAAACATAAAGAATACGATGAGTTCATTGGTATGTATCAATTTTCCAGGAAAGAAGGTTTCCTTCCCAAAAGGAACCTGCAAAATATGCCACAAAGCAACTACTGTTATAAAAAACATGATCATCATACACTAAAAAAATGAGTTAATCAAATGTCCATGAATATGCTTTCTATAGAATGATGATCCTAATATTTGTTAACAAGATTAACAAGACTGGTGTTATCATTAAGGAAGGCTTGCAACTGCTGAACTTCTTTCTGACGTTCGGATATAACTTCTTGAACATGTACGGAGGCCTTTTGGGCCTCATCCGGTGCGAAAACTGAAGATAATGATGTCCCTGTTCCCTTCACGGATTCACCCATTGCTCGCTCGATCACCCTGGAAATTCCAGTTCGTATGTTTGTTTAACAACAGATAGCTCAATCAAGGGTTTGCCAAACATGCCCTTAACATAATCGTTTGCTGCTGTGAGTCTGTTTAAGTGTGAGAACTAACCGGTTGTTTCTGAGGAATCCGATATTGAACTGAGCACTGTTGAAATCGATTATGAGAAATTTGTTGTGAGACGTGGCCGCCGGAGCAACCGACGCCTCGCCAGTCGCATGGAGCGGAAGAGGTTGACCGGTCCCAGCCAGTGAGTGCACCGAGTGGATCATGGAGGTTGAGTTTGAAATCGAGAAGTGTGTCGACTTCCGTTAGGGTTTCAGGCGAAGGGTCGGCAAGTGGCGGAGGAGACGAGGATGAGGAGGATGAAGAGGATGAAAAATATGAGTAAATTGCACAAAACGTCCTTTAAGTATGAAATAGACGGTTTTACCCTCACATGGCTTGCATGTGATGCCATTTAACATGATTTAATAACTGGGTTAGTGATAAAGGATGAAACCCGTAACTAATTTAATCTTAAAGGCTAGTTTTGGCAACTTTTAAAGATTAAGGTTGAAACCAGCAAGATTGGTGAAACTTAAAGGACGTTTTGTGCAATTTACTCTTTGGTTTGGGAAAGGCTGTCAACTTCAGATGTGGAGAAGGCAGAAGCGACTCAGGTTATGAATATTTTAAAGAACTGGACATTCAAGATAGGAGAAACACGTGGCTTTGGAAAGTAGGTGGTAGTCACCCGCTTGATTTTTTTTTGTGAAACGGGTGAAAACGGTTATAGTTGAAGGTTTTGATTCAAATGCCCAAGGTCAGCAATTTAGGTGGAGTTTTATGGCCATTTTCGAAAGTGAACTGTTTCGTTTGGCGGGCGATTGATGGCAAGATCCTACGACGGATGCGTTGGCTAGGCTTGGTGTTTTAGTTGGAGAGGGAAATGCCCGATGTGCGGTATCTAAGCGGCGTCGGTAAATCATTTATTAGCAACATATATCATAGCCATATATGTATGCTAACGAGTCTGCATTTGGCTCAAAGTCCCTTTTCCAACCTCCTTCTCTTATGATATCTGCGAGTCATCTGTTGGAGTATTGTATGGGTTTGGATATGCCTAAGGGGCGGTTGGAGGCAGCATATGCGATTTTCTTAAGGACATTATGGAACCTTTGAACAACCTTAACGAAAAGGCGTTTCGAGGTATCTGACATCCTCATTCAACATGATTGGAGATTTAAAGAAAATGAATTTCTAGTGGGCTCTCAAATGGTTGATGTTTTCAGGTGGATCTCTGGCAAACTGGAGCAGTTTTGGGGGCATAGACTTTAGGTAAAGGTTCGGGTTTGGTGTTTATGCTTTGTGTGTGTAGTTTGGTTTTGCTCTTTCTTGTTCTATTTCAAATTGTGTTTGGGTGTTGTTGCTTCGTTTGGCTTAGCCTCTGACCAGCCTTGGTTTGATGAAATAATACTCTCTTAAGCTTTAAAAAGGCAAAAAACAAAAACTAAGACTATCTCAATTACTCATGTTTTGTGAAGAATCTATATATTGTCACACCCCGACCCGCAGCGGAAAAGATGATCGAGGCATGATTGGGTTTTCATCAAAGCTCATGACATTTATTATAACGTTTCATATTTATTATTACAATTTAAAGGGAAATCATACAATCATAATTACAACATGTTCTACACAACTTTCTAGACTTCATTATTTTCTTCTAAGGCATTTCCTATGTTTTCCTTGCTTCATCCTGTTCACCTGTATCATGTGTAAAAATGGTTTTTGGATCAACAAAAAGTTGGCGAGTGAATCCTATGAAAAACATTTAAACAAGTTTATTGAATTGATTATAAATAAAGTGCATAACCACATATGAGTAAATATAGATGTAAACTTATTCACAAAACACTTAATATTAAATAATGCACACACATACAATAATAGATTGTTTTGAGGCACGCGTTGCTCAACTCGTCTCCCACGAGGAACTGATGGGCCTAATGAATGAGTTTTGAGGCACGCGTTGTTCTATGAACTGATGGGCCTAATGAATAATTTGCATACAACTTGACAATATGTAATACATAACTATAAACAATATTTACATTCTCATTTTAAATCATAATATGGTATGGCACGAGTTTGAATAACGAATTTGTTTTAGTGTCACATGATACACCCCAAAACGTGTAATTAAAAAGGGGAGTTGTAAGATTCACTCACAGTGGGTGCGTTCGGTTGATGATGTTGAATGCGCACGAAGTTGGATTTAACCACGAGTGAAACTAACCGACAGAGATCCCCTGTTTCGCCAGCGAGATTCCGATGACAGCAGGTTATTCCGGTGAAGTGTATCTTGCGGCAAAGGGTCTTCAGGAAGCTTGAGGTGAGTGTGGGTGGCTTCGGTATGAGCTCTAGATGTTCTGTTTCTAGAGTAAGGCACAGTGATGAAATGGGTTCGGTTTTCCGGCGAGTTGCAGAAAGTTTCCGGCGAGTGAAATTACGTCGAGAATTTGTGTGATTGTGAGCGAAAAGGTTAGCAGAGGTTTGTGGGTGAATTTATAGGGAAGAATCGAGATACATGGGGTCTGATTTCAGTCTTGATTCAACGGTCAATAATTTCTCCGGCGGTTATGACTGATGTCGCGGACTGGACATCGGTTATAACCGATGTTGAGGTTAATGCTTCGGTTAAATCAGAAGAAACCGTCAATTATCGGCGAAATCGTCGGGATTTCCGACGACTGCGATTGGGCGCGTCAGTTTGAATTCGAGATTGTGATATTTGAATTAATTGTTTTGATATGTTACTAAAGAACACAAGTGGCGGAGTGGTTTGATGGATGAGAGTTAAGGCGTTGCTGACCCGGTTGACCCGGCTGACCCGGGTTCGAATCCCGGCTTCAGCATTTTATTTTTAAAACACTATATTTAATACTTTTTCAATATAACTTTTATATTCTAATATACTTATTAATTATGTATCGTTTAAAATTAATTTGAGCATTAAATACACAACGAAATTTTTAACTGGTTGTTCGGTTAATAAACGAAGCGGGTTTGGTAAATCCGGTTTTTTACGGATGTTACAGTATCCCCTACTTTTTAGAAATTTCGTCCTGAAATTTAAGTAGTGACATATTTGCCTAAATAAGGATGGTGTTTAGTTTGACAGTTACATACTTAGAAAGGAGTAAAAGTTTGAATTTTTGTTTGAGGCGGTAACGTTCCTTGTAAGGGTTGAGTACCCTGCTACAGGAATCGCTTTTTGATGCCTAAGATAATGAATATTGATAAACAGAGTCGATTGACTATATATGATTTCATGCGCAAGAGTTTTGATATGTTTGGAAAGATAAGGTTATATCCTAAAATAAACTTCTAATACTAAAACCTACATGGAACTTCTCATAACCGCCTGACAATGCCTCTGATCCTTTGGCAAGAATACTTATATATAGGAAGTACCAGCGGCGTATCCACCATATTCTTGTCAAATTTTCATTGGTTTTATCAGTAAGTTATGATTGGTTCTATGATGTGACTCTAGAACATAAATAAACACAACAACCAATATCTGAGTCCTAATTCTGATAGTATACATGTTTGAATGGTGACACAATCCAATTTCTTTAAATAATGAGATGATATGAATGCTAAATCAGTGAGTACAACACAAACTTCAACCAAGACAATTCTAAATCCTACATGGAACTTCTCATAACCGCCTGATAATGCCTCTTATCCTTTGATAAGAATACTTATATATAGGAAGTACCAGCGGCGTATCCACCATATTCTCGTCAAATTTTCATTGGTTTTATCAGTAAGTTATGATTGGTTCTATGATGTGACTCTAGAACATAAATAAACACAACAACCAATATTTGAGTCCTAATTCTGATAGTATACATGTTTAAATGGTGACACAATCCAATTTCTTTAAATAATGAGATGATATGAATGCTAAATCAGTGAGTACAACACAAACTTCAACCAAGACAATACTAAATCCTACATGGAACTTCTCATAACCGCCTGATAATGCCTCTTATCCTTTGACAAGAATACTTATATATAGGAAGTACCAGAGGCGTATCCACCATATTCTCGTCAAATTTTCATTGGTTTTATCAGTAAGTTATGATTCGTCCTATGTGACTCTAAAACATAAACAAACACAACAACCAAAGCTTGAGTCTTAATTCTGATAGTATACATGTTTGAATGGTGACACAATCCAATTTCTTTAAATGATGTGATGATATAAATGCTAAATCAGTGAGTATAAAATAAACTTCATTCAAGACATTACTAAATCCTACATGGAACTTCTCATAACCGCCTGATAATGCCTCTGATCCTTTGACAAGAATACTTATATATAGGAAGTACCAGAGGCGTATCCACCATATTCTCGTCAAATTTTCATTGGTTTTATCAGTAAGTTATGATTCGTCCTATGTGACTCTAAAACATAAACAAACACAACAACCAAAGCTTGAGTCTTAATTCTGATAGTATACATGTTTGAATGGTGACACAATCCAATTTCTTTAAATGATGTGATGATATAAATGCTAAATCAGTGAGTATAAAATAAACTTCATTCAAGACATTACTAAATCCTACATGGAACTTCTCATAACCGCCTGATAATGCCTCTGATCCTTTGACAAGAATACTTATATATAGGAAGTACCAGCGGCGTATCCACCATATTCCCGTCAAATTTTCATTGGTTTTATCAGTAAGTTATGATTAGTCCTATGTGACTCTAAAACATAAACAAACACAACAACCAAAGCTTGAGTCTTAATTCTGATAGCATACATGTTTGAATGATGACAGTACCTCTCTCGTTTGTTATGATGGAGAGGTTAGTCCATGTAGAAGCGAGACACAGCTCAACTTCTGTGATATGTCGTGAGGTATGATGATATGAATGTTAAATCAATGAGTATAAAAACAAAACTGAAATAGTAATTCGCATTAAGATCCTTGGATAAAATTTCCGATTTATAACTGGGATACGGGAAAATTGAGATAACATAAAGAAAAACGTAAAAACTAAGCGGTTGGAGTTGAATCTTGATTTTTGGTGAAGGGGACAAGTTGGGTGGTTTCGTTTGGGCCGTCATTATCTTCAACAGGATTGGCGTTGATGTTGAAAACTCTTCCTCTTGCTGGTGGCCTAGTGATTAGGTTTCCTTGATTTGCTTGGTTAACTGGGTTTGCTTGAGCTTGGGCGTTTATGATGTTAACCAATCGAGGGCACGTGTTTCTAAAGTGGGTAGGGTCGCCACAATTGAAACAAGCTCGAACATATGGGAACACGGGGTATTGGGGTTGTTGATATGTTTGGATCATGTTTTGAGTAGGGGGTGAGATTTGGTTTTGAGGGGTGCGGCAAACCTTGCTCAAATGACCATAGCGTCCACAATTCGCACATAGTCGACAAGGCAAGTTAGATGGATGGTGATAGAAACAGGTGTTACATTGAGGGTGAGGTCCAAGGTAAGGTTTCTTATTTGGGTAAGTTGAGTTGGGTGCTACTTGAGTGATTGGGATAGCTTGGAGGGGTACGGCTTGCGAGGCTGGTTGGTTGCGTTGGGTGACAGCGAAAAGTTGCCCGTCTCGTTTTCTCTTAGAAATGGGTTGAGATGGGGATTCGGTTTAGGTGGAGTTGGAGGTTTCAGTCGATGCTTTATCCTTCTTCTTCTCCTCCTTGAAGTCTTTATTCCGGATTCGGTTCTCGGTGAGCTCTATAGCTAACTCCATTGCTGCTTCCAAGGTTACAGGTGTGGTACTTATTACAGAGTCTTGAATCTTTGAAGGAAGACCTCGAATGTAGTGCTCGATCAAACGGTAGAGGGGAGTGAATAAGTTGGGAACCATTTGATTTAACTCGAGGAATCTTTTGTTGTATGTGGTGTGGTCGCCTTCCTTTTGCTTCAACGAATAGAACTCATCCTCTAATTTCTTGATTTCGCTCCTTGGGCAAAACCGTCTTGTCATGATTTCCTTCAACTCTTCCCAAGTCAAAGTCATGGCATCTTCAACACCTCGTTTAGCCTTCTCTGTATTCCACCAAGTAAGTGCTATTCCAAATAAACGACCAGTAGCATATCGCACTTTGCGATCATCGGGGCAATCGCAATTTAGAAAAGTGTTCTCCATTTCTTCAAACCAATGGAGGAGAGCGGTGACACCTTCAGTCCCTTCGTATTTTGGAGGGTCGCAGGATTTGAAATGCTTGTTGGTGCATTTAGTGGTATTTGGGGGAGGGTTGATAACATTTTGATCTTCTTGGTTGACAGGATTAGCCGTAAGGGCTTGTTGGACTTGAATTACAATGTTGGGTATTACGGCAGCCATTTGTTGAGCGATTAGAGCAGCCATGCGCTCGCGGGCTTTTCCTGATCTCATCCTCCTACGAGCGAGGCTAGAAGACATCTACAAGGAATACATATCAAGAGTATGAGTTGGATGCTTTAGGGATCATGTGTCGTATTTAGGAATGAACATTTATAAAATAAATATAAAATAATAAATCTACTACATCCACAGGATGTCTTGGGCTTTGCTCGTAATTGGGCCTTGCATGCCACCATACTTCACCTTCGTAATCATGTGGGCCCCCATGATCACCGGATTTTTCATATGGTTCGCATGTGTTAGCCTGGTTACGTACACTAAAGCCCGGAGAAAATCGAGAAATATGTATGTAACGTATGATATTCGGAATGTATCCAGGTGTGGACACTGTGACACCTCAAAGTGGGGTTAGTTCGAACGACGTTCGGTGTGGCATGCTTTGGCCTAATAGGTCCTTCGTACTCTCATCGTTAGTCCCCAGGTAGGCAAACTGGTCCGTTATATTGGATTTATACGAATGCCAACCTAGACAGGACGTTCCGACTACCGGTACTTGTACCCTTACAGTTACTACATGCCCGTCGCAGAACTCACTTTGATGAGATTTGAAAAATAAAAAAAATGCGACAAAATCTTTGAATAACGAAAGTATGAAGATGATTTGAATATGTGAACATTGAAATATGTATGATGAATGTGTATGTAAGTATGTATGTTTGACTGTAAGTATAATTCACTATGTATCACAAAATGTAATATTGGAAATGTTTGCATGCATTTGTGTATGTAATAAATATGAAACAAATAAATATCATAAGTTTGCATTTAACCACCTAAACAATTAAAATCCAGTCAACTATAGTATAGGCTCTAAGGGTCTAATAACCTATCCTATATCCCTATAGTCAAAAGCTCTGATACCAATCTGTCACACCCCGACCCGCAGCGGAAAAGGTGATCGGGGCATGATTGGGTTTTCATCAAAGCTCATGACATTTATTATAACGTTTCATATTTATTATTACAATTTAAAGGGAAATCATACAATCATAATTACAACATGTTCTATACAACTTTCTAGACTTCATTATTTTCTTCTAAGGCATTTCCTATGTTTTCCTTGCTTCATCCTGTTCACCTGTATCATGTGTAAAAATGGTTTTTGGATCAACAAAAAGTTGGCGAGTGAATCCTATGAAAAACATTAAACAAGTTTATTGAATTGATTATAAATAAAGTGCATAACCACATATGAGTAAATATAGATGTAAACTTATTCACAAAACACTTAATATTAAATAATGCACACACATACAATAATAGATTGTTTTGAGGCACGCGTTGCTCAACTCGTCTCCCTCGAGGAACTGATGGGCCTAATGAATGAGTTTTGAGGCACGCGTTGTTCTACGAACTGATGGGCCTAATGAATAATTTGCATACAACTTGACCATATGTAATACATAACTACAAACAATATTTACATTCTAAGTTTAAATCATAATATGGTATGGCACGAGTTTGAATAACGAATTTGTTTTAGTGTCACATGATACACCCCAAAACGTGTAATTAAAAAGGGGAGTTGTAAGATTCACTCACAGTGGGTGTGTTCGGTTGATGATGTTGAATGCGCACGAAGTTGGATTTAACCACGAGTGAAACTAACCGACAGAGATCCCCTGTTTCGCCGGCGAGATTCCGATGACAGCAGGTTATTCCGGCGACGTGTATCTTGCGGCAGAGGGTCTTCAGGAAGCTTGAGGTGAGTGTGGGTGGCTTCGGTATGAGCTCTAGATGTTCTGTTTCTAGAGTAAGGCACAGTGATGAAATGGGTTCGGTTTTCCGGCGAGTTGCAGAAAGTTTCCGGCGAGTGAAATTACGTCGAGAATTTGTGTGATTGTGAGCGAAAAGGTTAGCAGAGGTTTGTGGGTGAATTTATAGGGAAGAATCGAGATGCATGGGGTCTGATTTCAGTCTTGATTCAACGGTCAATAATTTCTCCGGCGGTTATGACTGATGTCGCGGACTGGACATCGGTTATAACCGATGTTGAGGTTAATGCTTCGGTTAAATCAGAAGAAACCGTCAATTATCAGCGAAATCGTCGGGATTTCCGACGACTGCGATTGGGCGCGTCAATTTGAATTCGAGATTGTGATATTTGAATTAATTGTTTTGATATGTTACTAAAGAACACAAGTGGCGGAGTGGTTTGATGGATGAGAGTTAAGGCGTTGCTGACCCGGTTGACCCGGCTGACCCGGGTTCGAATCCCGGCTTCAGCATTTTATTTTTAAAACACTATATTTAATACTTTTACAAATATAACTTTTATATTCTAATATACTTATTAATTATGTATCGTTTAAAATTAATTTGAGCATTAAATTACACAACGAAATTTTTAACTGGTTGTTCGGTTAATAAACGAAGCGGGTTTGGTAAATCCGGTTTTTGACGGGTGTTACATATATAATAATGTCTACATATAGCAACTTCCTATATTGTCATTGATTATTTTTGTTCAACCTCGTGTGAGGGTCACTTTCTTTAGTGCCTACCTTTCTTGTGTTGGGATGTATACTTAAGTGGTGTCAACTTAGCTTCGTAGGCACTCTCCACATGCATGTGGAGATGCGAGTGAACAGGTCTGTCTACATTATTCTAAGAGCTTTTGCATTACCATCACTTTGGATCTAAAAGATGTTTATGAGTGAGAGGTTGGGGGGGAGGGGGGATTTTGGATCTAGAAACACTTATGAGAGAGAAAGAGAGAAAAACTCTAGTGAGAGAGATTGGGGTTGGTGTTGGGGGGGATTTGGATCTACAAAACACTAATGAGAGAGAAAGAATGATACATTGTTTATGTGCAAAAGAGAGAAAAGGATGTTGGTCTTTGACCAAAGAATAGTTTTATGAATTAATATGAGGGGGAGAGAAGAGAAATAAATGTACTTTGGGTTGGGGTAGAGGGTATTTTTAGATGGTTTTTCGGACATGTGATGTGGCATGGATCAATGGCCCATTGCGAGGCAAATGCTCTAACAGGTTCTTTCAACAATGCTCTTCATATGATAGTTGTAACAACTCAACAATACCAATATAAATTGTTAAATTAATGTGAAACGAGTTTTAAGGACATGCTGTTGCGACGAGACTGCTAAACAGAATAAAAATACACGTTAAAATGTTGAACCGTGCACACACGTTACAAAGTGTTAACTAGCTAAATTTAGACTTTGAATAATAAAGAATAAAAAAATTGTTTGAACGACACAAAAAAATGTTCTTTAACTCTGATGCCACACCAAATAACAATCACCCAGTTATACATGTATTGCAATTATAAATATTAAAAATTATAATAATAAAGTGTAAATTTAAACAACTAAATTGAGAGAGTTAAGAAATAAGTAGGGTGTTATTCTTGAACAAATACTTGAGAGAGTTGAAATGGGTGATGTTGTACCATAGTTAAACCAATTAAAAGAAAGCACACCACAATTAAATTAAATTAATTAAAAGAAAGTCACATTGAAGAGTGAATTGTGAGGAAGGATTAAAGTTAGTAACTAATAGAGGGATAATTTTGTAAATATGTAGATATTGTTATTAGATGTTATAATGGGAAGAGTTTGATGGGAAGGGTGTGACGAAGGATCAAAGTTAGTAACTAATAGATGGATAATTTTGTAATTATGTAGATATTGTTATTAGAGGTTATAATAGGAAGGGTTAGATGGGAAGGGTTAGATGAGTGTGTGTATGTGTTAGATGGATCTGGGTTTGTACACTCAATGGTAGTACAAAGAGCATAAAAGGCAGTGCCAAGTTGAATAGTGAATATGTAAGATAAAATATTTTTGCTAAATAATGGAAGGATAAATATGTATGTTTGAGTAGAAGTTAGTAAAGAAGGAAATCAATAATGAATACCATGCATGTGGTTAATTTAAAATTATGATCAGGGTTGAATTGATGAACACGAACGCCAACACTTTAATAATAAGCCATACACGCTTAAATCATGCAACACGAACATGACTTGTTTAACCTATATATCCAAACGAGTCAAAAGGGTTAATGGGTTGAACTACATGGGTTAAAAAGTTGACGGGTCATAAATGGGTTGGTGGGTAATTAATTAAATGGGTTACACTAGACCATTCAAACACACACTTGGGCGTGTCTGGGAGTTCGACCAGAGCAGAAGAAGGAAGGGGGAAACCCCTCTAAAACCCTAAATCAATATATTGAATGGATTTTGACCAAATATCGGATTGCATGAACCTTAATAGTGATCTTCTAAGCAAGCTCTAGCCAAGGTATGTTTCAATTTTCAGTTTTGGTGAACAATCACTAAGTAGGTGTTGATGAATATGTGAGTTCGATCTGGATTAGGATGAATGCTTGCTAATGTTATCATGTTTAAGTTGAATAATGGCTGAATTTTGTTATCTTGGTGATTTAGGATGAAACCCTATATGTATGAGTATGAGAAAGATTGCGATGAACATGTGAATGTTACTAGTTATGATTATGTTGATACACTAGATGTTATGTAGTAGGTTTTCATAGTAAACATGATGTAGAATTTGTTGATATTGTGATCTTGTTTGAATAAATTGAGTCATGAGATAAACATTGGAAAGAACATGCTTAAACTACTTGTACTAGATCTGAGTGAAAAACAGGAGTTTTATGGAAAAATATGAAGATTTTCGTAAATAGAAGAATTTTGATGAAAACGCCTTGTGCCAAAATCGTTGTAAACCTTTGTAAATCGTTGATAAACATTGTTGTAGCTGAAATCGGGTTGATTCTTACTTAGAACATGAAAGTTTCGGGTTTGAGAGCTCTGGGCGAAGTTGCAGCAAGTTCAAATGAGAGAATGGAGCTGAGTATTTATCGGTGAAGACAAGATTTGAGTTGTTGGGAGTCAAGTTCGGCCGAACTTGTACAAAATTGTACAAGTTCGCGCGAACTTGTAGGGTTTTCAGTGGGAATGAGCTAAGTTCGGCCGAACTTGCATATATATATGCAAGTTCGCGCGAACTTGAAGGTAAACAAAGGATTCTTGTGTCTCAGGCAAGTTCGGGCGAACTTGTGGTAGTCAAGTTCGGCCGAACTTGGCCTGGTGACCAAGTCTCGTTTGTTGGCTTTGCGTTAAGTGTTCGTTTGGCGAATCAGTTAATACTAATTAGTTATATTAAGCGTTTTAGTGAAGCGTTAAGCGTTATACTTGATATAATAGTGCAATTTAGCGATTCGAGAGTGCGAGAGCGATGCGATCGCGAGCGTAATCATAATCACAAACACACATAACACATAAATAACATAAAACCACATAATTAACTGCAATTTGCGATGCGATGAGGTAAACGATGCGATGTTAATAAGCGTTTAAATGCGATACAACATATATAAACTTAATTTAATTAACATAAACTTTTCTTATATTTCGAATCTCGGAATAAATGAAAATACAAGGATAAGGATAACAACGAGAAAATCGGAGTTGTTATAGTGTAGTTGACCGGTTACAAACTGGTCAATGTGATTTAGAAAGCATAATGAAGAAATTGTATAAGTAGTGACTCGTCGTAACAGGACGCAAGGGATGGAATTCTGATGATGATAAAAAGGGTATGTAATGACCCGTTATGGACGGGTCGATTAAGACAAGCATGATGGGCTATGATAATGGTCAAAACTTTGACCCGTTATGAACGGGTCTGATGGACTATATGTTTGATGTTAAAGGAATGATACGTACAAATCTGGGTAGGCTGATTTGTTGAAAGAATAAAAAAAGATTTCTATAAATGATGTTCTTAAAGTTATGACCTTACTAATGGATTAACCGATATTGATGAAGTAGGTTTCGGGGACGAAACCTTCTATAAGGAGGGTAGACTTGTAACGCCCCAAAATCCTAATTTTTATATTCGTTAGTATGCTTGTTATGTAAAACATAAAACAAAATGACTAGGCTATTTAACTTAGTTAAATAGTTAGTCAAAACAAATAAGGAAATGAAATTGGGTCAATTATGAACAAGTAACAAACATGGGGGGGTTAATTTGGAAGGAATGGAAAGGTAAAACATAGAAATAAAACTAAAACCCCAAACACACACTTGGGCGTGTCTGGGAGTTCGACCAGAGCAGAAGAAGGAAGGGGGAAACCCCTCTAAAACCCTAAATCAATAAATTGAATGGATTTTGACCAAATATCGGATTGCATGAACCTTAATAGTGATCTTCTAAGCAAGCTCTAGCCAAGGTATGTTTCAATTTTCAGTTTTGGTGAACAACCATTAAGTAGGTGTTGATGAATATGTGAGTTCGATCTGAATTAGGATGAATGCTTGCTAATGTTATCATGTTTAAGTTGAATAACGGCTGAATTTTGTTATCTTGGTGATTTAGGATGAAACCCTATATGTATGAGTATGAGAAAGATTGCGATGAACATGTGAATGTTACTAGTTTTGATTAAGTTGATACACTAGATGTTATGTAGTAGGTTTTGATAGTAAACATGATGTAGAATTTGTTGACATTGTGATCTTGTTTGAATAAATTGAGTCATGAGATAAACACTGGAAAGAACATGCTTAAACTACTTGTACTATGTGCTTAGAATATAGTATGCACACCAAGTGTATGATGAAATGTCTAGGTGAAGTTAGAATGTGAGATATTTAGAAAAGACTTGGTGAAAACTAAATCTCTCCAGAAAGTTACAGCCGAATGTAATCGGCTGTAACCGGGTCAAATTTTATCAAAAACAGATGTTTATTGAGTTTGTGATGAACGTCCAGGAAAAACCTTTCAAACCCAACTGGAATTGCATTTTTTCGACGAAAATTGAACGTTTTATGAATTTTTTGTATCGAAGGTTCAGGTTGCGTTTTCTGGCAGAATTTGCAGCCAATTACGAATTTGATAACTCAAATTAGGAATTGAGTTATGATCTCAAATTTTTACTGTAGATAGATTCAGGAGATCACGAAAATCTCCAACTGGAATTATGTCAATCGGATAATCGAGGATCTTTAAATGAATTTTTTCATGGGCTGCAGTCAGAAGTGACGGATCTGATTGCTGCTTTGTAAATGATTTTTTATAAATTTTTGGTAGAGAGTTAGACTCTAAAAACTTACACAAGGATACGTCCTTCGAGGAGCACGTCACATAAAAAGATCGTAATTTTTGCAAGCTCATAATTACAGTAAAGAGACATCCTAAAAAAGCTTATTTTCAGTGAATTGAACTATTGCAATGTTAGTGAATGATTGATTAATGAAAGTTAAACATTGCATGATCCGAAAGCCGAATAAATGAATGTATGTATGCTCATGTATGCTAATTGAATTATGAATGATGTGATAATGGATCTATGCCATATGTATGTTAGTTGTTGCCCAATAGAAGTCAATGTGACGTAGGAACGAAATGATTGATAAGATGAATGATCATGTATACTAACAATGTCGTAATAAAATGGAATGAAAGGATATGCATCGCATTAGCAAGGAATCAAGTGAGAAAAGCTAACGAGTCAAGAGGAGACAAGGGAAGTGAAAGCGAGAATTGATGCTCAAGGTAAGTGAATTTCAATTCACTTCTTGGTAGGTATAATAAATTTTGATACTTATGAATATGGGATATCATGAAGGATTTGTAAAAATCGGAAATATTAAGCTAAGTAATGCTCTAATAACTAAGCCGGAAGTAAATTGGAAGGATTGAACGGGTCGAATAATTTGTAAATGAATATTAAGCCGAAAGAATATAAGTTAAGAATTTCCTTAGTCCGGATGTTAGATTTTGAGTTCTTATGATATAGGACCAAATTACGGTCATGTGAGAAGAAACGGGAGGATAAACGGGTAGTCGGTTTGAAAGATATGTATATGTTGAAAATATAGAGCTGGGCAGATGCAGCTCAAGAAAAACCTACATTCTGTTGAAACAGGTGTCACACCCCGATCCGCAGCGGAATAAGAGTCGGGGCATAATTGGGTTATCACCAAAGCTCATGACATTTACTAATATGTTTCATATTTATTAAAGTCAAAGTTACATTCCAAATAATCCAAAATGTCCATACAATACAAAGAAAATAAACCAAACATAACTATTCCAACTCTAAATCATTTTATTCTTCTAGTTGAATCCTATGTGTTTCTGGCTGCTGCTGGTTCACCTGTATCATGTGTAAAAATGGGGGGTTTTTGGGTCAACATAAGTTGGCGAGTGAACCTTATTAGATAAACATTTATTAATGATTTACTTGTTAGTTTATCAATGAAAAATTGTGCATAATCATAAATGAGCAAATGTGAATAATCAAGCAGTGGCAAATAGCAATCACAACTATAACATACAATAACATATGGTAGCATACATGAACATACCAACATCATACGATAAATAACATAAATGAAACTGTGCGATCAAGGCTCAATCAAACGAAGCCGATCGTATTGC
This sequence comes from Scalesia atractyloides, assembly GCA_947069175.1. Classification (NCBI taxonomy): domain Eukaryota; kingdom Viridiplantae; phylum Streptophyta; class Magnoliopsida; order Asterales; family Asteraceae; genus Scalesia; species Scalesia atractyloides. Next base: position 14,982,069 of record CAMTDV010000021.1, on the reverse strand, counting down.
ATGTACTGAAAATGAAAAATGTCTGTGCGATCAAGGCTCAATCAAACGGAGCCGATCGTATGTGGGCACGCCAGGTTCAACCTCATAATGAAATGGGGAACATGCTCAACGCTCATAATGTAATGGGGAGCGGCGGCCTATGAAATTGCATGTACTGAAAATAATAACTTGCATCCAACAATAACCACACAACAGTTGAAACAAACTGAATACACAAGTTCATGATATGATGTATGCACAATGGTTTAATTATAATATACATAACAAGACACATGATACACCCCAAAACGTGATTAAAACGGGGAATTTGTAAAGATTCACTCACATTAGGTGCGTTGGATTGGAGATGGTGAGATGCGCACGAATTGGATGAATGGAACAACGAGAAATACTAACCTAAATAATAACGGAAAAATATATTAAATGAGTGGATTTTATTAAGGATTTTAATGAAATTTTTAGATATATTTTTGTGAGTTTAAGGCTATTTTCTATCTTTAAAAATGTTATTTTTAAGTATTTTTAATTGATTTTTAAATTAAATTAAAAATATATATATATATATAATTGTTTATTTTGCGTTGACCGTTGACCGTTGACTTGTTGACTTGTTGACCGGTTCGGTCAGTGGAATTGTTTGCGCCGGGTGAGGGTCGAACTCGAGACCTCCCGTACGCGTGCACGCAGCTCTACCAACTGAGCTACGTGTCTAACCCGAAATAATCTTGTTTTTAATTATATTTATATACTAATTCGGTTTAACCATAATTCATTTAATTTCAAAAACATTTTTAATTCAACGAACCAGTGCCAATATCAGGTTTCGAACTCGTGACGTGCGATTCAGTGTTGCACACAGTCCACCGCTGGACTGTGTGTCTAACCTGGTTAACATCTCGGTTTTTACTATACTTAACAACTAACGGGATTAACCTGGTTTAGTTTTAAACAAAAAGGCATTTTATTACATAAGGAGTGCGTGTATCAGGGATCGAACTTGTGACGTGCGTGTATAATTTGCACACAGTCCACCGCTGGACTATGTGTCTAACCCGTTCATTTTACTGGTTTTAAATAAACTTATAACTTAACTAACTTCGTCTTCTACATTCAGATTACAGTCAACTGATTCACTAATCCGTTTCTTGTTTTTATGATTAACAAACATTCTTAATGCTAAAATGAAATGGCAGAGACGGTAATTAGGGGTGAACATACCGATGAACGGTTTATTTCAGAATTCCGGCAATGTGTCGGTCCCTGTTTTTATGCTCTTCAACTGAACAAGACAATTAACCGTTTTTATTAGCTAATCGTGAAATTGAAGTGATCAGCAAATGTTAACAGAGGGTTTGAATGCCCTTACCGATTCTCAGATGAATATAGAGATTTTCAGAATCTTTCCGACGAACTGAAATTAGCTGAATACAGTGCCTGAATTCGATTTCAATTGAGAGGTTTAAGTTAGAAATAGCCTAACAATTGTTGAACTACAATAATATTGAAAGATTTACCGTTTGAGGATGAATACGGTTTTCCGCGAATTTTGCAGAAAATTCCGGCGAGTTGATTTAGACGTTCTGATGGTCTGAAAATGTGACGAAAGTGAAATGGAATGTTGGTATGACGTTTCTGAGTCGCGAAAGGGGTCTGGAGTTGAAGTAATCTGGACTTGATTCTTTTCGGTTATAAAAACCGATAGTAATGAAAATTGATGTTCAATCACTTCTGAATTGATTAAAATCATCGGTTCATCGGTTATAGACGTGAATGAGCGATTAATCAAACGATTTGACGATTGATTTGCCGATTTCCGTTTCTCAGTTGGCGCAACCGGTTTAACCGAGTTTGTGTATAAATGATATTTGTTTCCTAGAGATAATAGAAAACAACAAGTGGCGGAGTGGTGATGTGAGTGTGTGCTAAGTCTTTGGATTCAGTTCCGGCTGACCCGGGTTCGAGTCCGGCAGCAACATTTCCTTTTTATTTATTTTGTTTTAACTTTTTATCACATATAATTTTTATAGTTTAGTTTATTTATTAATTATGTATCATTAAATCAAAATAATCATAAATATTTAACGTGACATTTATAACTTGATATTCGATTACAAAACGGAGCGGGTTTTGAAAACCCGTTTTTGACAAATGTTACAACAGGCCTGTCGTGCTACGCGACCGCAAGCAGGGAACAAAGTCGCGCCATGCGACAAAGTGAGCTAAGTCTCTCACGGCCCGCAAGAGACTACTGAACTGGCAAAAATCTTTATTTGTTTGTTTGGGTCATGGAACTTGTTTTAATTGGTTTTTAAGACCTCATAACTAATGTTTAAGATGGTTTTGGTTATAAGTAAATGTTATAGGCCTCCGGATAGTATAAGTATGGATTTACCTTCGTGTTAGTGAAGGAAGTCTATAGGTGAACGTTTCTAAGAACGAGTAAGTATGTATATCAATATGTATAAAACTTATATTATGGAAAGCTGGGAATATAACATGTTAGTATAAGTATATGAGAATAAAAGTGGTAAGCAAGAACTCGTAGGTTTGTATGCGTGTATGAATGTTTGTATGTATATAGATGTATATGATTGTATGTACGTATGTAGAAATGTATGCATGTGAATGTAAGTTGCTATGAATGCACGTAGGAATGGTTTCAATACGATTGAATATTGACGATTAGTAATGAGGTGCCTTGAGATTTGAAATGTAATGCAGGTATGAGATCGTCGGGTTCATGAGGAATGGAAGCCGAACTTGAACAAAGAATTTAAAAGGATAATCGAATGAGTCCAATTTTATATTATGGAGTATTATAAGATTTTCAATTTATACAGTTTAATGTTGTATGGCGATGTCAATGACTAACAAATAAGTTGTATATGATGTCCACAGGAACTGCACGGATTTTTCCTCTATCGCTAACGAAGTTAAGCTGGCGTAGATCGAGTCGACGTGCAAGGATTGTACGGAAAGAACGGTCACATAATTTGAATTATGTAACGCTCGAAGTGTTAATTAAACGTGAATGTTGTAAATTCCTTCTAGTGAATGTTTGATATTTTTGTAATTGAGTCTTCACGTGAGAAATGTAATTAATAAAGAAAGAAATTTTAAGGCTCGTATTTCCGCTGCGTCATTTTTAAGATAGTACGTGTTAGGGTGTTACAATTTACGTCAAGAATAGCCACCTCTAGTTTATAAAATATAGAAATACATAATGAGTGTTTATTTTATGATAATATCTTTTCACTTCCAATTGCGAGATTACGTTAAAATGTGGGCTTATGTGTTAGATTGTGATAGTATGTGTCCACACCATGTGTCCACACCTTTGTACAAGTCGGAATATTTCTCAAGCTAACATACATGAAATGTGTAGTATTGGGAGATTTAGAATGTCTAGACCAACTTTAATACTTGAATATAACTCACATAATGACTTAATAATTGCTGGATCAATGTGATTAAAGCCCGATCCTTGGGACATCCTTTGTGGACGTTTGTATCTATATGATAAGGCCTTTGAACTATTAGGCGATGACAAAAGAAATAAAGTAGTGTGAAGTATATCCAAAATTTTGACATATAGAGTATAAAGAAGCTACAATATGCTTACAAATACAAACACTAACGCCTTAAGACAATCCAACAACTACTACTCACATCTATAACAGTATGGTGGCATATGTTTGCATAACCATTCTCCGAGCCAACTAGGTTGTGGTTTAACAACTTAGTTCTGAGGAAGTGCGAAAGAAATTTCTCATGAGCTTCTACAACAAAAGAAGTAGACTCATCAGTAGGTATCATGTTGAACTGCACAATAGTAAGCGACTAGAAGGCGAAATCCTACGAGTTCTTCATGGTGCATCACAAGGTGGATTCCTTGCACATAAGTAGAGCCGAGAAAGGATGAGAATGTTCGGTTCCATGCACAAAATCAAGACAAAAGCAACTAACATAATACTTTCGTTTTCGTATAATTAAAACCAAACAATGGTGAGTAGTCATTCTAATTTCTAGGTGGAAGTTAAGAGTTATATTTTCGTTTGCTATATGATGTGTGAAATTTCTAGGTGGTGAGTAGTCATTTGAAATTTCAGTTCCCATAAGTTTATTACGTTAACTTACATAAAGTAAATTATTGTCTTTATATTCGTTAAAATATTATTTAATTTTTCATCCTTTACTTTTCGTATGATTAGAAATAATGCAAGTGGTCATATTGCCACTCAAATTCATTATCGACCCAACAAGCAAAGCAAGTGGATCCTTAGTTTTCGCCAATGGATAATGACATGAGTGCATAACTACATTGGAGTCATTCTAAATTCTGTTAATATTAAAAACCATCCTCTTTGAAAAGTAACGTTGGTAATGACTTTCTTTTAATATTTAATTTATGATTTAATTTGTCATTTAATTATTAACTAGAACTAAGCACCCCGCGTTGCGGCGGGGCGTAAAATCGTGTTAAATAATACCAACGTCACACACCACCGTCAGCGAACACCGTCACCGACTGGACGTAGGACCTGCGCGTTGCGACGAACCTGTCAAACATGGAAAAAATAGACGTAAAAACGTTGAACCACACACGTACGTTGCGCCGTATTAATCCAAAATATTTAGAACGAAACGTAAAACGGAAATTTGCAAAAGATAAAAAGTTTAAGGGACAAAAGTTGTGAGGTTAAATTGCAAATAATGAAAAATTTTAGGTTAAAATTAAAAGAAAAAATAAATTATGTAGGTAAAAACTTTGAGTTTAAAGTAAAAGTCAAGTTTTTTTTTTTTTTGAAAAATCTCCAAAGCATAAAGTACAACCACATATTCCTATATATGTTGCTTATTTAGGGTATTTAAATTATCAATATCAATATCATCTCATCATCATCAATCTATTAATAATAGAAGCATAGGAATAGTGTTTTTTGTTTAATTTAATTTTTCTCTAATAACTTAGATTCATTATCAATCATCATTATCATTATCTTTATCATTATCATTATCATTATCAATCTGTTAATATTAGAAGCTTAGGAATAGTGTTTTTGTTTAATTTATTTTTTCTCTAATAACTTAAATTCAATAACTTTTTTAAAAAGTCTAAATACATAGATATATTAAATATTTTTGTAAAATTTCAAAATAAATTATCATTATCATTATCAATCTATTAATATTAGAAGCTTAGAAATAGTGTTTTTGTTTAATTTATTTTTTCTCTAATACCTTAGATTCAATAACGTTTTTTTAAAAGTCTAAATACATAGATATGTTAAATATTTTTTTTTGTAAAATTCCATTATAAATTTTATTGAAAATGAAATCAATAGCAACGATACCTTACCGAACCGATACCGGTATCGATACGGTTTATTATAGATTTAAAACATGTGTCTATATACTTTTGGAATACAACTTTTGTGTAATAATACTTAAGGAGAGGTTCATTTGAGAAGAAAATTATCATTATCATTATTATTATCATTATCAATCTATTAATAATTAGAAGCTTAGGAATAGTGTTTTTATTCAATTTATTTTTTCTCTAATAACTTGGATTCATTAACTTTTTTAAAAAGTCTAAATACATAGATATGTTAATATTTTTTTGTAACATTCCACTATAAATTTTATTGAAAATGAAGTTAATAGCAACGATACCTTACCGAACCGATACCGATATCGATATCATTTATAATGGATATAAAACATGTGTCTATATACTTTTGGAATACAATTTTTGTGTGATAATACTTTAGGGGAGGTTCATTTGAGAAAAAAATTTGATTAAAAAGAAAAAGAACAAATGACACAATTGTAAAACATTAAATAGATTTTCTCTCATCTAATTAATATTATTTTCTACTATAAGTAGTCATAAAGACTAACATCCTCTATATTAAAATTTTCACCTACACGTATCAAATTTATCCCTACACATTTCGAAATTTATAATACACATATTGAAATTTATCTTGCACTTTATGCTACACACCTCGTAATTTATTCTACATTCTACCTTAATTTTTTTTTGAAAAAATATATATTTTGAAAATAAGTAAAAAATTTAATATAGTTAGCTATTAAAGATGAAAACTACAAACTAATGACATAGGTAAGTCTACCAATATACTCTTATAATAACATCAAATACCAATATTAAATAAAGCAAAATGCAGCATTCTTATTTGTTGAAAATTCTCTCATTTAAACTATTCACTAACACCTAATACTCCCAGGGGCGTAGGATAGTTGGGGCGGGAGGGGGCGGTCGACCCTCCGACCTTTTCGTTCAGTATTGGAGAATATGTAGTTTTCGTATAGAATTTTTTGGGTATATACGTTTTCGACCCCCCCCCCCATTTTATAGAAATTTTTGGGTATAAACATTTTCGACCCCACGGTCGGAAATCTCAAGCTCCGCTACTGAATACTCCTTCGAATGAACTTTTTTTTATTTTGCAATATATACATTTTTCACGTTGCATCACACGCAATAATTTCCCCTGGTTTATATTTATATATCAACAAACTAGTTTAGAAACTCGTATATTACACGCATTGAGTAAATAAAATATTAAATAATTTGATAATGAATTTTTGATAATCATAAAACGATTTTGATACAAGATATGACTGAAGTTAACCTTTTAAACTAAGAAACAAAATACAAAGAGCGAAATAAGATAAACGTGTATTAAATAATCTTAGGTTAACAACATTGTAACACGTACTGCAACCAGTTATACGATCGCATCCGCTTGAGTTACTAATTGTAACATGTGCATAACCATATGTACGTTGCAATTTCAAGTCCCATGGCATTTCTGTTTTTCTTAACAAAAAGGTGGTACTCCTAATATAAACAACAAAACGCCGTTGTTTTCCCAAATAATAATCACCCGAGTTTTCTATACCTCCCGCAAACGCCATTCCCACCGTCAATTCTTCAATCGAATTTCACCGATTTTCTTCCTCTAGGGTTTCTATCCAATCAATTCGTTCGTTCATACCTCAAAAAATCCCAAAAAAAGGTAATCTCTTTCTTCATTTACACCTTTTTTTCATGTAATTATGTTTATTTCGTTAATCTACGCATCGTTTTTGTGTAATTTTATTGTAATTTCGTCGATCGCTTACGAAATTTGATGTTAAACAGGTTAGTTATCGTAATTTGTGTGAATCTTTATTTTTTTTTGTGTGTTTAACGCGAATTAGCAGATCTTTGTTGAGACTTAACGGGTAAGGTTTACGTAAATTTGGAAGTTAATTCTAAAGGAAATCGAAATTGATTTATGTAAGCGTTCAATTTAATTGGTTATTTTTGTTAAATTTGATTGAATATATGTTTTGGTTTTGTGGGTGTTGGTGATTACATGTGTTTGTTTGTTGATAATGTATGTTCTTTATGAAATTGATCGGTTAGAATAAGATTTGAGACATGGTTTGTGAGCTAGGGCAAAACTGTGAATTGTCACACCAAGTGTTTGATTAAATGCCTCTTAGAGGAATACATTTCTGGGTGTTTGATATTTAACATCACGCAGAACTGAGAACGCATATTCTTGGTTATCGAAGTGACGAAGTTAGCATAACGTTGTAGGCGTTACTTAGAAAGGCAAACGCGTTAGCCGGAATAGGAAAAAGATAGGAACTTTATGAAAATAACTTTTTTTTAAGTTTAGGAATGGGGAATATTGATTTGTTCCCGATCGGATATGGATTCGGAATATTATTACAGTTAATGATGCTAATATGCTATACTTATTAACTTACTCTACCATTGAATATGAATTTGGAATATTATTACAGTTAATGATGCTATTATGCTACACTAACGTACTCTTATCTGCAATCGAATATGAATTCGGAATATCATTACAGAAGATGGAGAGTCAGATCGATTTCTTGCAATGGCTTGAACCTGACATGGCACTCAAGATACTTACGTATCTGGATGACTCAGCTGACCTCATTCGTGCATCTGCTGTTTCTCGATACTGGCAAAACATTGGTGAGTATCACACACACACTCTTTTTCATCGTTATTCTTCGCAGTTAATGATGCGTTAGTTAACAACCTTTCATATTTGGATCTTTATTGTAGTGGTCTCTAATGGACTTAGCAAGCACCTCTGCATTACAAGATTTCCTCAGCTTGTTAGCATTACTCGTGTAGACGAAGTGAGTCATGACAACTCGGAACCGAGTCACAACTCGGCGGAGATAGAGCACCGAGCCTATGCTTCTCTTTTCCGGGCCCTCACATCATTCCCTCAAACGTATTGCATTGCTGATCCCGTGAGTGCTTCAAGCACCGATAACTACCCGGAAGAAAGCATCATAAATACACTAGACCCAAGAGACAGAATCCTGCATCGGGACTCGTATTGGTCAAGTACGGGAAGTGATGATCCAGAAGCACCCGAGACGTTGATATACAATTTAACAGCTAGTCTTTGCGTCATATCAGAAATAGTTTTGCATCCATTTCAAGGTTGGTTTATGATTACTTTTTTTAAGTTTTGTTTTCAGCGCATCGTCTAACTGACATTTGTGTACGCAGCTTTATTTCAGATGGACTTCCCAATATACTCATCAAAAGCTGTGCGATTCCGAATGGGTCATCCGAAATCTAGGGATGAGTTGGACCATGATTTCATGGAGACACAAGAATGTGCAGACGACAAGTTTATTTGGACTTATACGTCTCCAATTTTCCCCGTGGCACGGGTGAGTTCGTGTTTCGTTATTACTCCCACATAAATGAAATCGTATGTGTAAAAGTCGTATTTAGAATTTAAAATTGGCTAAATCTTAGTGTGAGATATAACTTACAGTGCATGAGTTAGATATTTAGATCACTAGAAAAATATAGTTTTCTTCATCTGTTCTATTTTGTAGTGTATCCAAATATGGAAATATAGGATAGGTGCCAATTTTGACCTGTGTTTTTATAAATGAGTCAATGGGGTTATATTTTATAATTTATATCTAACAAGTGATGAGTTGAATGGGTTTAAAAGTCACCCGGATTGTATTTTTATGCATATGCTATATCGAAAAGGTATTTTTAATCTTATACCTTTAATAATAATTATATTCTAGAATTAGTTTTTTTAAAATATTAGAAAGAGTTGATTACGTTTTTTCGTCCCTGTGCTTTGTTGAAAATAACCACTATAGTCCATTAGTTTAAAATTTGCCAAAACAGTACCAATGCTTTCACTTTTGTAACAATTACAATCCACCTCCGTTAACACATCCAATTTACCGTTGAGTTTTTGAGAGGGACGAAAAACGTAATTAACTCATTTGTTTATATATTGTTTTTTAAATGAGGGGCATTTTCGTCTTTTAACCAAAAACTTAACAATTACAGTCTACTTGGTGTTTTCCTTTTTATTAACTAACACCATCCTGCACACATGTATCTTTTGATATATAATATATATTCATAAACGAACTTTATGGCAACAGGAAAATCGCTTACAGAGGTTCAAGTTACCCGAGCCTGTAGTCTGCATCGGTGGTTTCTTGCAAATTGAGTTGTTAGGTCGGGTTCAGGTACAAGCAGCAGATGGCAAATACTATATATGGTCAGTAAAATATTCCTAATATTTTAATTAATACTTCAAAGCCTAAGTTCTTCGAACAGTCGGTTAAAAACTTAAAATTACTCTTTTTGTTACAGTGTGGCTCACGTGCAGGCGATAGGGCGTCGATTATCACCTGCGTTTAGTGTCGAGTTTTCTGAACCGTCCAATAGTGTGTCTCTGAAGTATGATGCTGTGGAATTTGGACTTACAATGAGTAATGTTTCCAGTGGACGTAATAATTCGCTTAGTACAAGTTTGCTTCCGGTACAACCTCCTAGACAACTAGCTTGGGGCAATTTACAAGACTTTATGCAAATGGTACAAGCGCATCCGGAGGGTGTTGAATATGAGTGGGTTGTTGATGATGAGTTTGAGATTGTTTGAGAAGTGTGGTGAATTATGGTACCATGTGTTTGTCTCATGTAGTATGACTTGGTAGTATATAGTCTCTGGTACTAGAAGCTTCTTCGGTCTTGATATCGTGTTGACTTAAGATCGTTGTTTGACTTTCCGAGCTGAATCGTGCAAAAGATGGCTTTTTTTTACTAAGCTTTCTAATGTTTTTGTTCTCGGGTAATTTAAAGTTTTGGTTTTTGTTGACACAACTTTAGAAAGTTTGAAGCTAATACCATCTGACCTGAGAGACCTAGAACCCGAGGGACTCAACCGTTACATGAACTTTTCGTTCTTAGTTCTTACTACACATGGCGGAGTTGAACCATTCAATCACCTTACATGAACCTGAATCACTTCCCAACACCATGCGGCCCACAACCACGATGCCTACACATGTCAGTGTCCCTAACGACTCTATACGAAACCCTAGCCCGACACCTTACCTAAACCATTCATACCTTTCACTTTCATTTATGTGTAAAATACATTAATCACAATCACCCTCTTAGTCTCGTGTCAATCACCGTTTAACACACTTGGTTGTTAGGCCACATTAATCGTTTTCCCCGACACACGGTCACACCTCATATTCCTAAAAGTTACTGCTATAGTGCTGTGTGCCGGGCCTCCTAAAGATCTTATGGTTACCGACATTTAACATCCAAAAAATGTATTTTTACCGGCTTATTTCTTCTGACAAGTGTTTATGCCCGCTTGTTACACCCAAGGATAACAAGCGGCATGTTTTCAGTGGTGGCTCGTCTGACCGGCATATTACACGCTAGGTGCCAAAAATTCCAGGTGTCATTTTCTAATTGGTTTTATTTAAGTCAATCTTTATGCATGAAAATCCAAAAATCTATTAAACATCTATTTATGATGAATTTTCAAAGGCAAAATAATATCTAAAACGACCAACGAAAAACCCAGTCTCTGCAAACGAATCACCATCTATGAGTTTAACGTTAATTAGCAGATCTTTGTTGGAGACTTTACGGTTATGGTGTACGTAGCTTTAGAAGCTGAAACTCAACCCTTTTGGCATTCGAAGTTGACTTATAAGTCGACGTTCATTTCAGTTAGTTATTTGGTTAAATTTGATTGGAATATGAATTCCAAGTTGACATATATTCATTTTTGTTAGACCCTGTGTAACATCAGTACAAGATCCCCATAATCTTGTGGCATAAATAAAAATGAAAACTTTTAAATTAAAAACTTGATTTTAATACTTCTCAATAACCAAAAATTGTTTTAAAACTTAGTTTTTAATTTATTAATACTTCTAATAATCATTATTTAAAAAAATATAAAAAAGCTTAGTTTTTTTTTTTGTAAAAATGCTTAAAAACTTAAAAGTATTTAAAAAGTTATAATTATTAAAACCTAATAAAATAAATATGTAAAATTATTTTTGAAAACTTAAAATGTAGAAAACTTGATTTTTTAAAGGGTTATTGGATTTTATCACTCTCAATTATTGGGTATTGGCCGCTGCCACTCCCAACTATCATTTTAACCCCCACCACTCCCAACTTAACACTTTGTGTGTTGTGTCACTCCGGTTGAGTTGTTTATAGCTCCCTTTAGTCTGTTAGGAGCGTATTCACCTGCAGTCATTTGTAATTCACAAAGTGTTAGCCTAATATTATCAACAACAGAAGTCAAACACTAAGAAATGTTCATCGGATGACACAACACACAAAATGTTAAGTTGGGAGTGGTAGAAGTCAAATTGATAGTTGGGAGTGGTAGAAGTCAAATTGATAGTTGGAAGTGGCAACGGCCAATACCCAATAGTTAGGAGTAATAAAATCCAATAACCCATTTTTAAATAATTTAGAACTCAAAATTATTAAATTGTTAAAAAGTTGTATATGTGTAATTTGTAGTTGGTTGTTGCTGCTTCCCTGCTGTTTTGGTAGGGGGCTGTTGTGAATAAAAGTTACAGTTCAAAAAAACCACAAAAAAGATGCCCCGCTGGCGCAAGAAATATGCAAAACTTGCACCAGAAGCTCGTTGGGTCTTTGACTACATTGGTGGTACAAAGAAAACGAGTCAGTGGCCAATTTTGTAATATTCTTAGTTAACGTGGCTAATTTGGTAATTTTCCCTTAATTATATGTATCTTAGAGGAATGTATCTTTGAGTGTGTGATATTTAACATCATGCACAACACATTTTCTATTTTCTTAGTAACTGAGGTTAGCATAATATTGATTTTATATGCTACTAGCATCCTTTTATCTTCATATAAAGTAAAAACTTGTGGTGTCACACTATGCCAATTTATAACAATTCCTCTGTTTATACTCACAATTTCCACTTAGATAACCATTATTTTAGATTGTTGGTCAATACAAGGTCAACCTTAGTAATGTTTCCTGCATTGCCCACAATGCAGGAGCCTGCTAAGATATTTAAATTCATGATTTTTCACACAACATGGAGACTCAGATCGACTTCTTGCAACGGCTTAAACCTGTTACGGCACTCAAAATACTTCCATATCTTGATGACTCAGCAGACCTCATTCGTGCATCTGCTGTTTCTCGACACTGGCAAAATAGTGGTATCACACACACACATATATTTTTATTCATTCATCATGCTTCACAGTTAATGATGTGTTAATTAGTTACCTTTCATATCTGCATCTCTATTTGAAGTGGTCTCTAATGGACTTAGCAAGCAGCTCTGCATTACAAGATTTCCTCAGCTTGCCAGCATTACTCGAGTAGACAAAGTGAGTCATGACAACTCGGAACTGAGTCACAACTCATGGGACAGAGAGCACCGAGCCTATGCTTCCCTTTTCCGGGCCCTCACATCATTCCCACAAACATTTTGCATTGCTGATCCTGTGAGTGCATCCAGCACCGATAACTACCCGGAAGAAAGCATCATGCATACTCTAGACCCAAGAGACAATATCCGGCAACGGTTCTCTTATTGGTCAAGTACAGGAAGTGATGATTCAGAAACACCTGAGACATTGATATATAAGTTAACAGCAAATCTTTGTGTTATAACAGAAATAAACTTACATCCATTCCAAGGTTAGTTTGTTTCTTAAAAAACTTTACTTTGATTTTAGTGCATCGTCTAACTGACATATATGTACACAGCTACTTTTCAGTGGGACTTCCCGATATACTCCTCGAAATCTGTGCGATTCCGAATGGGTCATCCGAAATCTTGGAATGAGTTAGACCATGATTTCATGGAGGCACAAGAATGAGTGGACGACAAGTTTGTTTGGACATATACGTCTCCAAGTTTCCCCATGGCACAGGTGAGTTTGTGTTTTTTATTATGTGGACAAAAATAACCCATTTTGACCCGTTAATAACCTAACCAACCAGGATAGTCGTACTACCACCTTAAGAAATATGCTTACACTACTTTGCACTTGCGTATGTATCTTTTGATATATTCATGAACAAGCTTTCTGGCAACAGGAAAATCGCTTACAAAGTTTCAAGTTGCCGGAGCCTGTAGTCTGCATTGGTGGTTTTTTGCAAATTGAGTTGTTAGGTCGGGTTCAGGAACAAGCAGTATATGGCAAATACTATATATGGTCAGTATATTATTCCTAATATTTTTAATTAATAATTTTATAGCCTAAGTTCTTCGAACAGTCTTTTTTACAGCCTGGCTCACGTGCAAGCGATAGGATGCCAATTATCACCTGCATTTAGTGTCGAGTTTTCTGAACCATCCAATGGTGTGTCTCTGAAATATGATGCTGAGGAATTTGGACGTGCAATGAGAAATGTTTCGAGTGGACGCGATAGTTCGCTTAGTACAAGTTTACTTCCGGTACAAGCTCCTAGACAAAGGGTACAAGCGCATCCTGATGGTGTTGAATATGAGTGGGTTAATGATGATGATGAGTTTGAGATGGTTTGAGAAGTGTGGTGAAATATGGTACAATGTGTTTGTCTTGTGTAGTATAACTTAGTAGTATATGGTCTCTGGTACTAGAAGCTTCTTTAGTCTTGATTTCGTGTTGACTTAAGATCGTTGCTTGACTTCATGAGTTGAATCCGTTAAAAAAATGGCTATATTACTAAGCTTTCTAACGTTTTTAATCTTGGGTAGCCGGTAGTCGTTTAAAGTTTTGGTTATTGTTGGCACACCTTCACAAAGCTTGAAGCTAATTCAATCCGACCCAACCTGAGAGACCTAGAATCCGAGGGACTCAACCGTTACGTTTAACTTTCTTCATAAAGAGCCCTAACCACATATTACCGATTTCCATCGAATCCAATATTTGGAAAAACATATTGTAAAAACTAAAAAGTAAGCCTCTTTGTACCTTGGCACACAGAGTGACAGACAATCCCAACCAACTCATGAACTAGTGGTTGATACATGAGACAGGGTGTTCACAGCTTGGTCCGGTCAGTATAGGTTTACATATATCACGCACAACGGAATACTTTACAATTTAATAATCGTAACAATCTCATTGCAAGGTAAATCTTTAAGATACTAATGTACTATTCTAGAATGTTATTAAATTGCCTTGTCAGATGACCGAATATGCACTGCCGTTCACAGTTTCCCTTCGCACCTAGACTTACCCTAGAGCATGTACTAAAATTTGTCAGATTTCACTGGCGAGTCTATAGTTTAATAAAGCTTTTATCGTATTACCTTATACAACATACAAGGATTTAGGTTACCAAAAATATGGTTTATTAATACATGCCTTCCTTCCACAACTCATAACATCACCTATAATACTAACAACTTGTCAAAACACTTTTTTTCAAGATTCATTGCAAAAGACAAAGAACACATTTTAAACAAATGTAGTACTTCCTCAACTTCTGTGTTGACTATAAATAGGAGTTATATCTTTTAGCATTGTTGCTCCTGTGAGTGCTTCGAGCACCGATAACTACCCGGAAGAAAGCATCATGATATTTCTAATCAAATAATTTAGTTATCATAATCAGATGTTAGAAAACTGGCAAAAAAATGTAATTACATGCTATAACACAACCCAGCTCCTATTTCGACCATAACCCATTTTGACCCGTTAGTTACCCAACCAACCACGCTAGCCATCCTACCACATTTAGAAGTATGCTTACACCATCTTGCACTTGTGTGTGTATCTTTTGATATATTCATGAACAAACTTTATGGCAACAGGAAAATCGCTTACAAAAGTTCAAGTTGCCCGAACCTGTAGTCTGCATCGGTGGTATTTTGCAAATGGAGTTGTTAGGTCTGGTTCAGGAACAAGCGGTAGATGGCAAATACGATATATGGTAAGTATATTATTCCTAATATTTTTAATTAATAATTTAAAGGCTAAGTTCTTCGAACAGTCGGTTAGAATTACTCCTTTTTACAGTCTGGCTCATGTGCAAGCGATAGGGCGCCAGCCGCCAGTTATCACTTGTATTTATTGTCGAGTTTTCTAAACCATCCAATCGTGTATCTCTGAAATATGATGCTGAGGAATTTCGACTTACAATGAGAAACGTTTCGAGTGGACCCGATAGTTCGCTTAGTACATAAGTTTAGTACCAGTACAACATCCTAAACAACTAGCTTTGGGGAACTTACAAGACTTTTTGTACATGATGGTGTGTAAACTAATTAAATCTCTTTATGGTTTGAAGCAAGCACCCAAACAGTGGCATCAAAAGTTTGATGAGATTGTATTGTCTAATGGTTTTGCTTTAAACCAAGAAGATAAATGTGTTTATAGCAAGTTTGATGCTCCTGGAAACGGAATCTTCATCTGTTTGTATGTAGATGATATGTTGATTTTTGGCACTAACCAAGATCAAGTCAATAGAACAAAAGAATTTCTATGTTTGCTTTGAAAGATATGGGGGAGGCTGAGGTGATTTTAGGTATTAAAATCAAACGTGAGAACATGGGCATTTCAAACTCTCAATCACACTATATTGAGAAGATCTTGAACAAGTTCAATTTCAAGGATTGTTCTCCCGCAAGTACTCCTGTTGATCCTAGTCTGAAGCTATTACCTAATAAAGGCATTGTAGTATCTCCACTTGAATACTCAAGAGCGATTGGATCACTTATGTACGCTATGATCTGCACCAGACCAGATATAGCGTATGCTGTTGGAAAACTTAGTAGGTTTACTAGCAATCCTAGTACTCATCACTGGCAAGCACTAGGTCGAGTATTTAAATACTTGAAAGGAACCATGGATTATGGTCTAACTTACATTGGATCAAAGATTGCCATACAAAAATCTAGAATTTTTCTGATTTTATCCGATCAAAGATTGGTAGCCACTCCAATTGTTTGATCTGATAGTGATTACACGACTTCAGAGTTATCCAAGCATTTACGAATTATTCCCAACAAAGATCAAACAATTTCAGTGAAGATGACAAGCGGTGGTGAATATTCGAAGGCTATGACGAACAAATTTGCGAAATTGGACAAATTTGAAGGGCAAGACTTTCGTCGCTGGCAAAAGAAGAAGGATTTTCTGTTGAGGACTTTGAAAGTGGTGTACGTTTGTTTTGTATTAACAAGTTGGTGATATTGATTTTCATTGAAATAGATTTTTTTTTAATTTAGTCTTTAATAAACCAGAATTTACAAATTGGTCAAATGTTTTACTTGTAGGCATAATTTTGTAGAGAGAGAAAATGGACTACAAATTTATGTGCACATAAAAGTTTTATTGTTGTCTGAAAAATGTTATTAAAGTATCAAAATGATATATTATATTTATAAAACGAAATATTAAAAGATGAAAAGTTAAGGTAGTGGAGAATCAACCTAGACATATGCAGCAACTATATTCATTATGCTGCTTTTGTCACCCTATACACTATGTCATCCATCTACGAAGATCCCATTTTACCTTACATCACCTCAAAAGCCACTCTCATTATATATATGATTATACATGTGGTGTTATTATTATTTTTACTGTTCTCTACATACAAATTTTAACTAGAGAATTGTATCGGTACAAAAAAAATTAACGATGAGTGTGTATAACGAGAATTACAACAATGCGTCTAAGTTTTCAGTCTTTATTCATTTTTATAACGAGTTCCAGGCATTATTACGTGTTACACATTACAACAATATGTGGTCAACTTTTCAGATTGTAATGAGTTTTGATTACACAACTATCCTTCTCCCATCACAACGACTCGGTCTTACATATTATGATTATGTGTCAAACATACGTATATTGTTGTTAAACCTGCATACACTTAAGTGAGGACGATTACCCCTCATCTAAAAGTCACCGATGTATGTGATGATGCCTTTTTTACGCTTTAAGAAAAACTTTGGTTTAACCAACCCATACACGCACATTGACACATATAGTGTTAAGATCGTACACTAACAACTTGTTCGGTGTGAAGCGTTTGAAGCAACAAGGTAATTATGCTTGAAATATAGTAATTATTATTACACTACAATTTTAAAATGGTGTAATAATAGTTACTCTAGTACTTTGTACACTTTGCATGTTATTTTTTTTTGTACCGGTACAAAGTGCGTTAGATCTAAAAATTTCAAGAACAAATCTGGCGCGGCCATTAATTAGATCAAGAGCTAGTATTGATGTTTTAGGTTATATGTAGGTACTATTTCTACATAGAACTTGCACTTGTGTAGGTTGTTTAAATAAACGCAATTTGTTCTTATATGTATTTTTCTAATTTCAAGTAGATGATTTAATGAAATATATTTAAAAAAAATAAAATTAAAAAGGTGCATTATTTATATTCTTATCCCTCTTCTCATATTAATTTGTTTTCTGAATTAAACCATGAATATGGAGGCTGCACTATGAATCACGGGAGTCGTTTACTCTTTAAGTTTATTAATATTTAGGTATGATTTTTGTAATGTTAAAAACTATGATATATAAACAAAGGAACATGGGCACCAACTTTATATGTTGTCATAAGCATATCCTAAGGAAGATACTTAATATGCTTTCTCCTACTTTTCTTCACATTCAAGAACACATATTACTATATGTACATGAAATCACATCTCCATATTTTCATTCTTCATATAACAATAGATCAAGATGTAGATCCAATGTTAGACTGTATCATATGTGGTAACACTAGTTGTTGATCGCGGAGGCAACTAGAGGCGCGGTAAAGGGTGGTGGAACATGTGGCATCATGGCTATGTGGTGGTGGCGGCGTTCATTGTCATGAGAATGGAATCACTTTGATTCCATTCGTATCATGGGTGGTGTAGTACCAGGGCAACCTCAATCTTTGGCATAATTATTCGCTTTTCGTTCATGTAATCTTAATCACTAGATTTGTTTGTAGTTTTTCAATATGAAGATGGAAATGTCTTGATCCACATCAAGGGTGGTTTGAAATTTTAATAAAGCAACTTTATATGGTAGCTAGGTTGTTATGTTAGTTTGTTAACTACCTAACTGCTATAACTGTCATCATTCCCAACAGTTATAGCAGTTAGGTTGTTATGTTAGTTTTTTCGTTACACTGCAGTTGGGTTGATAACAACCTATCGAACATTGACCCATAACAAAAAAAAAAGCATACACCTTTGATCTGATCTTGGCTCGACTTCATTTGCATTATAGACAGAAATAGGAATTATTTGATTACATTTTACAACATTTTATGGATCGATCTGTATCACTTTTACAATCTCACCTCGCTCTCTAGTACGATAAAATTAAATAGAATAATGCCAGAGTTAAACTACAAACGTGAATAAACCATGGCGTCTTGCTAGGTAGGAGCATTCAAATAACTCAAAATGTAAAATAAGACTACTCAAATAGTCAAGTTTTCTTGAATCCCAGAAAACGACACGACAATTTGACTGCCTACATCCGGGAATTCTTCACATCCCTCAAGAGACCAAACCCTACCCATTTGGTCAACCCGGACCGGATACTTCATGAGATGACCTTTCATCTCTGTTGTCTCATTGGAAGCAAACTGGGTCCAGGTTGCTTCTGCCATAGATCTAACTTTTCTTACACACTCAAGTGTCTCGGGATGCGTGAATTTCTCATCAATAGTCCCAAGATGCTCGGCCCATAAAGACATTCGATATCCGTATATCTTCAAAATTAAAAAAATTTAACAAAAAAAGTTATTAGTTTTGTAATGACTAAAAGGGATTACCTGCCCGCGTGGATCCATGAATTTCCATGCCCATGCGTTTTGAGGTTGATAAGCTCCCATTGCAATCTCAGTGTCTCGCGTTCCTTCCATTGACCGTTGATTAATGTTTGCAGATCCTATAATCACATACTCATCATCAACAATCATTCCTTTCGAATGTACATAAATCATGAACCATCGGTTTTTACGAGTCAGTGCCTGAAACAAATCAAAAACTTCCTATTAAGAATATAAGCATAATTGTTCCCTTCTAAAGTAGAGTTATGTGTTGACTTCAAAAGTCAAACATACCAAACTTCAGTTTCAAAATAGATATAAATACTTGAAGTTTTTGAGAAATGACCTCAGGAGAATAATCAAAATAATAATCATGCTTCGTGTTCGATTCTTCACGATTTCCGAGACACAAAAAATTCAAATAATCTTGCGGCGAGTGCGCTTCCTCAAGTCCAACCTCCAACAAAGCTTTGTAGATAGTCTCATACATCATTTGCATTGTTTTGTTCTGTAATATTCTTCTACTTTGTCATTATATTAGATATTCGACTAGTTATAAACTTATGATACAATTTTATTAAACCATGTAACTGTAAATACCTGCCAAAATAGCAGGGACACCCTCGGGCCACATAGGGATAACGATATACACCGCAAATCTTTCGTGTGCTCTGATTTTATTAGCGATTTTTAGCGCAATCTCCATTGGAATCAAATTGTTGGCACCTGAGAATACTCATAAAAAAACATGATACTGAATTTTAAACCTTGTATATATATTAAATATCACTTGAAAAGAAATGTTTCTTACCTAATTCTCTATAAGACCTCCAATTGAAAGATGATCCAATAAAGTACTGGTTTTCGATGTAAATGAAATGTTGCGCTGCACGAATAGCGGTCACGTATGCAGAATGTATGCTCATATCAATAAGCACATTCTTCCCACATGCCAAATTCTGTTTTTTTACAAAACATCATAATCAAATCAGAATTTTCATGATTTTTTATTTTACTTGTCACATTTTCACTTATATTTGTGCCAACTAGAAGTAAAACTATTCAAATACGTAAGGCTGCAAACGAACCAAACGTTCAACGAACAGTTCATGAACCGTTCGGCTAGAAGTTTGTTTGTGTTCGTTCGTTTAATTAAATGATCGTTTTAGTTAAATGAGCAGAGGTCGCGTTCATTTGTTTATGTTCGTGAACGTTCGGTAACGTGTTCGTTTATGTTCGATAGTTCATTAGTTTGTTTTATTTAAATACTTTAAAATTCCAACAAATAAAATATTTAATAAGCATCATTGTATTATATATTCTGTTCATGACGCTTATTTGTGTTTGTTTGTTTTACATTTTTGTTCATGGCATTAGTTTTTGTTCATGAATGTTCGTTTGCGTTTGTTACCTGAAATTAACAAAAGAACACGAACACGTTCATTTCCTTAACGAACGAACACAAACATAAAATGTCATTCGGTAAATGTTCATAACAGTTCGTGAACACATATATTACCTTAACAAACAAACACGAACAAGGTCTTGTTCTGTTCATTCGGTTCGTTTGCAGCCATACAACTACATCTGCATATAATTTCGGTCATTGTTCACCAACATAATACCATTTAGTCACCTTGGCTGTAGCTTCCTTGGGATCCTTAGGGAAGCCTTTAGCCGAATTTGAATCAATCGAACGAAAAATCTGCAGAAAACGAAATAGATCCTGTCACACAACGTTTTAACGAAAAAAAATATTTTTTTTGCGAAAAGGGGTTGCAATAAACTTATCTACCTGTACATGCCACCCTTCAGGATCCTGGTCACTAAGGCAAGGTTCATCATTTACGGTTAAAACTCTGGCATGTTGTCGATTTTCAGTAAAGATTCATCATATAAAGCCTTTAGTTTTCTTATTCCACTGACTTTTGATGCCTTTAACCACCGTTCCTCAAAGTTTTTCAAAATATCGTACACAGCTGGTCCTTCAATTTTACTATGCAAGTCGTGCCATGGTTCTCGTGGACAACCCGCAAGATTGCCCTGTTAAATGTAAACCGTGTATCATCTTAAATAACTAATAATGAATTAATGATCCAGTTACAAGTTTTAGCTAGAAAGAAAAAATCGAGTATTCACCGTGAAAGTAGGATTATGAAAGTCATCTGCATGTAATGTTTCTAGACTTTTGAAAATCGGATGCGTGGGATTATCATATCGACCGTTACATAAGTCCAGACCTCCGATAAAAGATATGATTTTTCTTCTACCGTTTCCAGCATCAGCATCTACAATCACAGTTTTCTGGTGATGTGTATAGATAGTTCCAACTTCCTAAAATAAAAAGAAAAAAAAAGAAAAATAATTGTATAACAACAACTTATCTAGACATACATAAATTTACTACTATTCCTTTAGTTTCAAAAATGTTCTACTTTGCAATATCAAAATAGCTTAAATTTATGAATATGCATATAGTACTATCATAGCATACCTTCTGCTTGACCCAACTATGTTTCTTCCCAGCCATACGAGGACAAAGTAACACTTTAACCGAAGAATGCTTAAAGAAACGCTTAGTTTCTTCGTCATGGGTGGCCATGAATCCATCCTAAAAACATCAAACTTTAGGCGAAAGTAATTCATTTTTAGTTACATTTAGAGTAAAATGTCATTTTCGTCCCTAAGGTTTGGCCAGTTTTGCGACTTTTTTCAAAAGGTTTGTTTTTTCCGCATCCGAAAGGTTTGAAATCTTGCCATTTTCATCCGTCTTGTTAACTCCATCCAATTTTCTTTGTTAAGTCAGGGGTAGTTCCCTCTTTTTTTGTTAACTTAAAGGGAAATTCGGTCTAACGGATTCGGTCAGGGGTATATTAAATGCTTGTACATAGAGTGAAAAAGACCAAATTTCCCTTTAAGTTAACAAAACAGATGGAAATACCCCTGACTTAACGAAGAAAAACATAAGGAGTTGACGAGCAGGATGAAAATGACAAGATTTCAAACCTTTTGGATTCAGATGCGAAGAAACAAAACTTTGGACTAAAGTCGCAAAACTGGCCAAACCTCAGAGACGAAAAATGGCATTTTACTCTAACATTAATTGTTTAAAAATTTACCACATTGTAGCCCATGATATTCCTTGAAGTAGGATCATCCCAAACAAGAAGCAAAACTTTAACACCTTCTTGTGATTTCGTTTTCAAAAGATCTCCAAGTGTGTCTTTTGGCGGTTCTTCTGTCTCACGAACCAATCTCACTTTATGCCATACAGACCAACCCGTGATGTAAACAAGATGTTTAGCAACCTTAATCGCATCAAAAATGTCAATCCAACATTTACCATGAACATAACGCATATCACCATCAAGCTCAGTATTTGGAAGACTATTATCATGTACATGTGCATCTTGATACAACGTAACTTTCCCACCTTTTCTTAACGGAAAATAAGTGCCGTGAATCCCAAAGTCAGGGCCCGCTCCAACGCCATTGTTATACGAACTCGATTTTTCAACGGGAAAATATTGCATAGCGAGTCCCAAACTAGCTCCAGTCTTATAAGGCTTCCCATTTGGATTCAACAACAGAAAAAATCCATCGATTTTTGCTCCATTATATATAAGATCAACTGAGATTGCTACAACTCCTATAACTTGAGATCCCACTCTATCACTATCTTTCACTAGAAAATGAATTTCAGAAGCATAATACGCGACATGCACGTTAACCTCTTGATTCCAAACAGGGTTCTCAATGTTTTTAACCACATAAGTTTTTCCAATCACCGCACTCGTTATAGCGATGGAGACATACGGATCACTAGTGTTCTTCTCTCTATAAAAATTCGGGAACATATGTTCGGAAGGGCTTTTGCTTCGTGCACCCAAATGTTCAAATTCCCATGTAGTAAATAAACTTTTAACTTTTTATTCGACCCAGACAGCATGGGACACATCTGAGTTTCGGGTGAGTCAACCAGCGAGTTTGGGTCATGTGGCCCGCATTGAGAACGATATCTAAGGTTCTTGAAAGAGTAGGAGTAGGCTGCTGGCTACCCGACTCATTCGGCTTATTTGAACCGTGTGAGTATTCATTCGGTGATGTCCGTACTGCAGCGGGTGCAGGTGAGGGTGCAGTAGCAGATGCTTCATTCTCAGACATAAGCAAATGATGTAATCAAGAACCCTGATATATACATACACATGTATCTATACACAACGGCTAAAATTTAGAATCCCCAAATTGATGTTGTTTCCTCTAGGGTCAACAAATTCAAGACTCTACAACCATCTATGAAACCCTAATGGGAAATTGTTTCAAGAAACATAAAACGAAATTGGAACACACCTTTAATTGATGAATCTGGAAGATGTTGATGATCGGAAAGTTAGAGAAATTGGAGGAACAAAAATGGGATGCGAATTGAAGGCACAAATTCTGACATTTTGTTACCGAATTTAAAGGAGCAATTGAAATTATTAGGACATTTTGGTTTCGCTGATCCAATGGATTGTCGAACATCTACAAATTGATCAAGGATTCAGGGAATGTGTTTTTAACAAACTAAATAACCCGCCAATACGATTTCAAATTCTCAACGTTCCAATTAAACTATTTATGTGGTGGAATAACTAAGCCACCTTCATATCCCGTCAAGTTACTGTCACGTGCGTATTTGAGCAATCATTGAATACACAATAACTATGGGAAGTGATTTAACTAAATGTAAAGTTTAAAAAAAAGAATGACATGTTTGGTTAAAAAGGGATGGACCCATCTCTCGAAGGCTTGGCGAAACCTCCATTGACACCCCTAATTAACGTATCGTAAGGCAACCCGGTGTGGGTTCAAGCCCTCCGCCACCTAAGCGCCATAGCGCCCCCAACACCGATGCAGGGTTGGGGGGGGAGGGGGGCTGTGGTTGAATTCAATCTGCCCTTCGCGAGCGTCAAAGCTTGATTAGTTAATATTTGACCATCGGAAACTGTCAAATATTTAAAAAATAGTTTTTTTCCCAATCTCCTATATATGAATCTCCATCTTCTACCATTTTATACCACAACTCTTTCACTTTTTATACTACAAAACCAATCAACTCTCTCCTATTTTGTGTTCTTATATCACAACTCTTTCACTTTTTATACTACAAAACCAATCAACTCTCGAAGGCTTGGCGAAACCTCCATTGACACCCCTAATTAACGTAGCGTAAGGCAACCCGGTGTGGGTTCAAGCCCTCCGCCACCTAAGCGCCATAGCGCCCCCAACACCGATGCAGGGTTGGGGGGGGGGTGTGGTTGAATTCAATCTGCCCTTCGCGAGCGTCAAAGCTTGATTAGTTAATATTTGACCATCGGAAACTGTCAAATATTTAAAAAATAGTTTTTTTTTCCCAATCTCCTATATATGAATCTCCATCTTCTACCATTTTATACCACAACTCTTTCACTTTTTATACTACAAAACCAATCAACTCTCTCCTATTTTGCGTTCTTATATCACAACTCTTTCACTTACTACAAAACCGATCAACTCTCTCCTATTTTGTGTTCATCAAATTCAAATGGTGCGCCAATGGACTGAGGAAGAGGACATTGGTTTGGCTATGAGTTGGGTGCATATTGCGGAGCAAGGGTAGCCTCTAGATTCTGTTTCGACTTGGAACACAATTTTGATACATTTTCATCAACAAGTGGGTGCATCCAATCGTAATGTATCACATTACTAGTAGGCTTATGATGATTGCGAACAATGTGTGGGAAAATTGAGAAGCTCTTTATCAATGTCTTGAACGACGAAAAGGGCTTCACTGAAGATCAAGCGATTTAGGCGACCCGTGTCGAGTTCCGACAACTTTAAAGCACTAGTTTTCGTCGTCCTGCGGCTTGGAGAATTTTGCATGGCCATTTTAATTAAGTAACTTTTTAGGTATTGTTTTTAATTAAGTTGGGTTGTAATTTTTTTACTCTAGTTTAATGGAACTTTTTTATGTTTTTATCTTAATTATTGTTTTAAAACTTATTTTTATATAGTGTTTATTTTTTTGAAATACATTAAAAAATGAGTAATGATGACAAGAGTTTTATGGGGTTTTATCCCACTGCATGAAAGTTAACAATAAACCCCCATGCTGAGTTGTCGCCTACGTGACGTTGACGAGGCGTGACAAAACCCCTAGGGACTTTATTTCACATTATGGACCCTAACGGGTTAATGGCTCGTAATGATCAGGTGGTAGTGATGTGTAGTGGGGAGCCAACCCACTACACATGGCCTAAGGCCAAGTGTTATACATACGAGAGTGTAGAAGTGTGGGCTGAGGTGGATATGCAGGAGAGCGGGAACACTGCGTTGTTCCTCTCATCCCGCTTAAATTCATCTTGTCGTCAAAAAGATGAGTTAATGGGTCAACCTGTTTATCAAGCGAGTTGTTTTCAAGTTAATCTGTTTATTAAACAAGTCATATTCGAATTGACCCATATAATAAATGGGTTATATTAGTTAACCTAAAAGCTCTTATTTTTAAATCGGTGTTCAATTTTTTTAAACAATGACAATATTATTATATAATAATTTATGAAGTTGTTAACACCAGTTATATTTTTGATTTTTTTGTTTTGCCATCAAGCTTTGTGGCTTTGAATTTTTGCCACTAAGTTTTTCTTTGTTGTACACCTTTACCCTGACATTTTGTATACATACAATTACACGAACCAATGGTCCAATATATACTATTTGTAAATTATATTATCTTTTATGAAATCTAAGACAAGTTGATTTGTAAATTATATTATCTTTTATGAATCTAAGACAAGTTGTTAAATAAAAATAAAGAACAAATGTATGGGTAAACTTATATTTTCTTCTTACAATATCTAATTAAAGAAAAGTATTTGATAAAAATGAACACCAGAACTATATTTTACCTTTTCTTTTAACCAAGAATTTTAATTCTTTTATCATTTCCCTTTGGCACATATCTTTTTATATCCTTTGGCTTAACTAAAAAATATCTATGATTTGAAAGAAATTCTATTCGAACGGGGTAAATATAGTAAGTTTATATTTTATCGTTACAAACCGAACATATGCCAACCAAACAACATTGGTACCAAAAGTTTATTTATTTTTATTGTTTTCTCGACGTGGCGGCATAAAATTCATTGAACATAAAGTTGTATTTGCAATAAAATATTCTTTGGCATTGTAAGTTATATCGAGTGTTGATGCCATACCGGTATCATAATTAACCGTAACAATACTGTCTGAAAACCCATGGTGAAACGCGAGAGCATCCTACTAGTTATTAAAACAAAACAACCGGTGAGAAGGTGGACCAATGCAATCAACAAAGAAGGAAAACTACAACAAAGAACCAAATCTGACTATGCCGAAAGAAAATAAGCCTTGATGTCTACTAAGGACTTTGAAATTGGAATTCTGGATATCTTAAACACCAACGAATTACGGGCTTTCCATATGAACCAACTATAGTGTTCAAACGTTACTTACAATCTACAAATATAATCCAACATAATCACATATTTGTAAGGCTACGTGTTGTGAAGTATTCATGGGGGCGTGAAAAGCAGTCCACATCGGACGGGGAGTTGCGGCACACCACATCGGACGGAGAGGTGCGACACACCGCTATGAAGGGAGCGTGAGAATCTTCTTAACCACCAATTTCACCTTGAACTTCTTTCACAACATCAAAGCCTCCATTTGATCACATTCACTTCCATTTTCTTCGACAAAGAAGATTGAGAGAGAGGAAGAGAGTATTTTCTTGATTCTGATGAATGGGTCAAAAAATTGGATGCGGGACGCGCGAGATCTAGGTCACGTCAACCTTGATGTGATCATGCGCGGACAGTGGCGAAGCTTTAGATTTTCGACCAGGGGTGGAAAGTCATCGGATCTAAAATTATACCTAAAAAATTATAAAACCGGGATGTTGAAAACATATATACATAAAAAATTATATATGAAAACTACATACCAGACATTACTGAGCGAAAAGTTCGGGCGCCCATGTGCGGGGAGGGGCGCATTGTTCCCCACTACCACACACACGCCACATCACCATCCCATGACTCTTCCTGTATGTATAACATACAACCTTAGCAGGTGCAATACTTCTGTCTATGTAGCAGAGACATGAGCCCACTTTTAATAGGAACATTGAGGCAAAAAACGAGACAACCTCTACAAACGTAATACACAGGTAACAAAACTTTTGTATAACATAGAACCTCAGCAGGTGTAACACTTCTGAATTTTAACATAGTGATGATAGAATGTTCTTGAAGACACACGCTTTAATTAGAAGTAATAAAGTATGGCATCCGGAATCATTTTAGTCAGAGAAGTATATACATAACCAATCAACAATCTTTTTGTTTATATTATATTTTATTTTATTTTATTTTATTTTTGAATAGCACATTCCTCCTTGATCTTAGTTCATATTTTATTACATTATATTCACAAAAACATGAATCTCATTGATCACATCTTTCATCTAAGATCCAGGTGACACCATAAAATTGTCCTAATTTAATTAATGCAACATCATAATTCTAGCCACGCAATCCCCTTATTTCATGGTCCAGATTACTCGACCCTCAATTCAATTACAACACAACCCACAATCTCTAATGTCAAAATCCACAATTTAGGGCCACCAATCTTTAAATCCCCCAATAAAGTCTCAACCTTTGACTGCAAAACCCCCAATTTCCACTCAAAAATGGCAGCAGAACCTCAAGATCTCAAAACCCCTTTAATTTCTTCTTCAAATTCCAATCCCCAACTTGTTATAACCGTGGATGATCATCTGGGTGTTCAAGAATCTTCGAATAATAATAATCAAGAAACGCGTACAAACGACGAGTGTTGGAATCTGAACAATTCCCAAGTGGGTTTTGATCAGAACCCTTATGGGTTTATTGGGTCAAATGGGTTTGAAGTTCCCGGGTCGAGTACTGTGGATCCGTTTAGGAACCATACACCTAGAGTTGAAGGGGTTTATGAGTGGATTAAGGTGTTGGTTTGTCTGCCTTTAGCTTTGGTTAGGCTTGTGTTGTTTGGATTGTGTTTGTGTATTGGTTATGTTGCTACTAAATCTGCTTTGAATGGGTGGAAAGATAATCAGAATCCTATGCCTAAATGGAGATGTAGGGTTATGTGGATTACTAGATTGTGTACTAGGGGAATTCTGTTTTCATTTGGGTAAGTTTAGCTAACCTTTTTTGCATGGTCGTAGAACTCGCTAGGCACTAGTCGGCCGGTGGGGTGGGAACTAGCGATTAATCGGGATTACTCGGGATTAATTGAATCGGACTTTTTATGTATAATTTTAAGTTTTATACATATATACACATATTTTTATACATAACTTTTTTTAAGTAGACAAGTTTTGACTAGAATATGGCGGGAATATGGCAGGTTCTGGCCAGGATCTGTGGTTTTTTTCGTTTTTTCTGATTTTTTTTCGATTTTTGCCGGCCGACTAGGGCCGACTAGCGATTAATGGACTGATTAACGCAAAGTTACTCAGTAGAGGGCCGACTAGCGATTAATCGGCAACTAGTCGCCGATTAATCGCGATTTTTACAACAATGCTTTTTTGTAACCTATGTGTTTGTTTTAAGAATGTTTTGGATGACATAACTGTTTTTGTTTGTAGGTATCATTGGATAAAGCGAAAGGGGAAACCGGCGCCGAGGGAGATTGCGCCTATACTTGTATCTAATCATGTGTCGTATATTGATCCGATATTCTTTTTTTATGAATTATTTCCAACAATTGTTGCATCTGAGTCCCATGATTCCATGCCCTTTGTTGGTACTATTATTAGAGCTATGCAGGTTTGTCCATAGTTGTGTTTTTATATGTGGTTGTTTGTACCTTTATTAATTAATTACCGGATGGTTTAATAATGCAAACTTGTTATTTTATTTGTCAATGCATATAGGTGATATATGTAAATCGGTTTTCACATCAATCTCGGAAGCATGCGGTTAACGAGATAAAGGTAATGTTTGTTATCTTTTCTTGATGCATTTGTCATTTAAACAATGTGAAGACCGATATCTTGTATAAGTTTAAACTATTTCCCCATTCACATGTTTTTTTTATGACACACATGGGGCCTTTTAAGATTTAGGGTGTGTTTGGGGCGCGTTTTGGTAGTGATTAATTGATATTAAATGATCAAAAGAATTAGAATAGTCAGTTGTATAAAAATGGCAACTGGGACGTGCTTCTGCTGTACGAAAAATAAATAAAAAATGAGACATTTAATGTTTTACAAATTCTGAGTGTTTAAGAATTTAATTAAAATATGGCCAAAATTTAACATTTTTCGAAAACGTAGAGACGGTTTGTTAAATGGAATTTAAACCAAAAAGGGCTAAATAAATTATTTTAGTTTAGCCTTTAATAAATAGTTATGTTGCAGCAACCACCTGATTATCCAAAACTGATTATTTAATCAAAATCTGTTTTTTAAACAGTAAAAGCAGTTCCTAACTGCAAATCCAATCACCCTTTAAGACAACTAGCTCTAAAATGAAGTATTTTCCCCGTGAAATACTTTGAAAAATAGTTTTTTTTGTGTTCGATATATATAAGGAATTTGATACAAAAATGTGCTTTTAAGAATGTGAATACAGAGAAAGGCCTCCAGCGACAGATTTCCTCGACTACTTTTATTTCCCGAGGGAACTACAACCAACGGAAGGCTGCTTATTAATTTCCAACATGGTGCGTTTATTCCCGGTTATCCTATCCAACCGGTGGTGGTTCATTATCCACATGTACATTTTGATCAATCCTGGTGAGATCTTTAATCAATACAAAATCATGTTGAACTTTTTTGTTTCGTTTTTTTTTATTTTTTCATTTTATGTTATAGGGGTCATATATCTTTGGGGACACTCATGTTTAGAATGTTCACACAGTTTCACAATTTCATGGGGGTATGCTTCTTTAGTAGCCTCTTTACGATTTTATTCGGTTGATTACAGAAAAAAGGTCATAACATTTTATTAGAACTTATCAGATTGAATATCTCCCGGTTGTTTCACCCTCAGAACATCATAAGGAAAGCGCTATTCGTTTCGCTGAGAAAGTGAGTTTATTACTTATTTATAGTTTATAATTTGTAGTGTTATATGGTTTTTATAATAAATTTGAGTTGATAGATATTTGCTTAATCGTTAATGTAGACGGGTAGAGCAATGGCTCGTGCTCTTAATGTTGTACAAACATCACATTCGTTTGTCGATTACATGATTCTTTCAAAGGCGGCTGATTCTGGACAGGTATACCTGCTTTTTGTCATGCATGCAAGAATTTAGAACTTTTTTATATGATTTTTTTTTTACTTTTTGAAGGAAAATCCATCGCTCTTTGTGGTTGAAATGGCGAAGATTCATCAAGTGAGTTTCTATCTTTAGTTTGTTTTTGTTATGTTTCATTTTTTTTCTTTTCTTTTTGTGGATGGAAAAATAAAGTACCTATTGATTACAAAATACAATAAATTCATGAAATCAATGAATCTAATCTGATTATTAAAATAAAATTAAACTGTGAATCTTTGAGCAATTCTGTTTGAAATGTTTATTTTATCGTTTAACCGAGATGAAACTTTGTGTTTATTGTGGGCTCAGTTATTCCATTTGAGCTCTTCAGACGCGTTAGACTTCTTGGATAGATTTCTTGCCATGAATCCAGACTCAAGGTATGTTTTTAGTTAGTTTGTTTTTTTTTCTTTACGACTGCTTATACAAAGAACAAAATCTATGGTGTTTTATGTTGAAAATTTCTAGAAGAGTAAAATGCCATTTTCGTCCCTGAGGTTTGGCCAGTTTTGCAACTTTCGTCCAAAGGTTTGTTTTTTCGCATTTGGATCCAAAAAGGTTTGAAATTCTCACCATTTTCATCCGACTCGTTAACTCCATCCATTTTTCTCCGTTAAGTCAGGGATATTTTTATTGTAGAGCAATTTAGTCTTTTAAATACCTGTACTTTATGCTAAATGCTTGTGCATAAAGTGAAAAAGACCAAATTGCCCTTTTAGTTAACAAAAAAGACGGAAATACCCCTGACTTAACGGAGAAAAATGGATGGAGTTAACGAGCCGGATGAATATGGCAAGATTTCAAACCTTTTGGATCCAGATGCAAAAAAAACCTTTGGATGAAGTCGTAAAACTGACCAAACCACATGGACGAAAATGGCATTTTACTCATCTCTTTCTAGAATTACCGATTTGCCCTTATAACATCTTCATTCTACATGTGACAAGATCTTCCTATCTAATTATTAATGGACGATATTTATATATTTAACAAACGGTTGAACACCTATGTACATTTAAATCTTCAATTCACAAAACTCTACTTCTACATGTTTATCAGAACACAAGTGCACAAATCTATCTGTAGATTCTTGACCGAAAATGTGTAATCTGAACAATCGTTTTTCTAACTGCTATTTTATTCGCAGCGGAACCGTTAGTTTTCAAGATTTCTCGAGGGTTTTAAGATTAAAGCCTTGCAATCTTTCTCAGAAGGTCAGTACTTCTTGTTATATGGCATCGTTACAAGCTAAAATTACCTAAATACCATTGTCATCTTTAGGAAATTTTTGATCTGATTGTTTTTTATACAATGGCATGGGCCCCTTATAGATTATTATTTTACTTATGTAACAGGTGTTTGAGTTCATTGATGTGGGCAAGAGCGGGAAAGTCACCTTCAAAGAGGTAAATGTGTGCGAGTTAAAAGGGTATTATTTTACATTGAAATTCATTGATTACTTCGAGGCTTATAGATTTTGAATTATGCAGTTCTTGGTAGGATCTGCTCATGTACTCAATCAGCCATTATTCCGACGAGCTTGTGAAATAGCATTCTCCGAAAGTGACGTTGATGAAGATTGTTACATATCCATGCAAGAAGTAATCTTTTTTTCTATTTCTTTCTTGGAATATGTTGAGGTGGCAAATTTAATAATTTTAATCCGAGTTAATTACGTTTTTCATCCCTGTGGTTTGTTGAAAATAACCATTACAATCCCTTAGTTTAAAAATTGTCAAAACAGTACAAGTACTTTCACTTTTGTAACAATTACAGTCGACCTCCGTTAACCCCATCCAATTTACTGTTAAGTTTTGGTGAAAGACTAAAATACCCCTATGTTAAAAAAACTGCAAAGTACAAGAGTAAATTATTTTTTGATCATAATTTTGTTATTCATATTTGATCATAAATTTATAATCATATTTGACAAAATAATCATTTATAAAAGAATCTAATAGTTTTGGGAAATTTCCCGTTTTGACCTGGTACCCAGCCCATTGACCCACCCGTTTTTTGCCATCTTTAATGTATAACTTAAGGAGTAACTATTTTCTTGAATTCGCCACAGCTTGGTGCTTCATTGATACCGGCAATGGGAAGCTTGAACGATGATGAGGTGAGTCACTAATCCGTATATATTCAAATGCCTAAATTACCCCTGAAAAGATAGCGTGGCGAGTGACAAGATGATATTGCAGGTACATGGACTGTTCACTCTATTTGACGGAGACGGTGATGGTTGGATCAGCAAGGGCGATTTCGTAAATTGCTTAAGAAGGAATCCATTGCTCATAGCACTATTTTCTTCCCATTTCTTGCGTAAAGACTCGGATCCAAATGCATCCGCCGGTTTGTTAGAGGATATGGTGTGATGTATTTTGATCAAAGGTTTAGTCATATATGTGCCATTGTGTAATTTTGTTGGTTTTGTGGGGCTGAATTTATGCTATAGTTACTCCATTCCTGAACTAATGGTATGATATGGGTTTACCTATATGAGCAACTTTAGATATTGATTTAAATGAGTTTTGATTTGTATATTGCTCAAAAAAAATATAAGTTTTTATACACAATTTAAAATTTGAAGTCTAATTTCTTTGCAAAAAAGGTCCTTTACCAGGAAGGGATGAGCAGATATCAAATCCCAAAGCAAACCGGTACGTTCAATACTGATACTGGCATTGAGCTCATCTCTATTACTAGGTATATAAATTGTAATACATTATGTACTTAATTGATATGCGTATCTAATAAAACAACATACAACGTTGAATCTATTAATTGTTAGTATATTCAACAACAAAATATTGTATTTGAAGTAAATCTTACAACTAAGCAAACATTAAAGGAAAACCCGCACATCTCACTAACCTTATTTATCATTTTAGATAGAATCAATGGGAAGCATGTAAGATTCAAACTCAACCATAAAACGAAACGAACAACATATAGAATCTTGCGATGTGCGCATGGGAAAGTTATCGTATATTGTATTAGACCGGCTTTATCGACTCAATGAGCCGTTCAAACAGATCTATAATTTGTTGTGAAACAAAATAAGTAGGTTTATTGTAACCTCGAGTAACATATCCAACAAAATATCATATCTTGGTAACATATTCTGACAAAAGGTTTTGTTACTTTATTTCTTATAATTACACAATTATATATATTAACATAGTCAGATAATTAACATAAACCATGTTTAAAATTTCTTTGCTTTAATATTCAAATTACTTGTTTAGATTAATTTCAATAAAAATAAAGATTTTTTTAAATTTATAGTATACAATTAACTAATAAAATCTCGAGAACTAATCACGCAAAAGTAGCAACAGATTATTATTATATATATAATTTATAAACTTTTTAGCTATAGTGAATTTTGTCTTTTTGTGATTTTTGTCTTTTATAATTTTTTTCATCATTCTTTTTTTCTTTTCTATTTTTTTGGTTTTTCTTTTTCTATTTTAAGTTTCAATCAAACCTTGTGTTGTGCATGTAACAAAACGAACGGTCTAACACTGACCAAACAACGTTAGTACCGAAATTGATATTCGTTTTTATTGTTTCGATTGATGTAAACACATCTCGGTATTTTTTGGTTTATATCATGATTTTTTTGTTTCTCTTTTGGTAAGTGTTGGTATCTTAATGAACCGAACCAATATCAAACGAATTCCTGCCATTAACGTTGTTTTTACTATTGCGTCTACGTTTCCGTTAAAATTGGGTCGCCCCGCCGCAGAGCGAGGGTGTAACCCACTAGTTTTTACTAAAATAGCAATATGGTTCAAACTTCAAATATACAGAAGTTAGAACAGTCACACACTCACACACCCTTGTTTTGGGCCATCTCAAGCCCATCATATGTTTCGTAAATTGGGCTAAACACCAAATAATTACCACCTCATTACTTCCCTAAAAAGCTAAATGGACATCGACATTGTTTATATTTTTTAATTACTTAAAAAATATCAAAATATAAAACTAAGGGTTATATACACCACCTCATACTTACTTTCTATTAAAGGTCATTTATAAAAATTAAAAAAATAAATGAAAGATCTTAGCTTTTCTCCGAATCAAGAATGGGCTTTTTCTTGCAAACTAAATATAAAATACGAGAGAAACATGATAAAAAAAATTATTGGAGGAATTTTTTTGTTGGAATCGAATATCTAGAAAAATTGGGAGAACAAAATAAAATTTATTTAAAAAAACAAGAAATTGAATTCAAATTTTCCACTCTATTCAAGGATTCAAGGACCACATCTTAATCAAATTTAATGGATCAAAACCTTAATTATTTATGGAATAATTGTATTGCACGCCTAATGGTCCCCCTTATATCCAAGATATCAACACAAGATCTATGAGTTTTATTGAAAAAACAAGTTGGGCAACCCTTTAATCTTATGTATATATATATATATAGTAATAATATCTTATATGTTATTACAGCTGGTATTTTATATAAAAAGGTAAAAGCTTTCGCAACTTGCAACTTTTCACGTTTTTATATTAATATACATTTTTAGTTATGCGATATATGTTCACAAATCCGATTCTTATTGAAAAATATTATTCTTATAAGTTAATGTTGTCACGTTGTAAAATTGTCAAAAGTATATAAAAATTTTCTTTATAATACTCAAGTTATGAGTCATAACTTGTTATTACTCACCGTCTTTGGTATCTCATTAAACCTTTTTATGTGACATAATAGCTACATTGAATATTTGAATTCACCAACTCTATATATGGCAGGTTTTTACGTTTTCTTGATAGATGATATGGTTTATGACTTTTCTTTAGAACGACTCATAAGCCTACTCTACTTCTATTTACCACTTATGTTTGCATATTACAGGTTTTTAACCCTCTACCTCTTATATAGAAGGGAGACATCTTACCACTAAGAAAACTGTCGAGGACTGATATAGTTGTAACTTATAACTCTTAACTTTAAACTTCGAATGACGAGAAACGATTTGAATGACCATGAAGACACTATCTTATAATTTAAGAGTACATGAATACTTTTAATTCATAATATTTAATGATTGTGGTATGTGTTTAATCAACATACCAGTCTCAAACCATAATGTTAACCAAAGGTATCATATTCTTTGTTTGTTTAAGTTATAAACAATATTTTTCTAAACAATATTTTTCTGTATTATATTTCAAAATGATTGCATTTTTTAGGAAAGTCAATAACTTTTATTGTCCATCAGTGGTTGCCACAAATATGTGTAATATGAATACATTGAACTTGGGCTAAATATTCTTTGATTCATCATTATTATTAACTCTTAATATTTAATTAATAAAGTAGCAATGCCAAATCAAATCATAAAGGTACCTAAACCTTTATTGGTTATTGGTTAAAATTATAAATTGTTAATCCCATGACATAATTCTCCCAAATAAGTTGCCATAAAAGGAATGAGCATGAGTGGAATTGTACAAGGGAACAATTAAGAAGGGTGTTCCAATATTAAGAAGGGTCCTCCACTATAGCATAGTGGTTGTTCCCATCTCGGTGAATGTTTGGTCTGGGGTTTTACCTAGGTCCGAGTCTAAGGGGGGCGTAGTTTTATCTATTCCACAGGGTTTCTGCGTATCAGGAGTGTGTTACGCTTTCTTATGGTGGTCGAGTAGTCGGCCTTTGGACATAGCTCCGAAAGAATGGGTTTACACGTGAAAACCAGTTAGCTGTTCAAAAGAAAAAAAAAAGGGTGTTCAAACCACACCTTACGAGAATATAAAATTTGTCCATTCTTGAATTATATAATATACACATACATTTTAAATAGTAAAACCTCGATGCCATTTATTTTATAAAATATATTTTAGAACTCCTTGAAATCATTGCATGTAGTTAACATTTGAATCTCCTCTTAATTTGACAGTTTTGCGGTCGTATGAAAATTTTCCGTTAGATCTAAGGTCATGTCTTAGATCAACGGTAAATAAATATTTAGATTAAGGTGAATTAAAAGAAATTGAGTTAAATCTGAACTCATATATCTTAGAGGTCGAGAGTTTATTGATTAAGCCATTTATAAGAAGGTATATTTGATTATCAAGATAATGAAGAGTTTGTTAGTTTATTTTTGTAACTTTTTTTCATTTATATATAAATAATATATACATGTGTGTCATAAACATCAAGAGGCATATAACTATATGGGTAATATATACACACATATATATATATATATATATATATTTATGTGCGTGTGAGTGTTAAGGCACACTATATGGTTTAATATTAAAAGATTTTACATTTTTTTTGTACGTAAGTACTTAAAAAGGCAAAAAGTAAATATGTCATCCAACAAAAAGAAACGCAAATGGTTTTATAATTTTTATGTTTTAACCTTTCTATAGCAAGTGGTTTTATAATTTTTATGTTTTAACCTCTATATTATGTCTATCTTTATAGAAGTGGTTTGGATCTACAATGAAATGATTATGTCTACCTTTCTATAATTTTTATGGTTGAAATGATATGTTACGTGAATATAAGGATAGAATTTAAACGTCAGAGAAGGGTAAAATAAGAAAAACTATACTTATTAACTTTTATATAATTTCATAAATTGTTTTAAACGAAATTTTATATGTTACATTATCTTTTTAGAAAAAAAGTAATACAATACTGAATATATATAGTGGAGGGTTTAAATGAGAAGAAATTCTTTGTAAGAAGAAAAACAAGAAATTTCAACCAATATGAATGCTTCATTAGACTTCATTTAATATTTGTACCTAATGTAGCTATAAGGGTTTGGTAAACTTACATACATCATTAATTGGTAGTTTCATCTTTAATAACTTTTGATAAAATTTGTAACTTATTTTTAAGATATATATTTTTCTCAAAAAATAAAAATAAAAATTCGTTCATAGTGTAGGATAAATACGAGGTTTGTAGGAGAAATTACGAGTTGTGTAGAAGAAATTACGAATTGTGTAGGATAAATTTCAATATGTGTAGGATAAATTTCGAAATGTGTAGGATAACTTTTGATGTGTGTAGGCAAAAAAATTTAGTGTGGAGAATAATAGTTTTTATGACTAATTAATTAGTCAAACATAATAATAAATGAGATGAGAAAAAACTATTTAATGTTTTACAATTATACCCTTTTGTTCTTTTTCTTCTCAATAAAATTTTCTTCTCAAATGAATCTTCCCCTATATATATATATATATATATATAAAGGGATTCAGAGAAAACGTTTTGAAGTGTGAAAACGGTGAGAACGGATCATGGCCCCACACAGTGGCAGGGGGCGCTAAATGACATACGGGAGCACGATTGTCACTTTTCCACCCCTATTAAGTAGATGCGTTTTAACCCAGTTCAAC
Organism: Scalesia atractyloides; assembly: GCA_947069175.1. Classification (NCBI taxonomy): domain Eukaryota; kingdom Viridiplantae; phylum Streptophyta; class Magnoliopsida; order Asterales; family Asteraceae; genus Scalesia; species Scalesia atractyloides. The sequence continues at coordinate 14,944,149 of CAMTDV010000021.1, read as the reverse complement.
CTTGAATCACCGTTAGGCGTTTTCATTAGCTAGGACTTATAGTTTTCGTAGTTTGGCGTTCGCGGAATCTTGGCGTTTTACAATCTCCAGAAAAAAATTAGATAACAAACTATAGAAAAAAGTAATTTAAAAATCTGAATCTAATATCTCTCCCAAATCCTCACTGTCATCAGTCTCTTTCTTCTTCTGAAACTACAAGAACTGTCACAAATGAATTTTTGGTTTTTTGCGTGATTTTCTTGTTCGTTTTTAAGTGACTTTTTGTGGTTGTATGGAGACATAGATCGACGCCGTGTGGGTGGATGCTATTTGCACTGGTATCGCTCTCTTTCTTCCCATTCAAATATTCATCAAGAACAAAGCACACAAAATGACATATCATTGTCATCAGTTTCTTTTTCTTAAAGATCTGTCCATCTCATTTAGTAAAAGCTTATTGAGTTATCCCCCTCACCTAAGAATCCATTCACCAAAACTTCATGGAAAACAAAACTGAATATCCAACACAAGTTGTTTGCCATATTTTATATTTTTAACCTTTTTGGCCTTTTTAGAGTGAGTGGTATTTAGGAAACATGACGTTTCTCTTTTGGTGTGATCAACGGAATGTGCTGAGACGTTTCTCTTTATAAGATATATTTTGGTGCGTAGTTTGGGTGATATATTATTATAATAAATGCAATTAATAAAATATTTGTCGTTTCAGTTACAACTTGTATTTACTGTTTTTGTTCAGCTTTATCTGTTAAGTCTGTAACGCACCACATCTTTCAAGTTTGGTGTTTTGTTTTTAGTGGGTGTTTTATTTTTAATGGCGTTTTTTTACGTAAGAAACTATGTCTTGGCGCAAAAAACAATAGTAGAATGCAAACCTATATATTTTGATGTGTGTTTTTAGTATTTTTTGTCGTTTGATGTAGGATGAAGACCTATAATGTGACAGGTAATTATGGCGTTTAGAAAATATATAAAAAATGATTTGTGTGCCATGGTGTGGTTTTTAAATATAATAAATGGTTGTAATCAAGTACCCGTCGCTTCAGCTACTGTTGGTAGTTACTATTTGTTCAGTCTGTTAAGGCTGTAAAACTTTCTATTTTTTTAAAGTTGGCGTTTTTATTTTCAATGGTGTTTTATAGATAAAGATGCAAACTAAAACTTTAGTACGGTATCCCTTTTGTGTTCTATTCATTTGAACCTTGAATTTGGCTTTTTTGGCATTTTGGCATTTTTGTACGTAACCTTAGAGAAGTTTTTATTAGCGGAAAAGTAGATAACAAACTACAGAAAATGATACCAAATAAAAAAACAGGAAAGAAAAAAAATTAAAAATGCTAATCAAATTTCATTTTTCCAAATCTTCGTTGCTATTAGTCTCTTCTTCTTGAACCTTTTTTTCCTCTGATCGTTTTGTACTCCTTGGATAAGTGCCGATTTTTTTTCCTACATATTTGAAACGCCAAGCGCTAGACGAAGCTGATCGTTCAGTTAAATATGGCGTTTTGGTTTTTGGGTTGATATGTTGTTGGTTTGTGGGGGTGGTTCTTTTAGATGTTGGAAAGATAGACCGATGCCGTATTTGTCGATGCTATTATTGGGGTGTGATTGTGAGTGGGTTCTCGCTTGATGTCCAAAATAGCGTTTACACATGCTATTATCCTCATGCTCATTCCACTCTACACCATTTAATAATGGAGTCCAATATAGCATTTACACCGGCATAAATCCCTTCTTCTCATCCAAACCTCCCTCAAGAACATAGCCTACAAAGTGACATATCATCGTCACTAGACTCGTTTTCTTGAGGATTTTTCCATCTCATTCAGCAAAAGTTTATGGGTGTGACAAAAGATAAATATGGCGTTTTAAGTGAATGTTTTGAAAGAGAGTATGGCGTGTAAAGTGAATAGTTTGCCAAGAGAACATGGCATGTAAAGTGAATAGTTTGCCAAGAGAATGGTTTTTTTTTGTGTGTGATCAAATTGTTCTTGAGATGTTTGTTTATATAATAGTTTTTTTGGCGCGTAGTTTATGCCGGATTTTATTTTAATAAATGATAGTAATAAACTATCTGTCTCTTTAGTTACTGTTTGTTCAGCTTTTTATCTGTGATGGCTGTAACACGTAACATCTTTCATGTTTGCCGTTTTGTTTTTTTAATGGCGTTTCACTGATAAAAATTACTAAACACACAGTTTTTCGTAATAAAAATTAATAATTAACTTTCTGTTACTTTTTTTACAACAAGTAGATGCAACGCGTTTTATCATTAAGTGTCGTCGTTTATGTGCCAATAGCGTTTTAGATGCATTAGGGATGTGGCGTTTTCGTATGAAATGGCGTTTTATAATCAGTGTGGCGCTTTGTTTTAGAGTAGTAGAAAGACCCTTTTACCCTTAATGAGGCACGTTCAAGTAATAAAGTTTATGTTATTTACGAACGCCACCGTACCTATCTAATCCATTGATTTTTTGATCCAACGGCTGATGGCCGTTCTCAGCGTTTTCACACTTTTTACTGTTTTCCCTAAATACTAGCCCTATATACAAAAATTTATGTTATAGGTTTAATACATGTGAAGTGTAATATTTAGCCGTTAAAAAAAGTTTTTTTTGTTTTTCAAAATTGATGTATATAGCATATATCATTGTGTGATTAAGTTATAGGATTGAATAATTATATACATATTTTGTGTTGTTTTATGTAAAAATTATTACGCGATTATTTACATGTGTTGTGTTATTGTGTATAAAGTGTTGTGTAATTATTTATACATATTGCATAATATGTTGCGCAATTTGTTTATATAAGTTGTTTAATTGGTGCTTAACTATGTTGTAGAACTATACAAACTCATATACCCTCGCCCAAAGACACGTGTCACATTCTAACGGCTTTCTAACGTTTACACATTGAAAATTGTTCAATAACTCCCCCTTTCAATACATACACAAACAAGCACGTACAAAAAGAGTTCTTGAGATGGATTTAATAAACAACCAACCGGATGTTGGAAGCTTGGCCGCCATGCATCAGGGTCGGACCTACCCTGTGATAAGGGGTAGCCCCGGCTACCCTTTGGCGCTCCGCGGGTAGTGTAAAATTTGGAAAAATTTTGACGTTTTTTCAATTTCGTTACCTTTTTTTTAAAACTTTACCCTACGAAGATTTTCTAGATCCGCCACTGCCATGCATCATATCGGTAAATTGAGGGAACGCCAAAGAAGTTGTACCAGGTCAAAGGTTACAATTCGAACTATTAATACTTTATGGGCCAAAAAATGTGACGATTTACCTTCTTAGTAAAACCTAGCGTCCAAAAAGGTACCAATAGTGAATTTTTAGATTATTTTTTTTATTATGGATTAAGTTTTGTAATATTTTTTATTACGGAATGATGTAGTTTAGATTATTTTTTAAGTTGAAATTGTATTTTATAGATTTATAGGGTTAATTAGTCAACCTGGTTAAACTGCCAGTTATAACCCGATTAAACCATTTCTGAGTCTAATTTGATACAACTAAAAACTAGTTTTTAACACAAATGAGATCTGTAGAGTTTTGGTTGAGATGTCAACTGAGAATGATTTACCTGATTAGGTTAAGGTATATTTTTTTTATAACACCGTGCATAATGGGGCGGTATATACCGTTGGAAACGATGATGGCGCCCCGTAGCACCGCGCTACACCGTTACGGCCGGCGTTATGTGTGGGGTAAGTTTTTTGCCTTCCCGCTATGTATATCATGGTGCTACCATTCCTTCCCCACTCACACATATGTATATATATATACATACATATATATAATATATATAAAGCCTCACACATACATAACCCCGATACACACTCAAGTTATATAAAACCACTTTCTTACACAATTACCACTTGTCAAATAACCTAATTACTACAGGAATTGTCATGAGTTTGGATGTTGAGTACGTATGAAAAACACCACGTTGCATACATTTATATTTTTGAACCGCATTGTTTGATATTTATGTACATATATGTTACAACTTTTGCTGTGTGATTACAAATTATATGTTAGATAATATTATTTATAATATAACTCACGAGCTAAATTTGAAGTCGATCCGAATTCACACGTGTTTCAAGTAAGGCTCAACTCTCAAAACTACCCAAGTTTGTTTAGGTTCATCACAAGTCATATTTGAGTAGCTTACGGTGACTCGACTCTCAATTCTCAATGTTATTCTTAATTTTATTGCTCGTCTATGATAACCTTCAAAGTAGAGTGTATCATTCTTAATTAAGTTTTATAGGTATTTGTTGATTCTTGATTCTAAGAATATGGGCAGTGGTGTTTCTGAGAATTCATTTTCTGTTTGAGTTCGAAAAAATGTGTTATTTCTTAATATTTTATTATTATTATTATTATTATTATTATTATTATTATTATTATTATCATCTTTTAAAATCAAATGAGTATTCGGCTCACTAAACCAAATGCTAATGAGCTAACTTCTAAACCATAAAATTATTTTGTAATGAGTCTCTCTCGGATTTGGTATGAGTCGGTATTTAAAAAAATATTAACAAATATACATCAGATTTAAAAAAACACGTGCCTCTCGAAATCACGGCCTATGCATGGTTCTCTCTCCGCACACCCTCTATTACTGCCATTGGATATGGGGATACTCTAATAATACTAATCAGTTATCAATGTTTCTTTTTAATTCAAGTATATAACAATACTAATCAATGTTTCTTTTAATTCAAGTATGTGCTACTATTAAGTAGTTTTTTTCTTTTAATGGCCAACAAAATTTATATAAACTAGAATCAACAGCTTGTTAGTTCTAAAAAAAAAAGAAAAAAAAAACCAGCTACAAGGTTAACCATACAGGCATACACAAAAAAAAGGTAAAATATACACTCTTTTTCTTAAACTATTACAAATGGTAATGGAACAAGAAAATATTTTATACGAAGTTAACGCGAAAATTTAGGTATGACAAATGTCTTTTTCAATTTAAAGAAGTAAGGTGGTCTATTCTTCTTTGAACCTACTTCACCCTCAATTTTCAAACGACTAGACCCTTTTCATATGATAATATTTAAAAAAAATTACACCGTATTAGCGAGCATTTCATTTTCTTAAATTTGAGCATGCTATTGCTATTGTTTTCTTAATTTAAAAAAAATATATTTTACAAGCTATACAGTCACGTGATTTGTGTAACGTTACGTGATTATGTTCTGATATGTAATTACATACCATACATACAAGCAGTATCGAATGCTCAATATGACCCTACATCTATACTCAAAGGGGAAGGACTTTTAGAAAGAAAAGACCAGAATACCCTCATGTAGTTGTTTTTCAATTGTAAAATTATATTATTTACAAAATTATCACCCCTTTATTTTGAGTTGTTGATTTGGAAATTGATGGCTGAGATTGTCTTATATATTTTGCACATTAAAGCTCTCTTGTACGTTAACTCCCTCGTTACAAATTGCATGAAATAAATAATTCACTCACATCAGAAAATGAAATGATAACTTGATCAAATAACTATGTTTTAGGAAGATAAATGTCGTAGAAGCTTACAAAATACTTTGTAACATTTGTTGCATGGAAGATTTATTGCATGGATTAGTATTTTTGCAAAAAAGAATATTTTCAATTTTTCTGTGATATTCTAGACAACATATTATATCTATACAAATTAAAAGAACTTCTACAGTAACAAGACATATTTTATTATTATTAATTTTTTTATTTTAATATTATCTTCTTTTTTTAACTTTAGATTTTCTTTACAATATAAATATTATAAATAATTTTTTTTACTAACTTAATGTTTTATTGCTATAATTAATTTGCTTTCCGTTTGTAATTTTATTCAAACATGTTAAACTATTTTACTATTATTAATTTTTCTTTATTTTAATATTATCTTATTTTTATTTTCTTTTTTTAACTTTAGATTTTCTTTACAATATAATTATTATAAATAATTTTTTTACTAACTTAATATTTTATTGCTATAATTAATTTGCTTTCCGTTTGTAATTTTATTCAAACATTTCTACAGTAACAAGACATATTTTATTATTATTAATTTTTCTTTATTTTAATATTATCTTATTTTTATTTTCTTTTTTAACTTTAGATTTTCTTTACAATATAAACAACATATTATATCTATACAAATTAAAAGAACTTCTACAGTAACAAGATATATTTTATTATTATTAATTTTTTTATTTTAATATTATCTTATTTTTATTTTTTTTTTAACTTTAGATTTTCTTTACAATATAAATATTATAAATAATTTTTTTTACTAACTTAATGTTTTATTGCTATAATTAATTTGCTTTACGTTTGTAATTTTATTCAAACATGTTAAATTATTTTATTATTATTAATTTTTCTTTATTTTAATATTATCTTATTTTTATTTTCTTTTTTAAACTTTAGATTTTCTTTAAAATATAATTATTATAATAATTTTTTACTAACTTAATATTTTATTGCTGTAATTAATTTGCTTTCCGTTTGTAATTTTATTGAAACATTTCTACAGTAACAAGACATATTTATTATTATTAATTTTTCTTTATTTTAATATTATCTTATTTTTATTTTCTTTTTTTAACTTTAGATTTTCTTTACAATATAAACAACATATTATATACTATACAAATTAAAAGAACTTCTACAGTAACAAGATATATTTTATTATTATTAATTTTTTTATTTAATATTATCTTATTTTTATTGTCTTTTTTTAACTTTAGATTTTTTTACAATATAAATATTATCTATACAAATTAAAAGAACTTCTACAGTAACAAGATATATTTTATTATTATTAACTTTTTTTTATATTTATCTTATTTTTCTTTTCTTTTTTAACTTTAGATTTTCTTTACAATATAAATATTATAAATAATTTTTTTTACTAACTTAATGTTTTATTGCTATAATTAATTTGCTTTACGTTTGTAATTTTATTCAAACATGTTCAATTATTTTATTATTATTAATTTTTCTTTATTTTAATATTATCTTATTTTTATTTTCTTTTTTAAACTTTAGATTTTCTTTACAATATAATTATTATAATAATTTTTTACTAACTTAATATTTTATTGCTATAATTAATTTGCTTTCCGTTTGTAATTTTATTGAAACATTTCTACAGTAACAAGACATATTTTATTATTATTAATTTTTCTTTATTTTAATATTATCTTATTTTATTTTCTTTTTTTAACTTTAGATTTTCTTTACAATATAAACAACATATTATATCTATACAAATTAAAAGAACTTCTACGGTAACAAGATATATTTTATTATTATTAATTTTTTTATTTTAATATTTTCTTATTTTTATTTCTTTTTTTGACTTTAGATTTTCTTTACAATATAAATATTATAAATAAATTTTTTTACTAACTTAATGTTTTATTGCTATAATTAATTTGCTTTCCGTTTGTAATTTTATTCAAACATGTTAAATTATTTTATTATTATTAATTTTTCTTTATTTAATATTATCTTATTTTTATTTTCTTTTTTTAACTTTAGATTTTCTTTACAATATAATTATTATAAATAATTTTTTACTAACTTAATATTTTATTGCTATAATTAATTTTTAACTTTAGATTTTCTTTACAATATAAACAACATATTATATCTATACAAATTAAAAGAACTTCTACGGTAACAAGATATATTTTATTATTATTAATTTTTTTATTTTAATATTATCTTATTTTTATTTTCTTTTTTAACTTTAGATTTTCTTTACAATATAAATATTATAAATAAATTTTTTTACTAACTTAATGTTTTATTGCTATAATTAATTTGCTTTCCGTTTGTAATTTTATTCAAACATGTTAAATTATTTTATTATTATTAATTTTTCTTTATTTTAATATTATCTTATTTTTATTTCTTTTTTTAACTTTAGATTTTTCTTACAATATAATTATTATAAATAATTTTTACTAACTTAATATTTTATTGCTATAATTAATTTGCTTTCCGTTTGTAATTTTATTGAAACATTTCTACAGTAACAAGACATATTTATTATTATTAATTTTTCTTTATTTTAATATTATCTTATTTTTATTTTCTTTTTTTAACTAACTTAATATTTTATTGCTATAATTAATTTGCTTTCCGTTTGTAATTTTATTCAAACATGTTAAATTATTTTATTATTATTAATTTTCTTTATTTTAATATTATCTTATTTTTATTTTCTTTTTTTACCTTTAGATTTTCTTTACAATATAATTATTATAAATAATTTTTTCACTAACTTAATATTTTGTTGCTATAATTAATTTGCTTTCCGTTTGTAATTTTATTCAAACATGTTAAATTATTTAATTTTTTCTTTACCAGAAGGATTGAAACAGATACCCCTTGAACATTGGTAACGGTACCGTATTCGTTTTTATGTTTTCTTAAGATGGCGGCAAACGGTTTATTGAAAATTAAGTTGTATTCACAAACAATACGTTTTTCTTTACCGTGAGAAACAAAACCGATACCCTTTGAACATTGATAAGGGTACGGTTTTCATTTTTATGTTTTCTTAACATGGCGGCAAAAAGTTTGTTGAAAATTAAATTGTATTCGCAATTTAGTCTTTTATTTACCCTGTATGGTAACGAAACCGTAATAAACCGCCGCATCGCGCGGACTTATTTTAACTCTAGTTTATTTTAGTTTTAAGTGAAATCAGATTAAAAAATAAAGAATTAAAGTGAGATGGTTGGATGGATGGGTCCCAGGGGTAAGAATGACATTTTAGTCTGACAATGATAAGCTCCAGATGTGTTTTCGGTTTCTGATTGGTTGTTTACCTTTCTGTGGATTCTCCCATTTATTTCCTTGTACGACCACACCATTTTTGGACACCTCTACTATCCCCTTTTCCTTTTCTTGCCCTTTTCCATTTTTATTTTCAGAATTTTTAATCAGACTTTTATTAAGAAACTTTATATTTCATGAGATCGAGCAATGAAATATAACTAACATTTTTTTATGAATATAAGGACACCCGGGAGCCCACCGTGATTGACTTCATCACGCGTGGGTTCCCGTTATACACTACCGTCAAACCTTTTCATCACTCGTGGATTTTATAACTTGTCATGTTCACACGTTGAAAGTTGCAGAATGTGAGAGAAGTTGTTGGGTTGTGAGGGAAATTGTTACGTGTGGTGAGTGATGAACATTTCCACTAAAATCTATCACTAGTGATGGAATAAAGCTCGATGATATGGATGCTGAGTGATGAGTGGGTGGTGAGTGATGGGCGCCCCAACCCCCTAATAAAACTAGATTAGAATATTGTGTATTACATGGGTTGAATATATAATAAACCGTGCAAAGGAAAAAAATGTTTATAATTATGCATCTTATACTGATAGTTACGCAAACTATATTATAATTACAGACATACATAGTTACACAACTTGTATGATAATCACGCGACATATTTTTAATTACGTGTATGCATAATTAAGCATGATATACGCACATAAAATTGACTTAAAAAGTCATTTTTTAAAAGTATGGTAAAGAGAATAATACTCGATTTTATGTTAAAGGTTTTTTTTATAAATAAAAAACATAATTGTAACAGAAACCATAAATAGATGAATAATTGTAAAAGAATTTTGAAAGATAACATAAACGATAATAAGAAATATGGTGGTGACACGTGACATTGTTTAAATTATTTGTTATTATGATTTTGGCGCCTGTGTTAGTATAGTACTGACACTCAGTATACCAATTGAAAGAGATAACGTAGAATCATGGGGAAAAGAATGCGAAAGCTGGTCGGTTAAAAAGAGAAAAACAAAGGAAATTGAAACTTTATTAAAGTAGATGGACTAAACATGATTAGCAAAGTTGAGGGCCTAAAATTGTGTTGGTTAAACAATATTAAAGTAGAGGGACTAACTTATATACTAAATCTAGTGATGTCTTTATATTGATGTTGAAGTTGTCTTGAGATCTTAAGTTGTTTCGTTCTTGACCATGGCCAACTTTGATTTTTCCGATTCCGTAATTGTGGGTGGTTATTGAACTGACGCCCAACTTGACCACAACATCGACCGTATCTTTCACTATGAAGCTTGACACATCGGTTCAGATATTTAAATTTTAATAAACACAACCACCATTGTATGTATATTTTAAAAATGAATAATGCGTGACGAATAAGCTATAACGTCTTCAAAATTAAAAATGCTAGAGCCTCAACGTCTTGCTTAACATATGCAACACGTGGTCCTGGAGGACATGCTACCTACATAACCTTGTAACCACCAAGGTTCTCAAATTCCACACACCAACCCAAGACTCATGATCACTTTTGTGTATTCGGTTGTGTGTTATCCAAAAACGTCTGTCACAAAATCACATAAGCTTATAAATCGGTCTATTAGGTATGAATTTATCAGCTACCCCAAAACTTTCGCATATACTGTTGTCTTGACACATCAATCGGAAAGGCTATTTTGTCACGAAATGTAACATTTTATAAAACTTGTTTTCCCTTCTCCCAAATGTCACTGGATTCCAATCATGACTACAACTTTCTTGTTGACACCTCATATCTTATTTACCAACAAACCCAACCGACCCAACCATCACTTAACACTCCTCCCTTGGCCTATACTCTAATTCAACCACAATCCTCACCTCACTCACCCAATAACCCAAGAAGCCCTATGTCATCTCCTATACACAATGCTACTACCTCTATTCACCAAAGATCCCCCTAACATGCTCCATCACCAAATTGGTCACCCACTCTTAACCAGAACCCTAACTCACGGTTCCCACTCCACCCTGTTGCCACCGATGCACCCAATGGTCACTCGATTACATGTGGGCATTACAAAGCCTCGGCAACCACTTAATCTTCACACTACTTCCTTTTTACCCATTCTAGATTCATACCAAAAATCCTTATCCGAGCCAAATTGGCATGCAACTATGACCAAAGAATATAAGGTATTGATGGATAATAATACATGGGAGCTTCTACCTAGACCTGACAAGACCAACATCATTAGGTGTTTATGGCTTTTTAGACATAAGTTTCATGCAAACACGTCTTTAGGACATTACAAGAATAGGTTGTTTTTAATGGTAAAGGCCAATAAGTGGGAATCAACTTTAAGAAGACATTTAGCCCAGTAGTCAAACCAAATACCATTTGCACCGTTTTAAGTTTGCGAATTCACCAACTTGATGTGAAAAATGCTTTTCTCCACGGAGATTTGAATGAGATGATTTACATGTTTCAACCACCGGGATTTACCTATTCATCTCATCCAAAGCATTTGTGTTGTTTAAGAAAGTTGCTCTATGTGTTGCAATATGCACCATGGGCATGATACGACTGGTTTGTATTAGGGTTGTTCAAAAAGCTTGGAGCTCGGAGCTCGCTCGGATTCGGCTCGAAAAAAGCTCGCTCGGTATAGCTCGGTTTGAAAGTGAGCCGAGCCCGCTCGTGTATGCCCCAAAACTCGAATGTTTATATTCGCCATATGTTCTTATATGATACATCATGAAATAAATAACTAGGCTATCTAACCTAGTTAAGTGTATGGTGAAAACTATTAAAGGAGGAAAGTTGTGTCATTTATGTTTTAGTGGCAAACACTAGGGACTAAAGTGGGATAGGATGAAAGTTGAGTTATTATATGAAAATATCAACACACAAAACACACACTTCGTGTGTGTGTTCTGGAACGACCAGGAGCTCCAAGGGAGCCAAAACCCTAACTCAACCAAAATCATGAAATTGAAGGGTGAATCGAAGCTCTAATTCATGCATGAACATGAATTAATGATCACCAACGCGAGGGGATCATGAGGTATGTCTTAAAACTTAGATTGGTGATCTTGTATGAAGTGGGTTTATGTTTAATCCACGAAATTGAATGAAATTGATCATGTATATGTGTTAGAATCACCATATAAAACATTGTTTATGAAGGATTTTGAGTAATTTGATGATTTAGAATGAAACCCATTGCATGAGTGTGAAGATGATGATCATGATGAACATGTAGATGTTATCTTGTGATCTAGTGATGCATAAGATGTTATATGATAGATTTTGATAGTTAGACAAGATGTAGAATTTTGACAATGTGATTGTGTTTGAATATAATGATTCATGAGATGAATTTGGGAAGAACATGCTTAAACCACTTGTACATTATGCTTAGAAAGTGGTACGCACGCCAAGTGTTTGATGAAATGCCTAGTATAGGTTAATATATGGAATTACATGTTAATCAATGGGTAAATATGTATAGAAAGTAATAATGATGAAATCGTTAGCAAACTAATATGTGAAGTGTGTTTTAGATGGAGTTCATGTGGAAATTTGAATTGTTAATATGTTGTGATAGAAGCGTGCATTAGGAGCTTGTACTCTATGCTCGAAGACATGGTACATCTTATGTGTCTAATTGATCTTGTGGTAGGGATCAAGGGGCAAAATTGGTGCCATTATATGACATGTAGAATTAATAGTAAAGATAATGTTAATTTAGTTTATCTCGAATGAAAATATACGGCTTCAAGCTTATACATTGTGTTGTTGGAATTCGACGAGTAAAGTTCAATGTATGACATGAATGTGAAATGAATGCAATATTAGAATGTGTGTTTATACTAACGAAATGGTAACCATGATGACATGAAAGTATAGGATCATGTCAAGATGGGGAAAGCATGGAAGGCTAACGGAAAGGATATGAGGAAGCATGTACGAAACAGACACTCGAGGTAAGTGATTTCCGGAATCACTTCGTAGTTTGTTTAAGTAAAGTTATGTACTAGTTAGTTAAGCATGATAATTGAAGTCAAATAGGGTTTAGTGTATGAAGTCGATGATTTTCGCTAAGAAGACCGAACGGGTCAAAATGAGGTTTTAATGCTATACTGGAATGATTGCCTAAGTAAGGACTACGGTATTATAACCAGGTAATGAGTAGGATTGCATATAAGCACGCTAACCGAGAAATGGATACGCGTGTTAATAGCCAAAAGTCTCAGTTGTGAGGTAGGATTAAATGGATAAACAATTTAGAGTATGAAACTTGTACTAATGAAGCCAATTACGAATAATTGAATGTGATGAATGAGTTTAACGTATACCGAGTAACGGATGCCTAAATTCCCAAGTTAATACCCTGGATAATGTAAAACTATTATAGTTATAATGTTCATGTAAGTTTTGGGGTAAAACAAATGATTTGTTTGATGAAAGCATGAATGGGTCGAATAATCCGTAATTAAATATTTAGCCTGAACTCATAAGTTAAAAATTTCCTTAATCCGGATGTCGGATTTCAAGTTCATATGATAGAATATCAAATTACGGTCATATAGGAAGAAACGGGAGGTTAAACGGGCAAATGGTTTGAAAGTTACGCAAGTTTTAGCGTTAACGGACGGCGGAACGAAACTGCAGAAAAACAAACATTAGAGGGGCCATCGCCGATGCCCCGTCTGGCTTCCAATTTTGCTGACAGCCTAAATTACTGCCTACGGGGTTTTTGAATACGCGAAAAACTAAGAGGCGTCGCCGACGCCCTCCCCACGATTTAAATGCTGAAATTTGTTATCCAAGTTGTTTTGTGTACCGTAAGCTTCGGTACACTAACCGTGACAGGCCTTCCAAACATGATTTTGAATGTTTCCTTGATGTTTTTGGGTTATAAATCCAAGTCTAAGCACTATGTAATTGATGTATGAATATGTCAAGTGAATGCGAATAAGTTAATCAAGAATTGGATGGAAGTATGTGTGCGTAGACATAATTATGTAAGCATGTAGGCATGTATGTAGGTAAGTAGATATGTAGGTATGTAAGTAGCTATGTATGGATGTATGTATGTGCGTATGACTATAAGTGTGAATGTACGTATGCACGAAGTAGAATTTATCGCCATGAAAGAATGGGGCAGGTATGCGTGTATACATGAATTTAATACATTGGGTTTTTATGTCACTAATAGTATGTTTTGAGAATGAAATATAATGCAGGTACATTATTGAAGTTTCACTAAGGATTAGACATTCAGATGAAATGCTTAAATTAGAAAGATAACGGAATGGAAAGTATATGAGAATAGAACGTGACGAGACTCCATGATTTTGAATCTTGTTTATATATAATGTATTCTAATGTTACAAATGTATGTGGTGGATGCAGGTGGTATAGAATCATGGATCAACATGATGGAAGGCTAGTGATTGAAGATCGAGTGTTAGAGACATGGATTGTACGGAATGAGCGGTCATGTAATCTGTATTAGTATGTTATTATTGACACGTTAATGAGAGATAAATAAAGTAGTTCCTCACATAAAGATGTTTTTTATATGATTTCAAATATAAAGGAACGTTTTAGAAAGAAATTTTATCGCACGTATTTCCGCTGCGACTTTTCGATCAAAACGTGTTAGGGTCTTACAAGTTGGTATCAGAGCCCTGTTTTGAGAGAAATCAAGTATGATGAGGTAAATACTTGAACTCAAACCCGTGTGCTCTTGTGACAAGGAACCCGTACAATCCAAGACTCGATCAAAATCTAAAGGTAGAAGCGAATGTAAGTATGTACTTAAGTATGCATATAAAGAGACTAACAATATGTTATGTGTAAGGTAAGCTTAAGTGTTTGAGAAGGATGATCCGCGAATGCGGTCTAGGACCGACGCCAAAGCATGTAATAAGATAAATTGACCCTAGGTACGTAAATTCAGTATGTGGGTACCGGTGATGGTAAAACCTCCCGAGGGAAGGAAAATTTTAAATGAAAAACAATGATGATATATTGATAAAGTTTTGAAAATGTTACACGTGCCGAAACCTAATTCTTCGGACATAAGGTGATGATTACATGAAGGAACAAAACTAGTATGTGGATTACGCACCTGGCCAGTATGCAAGAAGCATATGATGTCCGTGAGACCGTGATAATTGTCGCAGGTATGTCCGGTATAATTGGGTAGTAGGTGGACGTGCTGGTGAAAATGGGTAGTAATACTCTCAGAAAATTTAGAGTACTACGTAAGAATGAAAAGCGTGAATGATAAGAATGAGGATGTTGAATCCGTAAGTAAGTATGGATCAATGAATGATAAGTATGAATGATATGTTTGAATCCGCGAAACGGATTCAAAACATAGAATGAATGATAAGTACGAATGATATGTTTGAATCAGCGAGACGGATTTAAGACATAAAAAGGATGAAATAAACCTACCGAAGAATGTGTTGACAGTTTGACCGTGATTGAGTCAAAACGGGTCATATAAGTAAGTATAAAATAAATGACGATAGTATCACAAGAGAATATTTGTAATTGGTATGCAAACTTAAAATTTTGATTGAAAGAAAGAAGTATTGAATAATTTGTGTGTTACATGTGTTAGCAATCGACTCTTGGGAGTCAGAGCGAATGACGGGTTAAGACCCAGAAGAATGATCTAAGTTTTTACAGGAAGGAAGATTTTTGCAAGAAAAGCTAAAAACAATGTTTTGTAAGTATGCCTAAATTGAAGAAAAGTACAAACGCGCACTTCAATATTTAATAAATAAGAAACTTGCAGCTTGACCCTGAAAAGTCAAACTGCAGAAATTATGCAACTAGCGAATGAAAATGATATGTTAAGGAACTGTTATATATTGACCAGTTATGAATGGGTCAAACGAACTAATATTTTAGAAGGATCTAGAAATGACTAGTATGTAAACAATATGATTTGATAAATGTCATAGTTGAAGGAATGCGAATGAAATGTACTAATACTTTATTTATAGATGTGGGCGGTAGAACTCTTGGTATGATAGAGGTAGTAGAGTTGGGAAAGTATGTGTACGAGCAGAAGCTCAAAACACGGATGATTGAGATTTCCCCGGAGATGGTGTGGACTCACGATGAATATGGCCGATCCGTTTTGCGGGTCGTGGCGATGTGCCAAAACAACAAGGTTAGTAAACTGTTTAATATGTGGATGTTAGATAGAACGTTATTGGTTGAATAACCACTTACGTATGAACTAATGGTAGCAAATTAAAGTGACATGAATGAAATGATGCGGAATATAACCTAAGGGGTACATGGTAAGTGTAACTATAGCAACCATAGAATGACACTTAAATTTCGAGTTAAGTATGAAAAAGCAAGTATGAATAGTAGTGATATTGCGGTAGTGAGGCCTTAGTAGAATATTTAATATGTACAGGTGATCATATTCAGGCCTCTTGTGTAACTACGAGAGAAATAAAAAGAAATGTTAGTATTAAAATATTATGGTAAGCTCATTATGATTAACGATGTAACTAATGCCAGAGTGAGATACCAAGTATGATGTGTAGGAAACATAGAATGATGTTTAACTTTGGAGTTAATCACGAATATGTGAGTACGAAATAGTAGTTTCGTTGCAATAACAAGACAATAATTAAATGCTATATAATATATGTAAGGAATGTAATTTTAAGAGACGAGATGAATGTATCAGATCGGTTGTAAACGGATCATACTAATGTAGCTACTAGTACAAGATTGAAGAAGTATGTATATTGACCCGTTGCTAACGGGTCAAGGAAATGAGAAAGTTATGTGAAAGTATGATATGAAAAGTATGGACTTGCTAGAAAGAAATCAATTATATGAGCGGATTATAAATCGAGATTGGATAGTCACTTATTATTATGATGTACCTATCAAAGTTAAACATAGATGTGTATGTGTAAATTTCGATTAGTAAGGGTATAAATGCATTATGTTTAACTCAAAAGAAAGAAACCAGGCGTAAGCTTAGGTTATACGAGCATTAGAATGATGAATGAACTGCTAGTGTTGAAGTGTATTAGAAACAAGCGATATAGAGTGAAAGAGACACTAATAAGAGCTCTGGGTAGATTTTGAGTTTATGTGAAGATGAATGTAAAATGCTAAGTTTAAGAAGGTAGGGTCAATGCGTATGATTATGTTTATTTTGTTAGAAAATAGCATTATACAATGATGACGACACTAACAAGAACTCCGGTTGGGTTCTTGGAGTTTGAAGGTGGTAGGAAGAAAAGATAACTAATGTTGAATGAAAGTGAGAGAGGTTTCGGGGACGAAACCTCCTTTAAGGGGGGTAGACTCGGCTCGGTTATAAAGTGAGTCTAGCTCGGCTCGGCTCAAACGAGCCGGATTAGCTCGGTTTGGCTCGTTTGTTAGCTCGGATTATTTTACTTATAATATATTTTATTTTTCTATACAATACAATATATTACAAAAAACTAATTATTATTTACATGTATTTAGGTTCGTTATTTGATATCTATGACTTATTGGAATGTTTATTACCATGCTAACGAAATAATAATGTATTTCATCGAAGTTTAAAACTTTTTTTGTGTTGTTTAACTTGATTTTGGCTTGTGATGTATTAGGTTGAACTTATTTGGGAAAACTTCACACAATAGTAACCAAGTTTCTTATCCGTCCCACAAAAGTCACTGAATATTTTTTTATCTCTCAAAAGTCACTCAAGTTTGATTTATTCTTCCAATGTTGCGTAATTATCAGGTTTCCAGGTAAACTTGATGAAGTGTCAGGTCACTGTTTTTTTTTTAATTTATTCTTAATGCTTAAATGGATTTTTAAATAAATAAAAATTAATAAAAAATTTCAATGTAATCATCGATTCTCAAATCAGCAACTTGATGAAAACCCTCAGGCTACTCAAATCACAGTTTTGTTCCTGTTCTACTTAAAATCATAACTTTGATCGTTCCTGTTCCATTGAATCACAACCCTTTAGGCCGACTCATACCCTCGTGTTTAATTTTTGTTAATTATTAATTGTTTGTTCCAATGAAATCACGACGTTGTTTAGTTATCACTTTTGTTCATTTGCTGGATTTTTAAGAATTAATGTATTGATACGAGAAAGTTCGAGAACAGAGGACGAGGTTATAGATATCTTTTATTATTAAAAAAAGACATGCAAGCTTTAGAAATTAAAAAAAAATAAAATATTGATATGTTATCAAGGTAACCGTAAACCTGAAAATTACACATGATCGGAACATTTAATGGAACATTAGTGATTATAGTAAGAAAAAAAAGATTGGGTGATTTTAATGGAACACGTGTAAAACTTGGTTACTATTCTATGTTACCACAACTTATTTTAAATATGTTATTTTAAAGTATTAAATAATATTTTAGAGTAAAAAATTTTTAGAGCTATATATTAATTTTTATTTTTAAAATCGAGCCAAACCAAGCTGAGCCTGAGCTAGCTCGGTTTAAAACCAAACTGAGCCTGAGCTTTGATTTTCAACTCGGTTTTGAATCCGAGCCGAGCCGAACCAGCTCGGTTTATAATCGAGCCGAGCCCGAGCTTGGCCTAGCCCGGCTCTGCTTGGCTCATGAACAACCCTAGTTTGTATACTACTTCAAAGAACTGTAAAGGATACATCTCTATTCGTCTACAACAAAGGGAAATAGATTGCTTATTTACTTCTCTATGTTGACAACATTATCCTAACAGCCTCCGATATGACACTACTTCGTGACACAGTTACTAAATTATCACGTGAGTTCATTATGTCCGATCTTGGACAACTACATTTTCTTGGAATTCATGTCACTCAACATTATCCTAACGGCCTCCGTTTAGGAACTTTTTAGTGATTGTATGTGCTTGAAACTAGGGTCAGGAGTTGCTAATTGCTTCATAGACACTTAAGTATGGTGTGATATTATTACTTAAATCTTTATAACTTTTCTGGCTTCTATCACTGAGCAATGCATTAGAAACAGGTGTAATTCACTAATTCTTATGAACTTGGTTGAAGATATCGGTGCATTTATTTGACTTCTATTTTGTTTACTTTGATGTTCAGTATTAACTTTTTTTAAGTGCACTATGATTTTTAGTAGCTATGTGATTGTATGTTTTTTTTTGACTCGTATGTTTTGGATATGATTTTTGGAGCCGAGGGTCACACTGGAAGCCCTTGGGACAGAGATAAGCATTGCCTACATCCCACGCTCCCCATACCCCATCGATATAAAAACTAGCTCGTCAAAGTTAGATATGATAGTATTTACTTCACAAGCTTTCTTTCGTCCTCCAGAATGACGTGTTGCATATGTTAAGCAAGACGTTGAAGGCTCTAATATTTTTAATTTTGAAGACGTTATACCTTATTCGTCACGGATTATTCATTCTTAAAATATATATATTTCAATTTATTATTTAGTCAAGGGGTGTTATTATTCTTGATTTGTTTCCTTAGATAGATAGCATAGGTCACTCCGGTAAATCGGCTACTGGATATGATTGTGAATAATGAAGGAATCATCAATTGATCATAATCGATTTCGGGCGCGAAGTCTTGAAGGGGCCGGGGGGCGCCCGACCCCCCAACTTTTCGCTCAGTTGTGTTACATATGTAGTTTTCGTATAGAAATTTTTGGGTATATACGTTTTCGACCCCGGTTCTATAGAAATTTCTAGGTATATTTGTTTTCAACCCCCGTCCACCCATCCAAGCTTCGCCACCGTTCGATTTCATCGACATCCTTAGAATTTAAAAATTTAAAGATCTCCTATAGACTGCCCTTGAGACCAACCATACCCCCTTTTTTTGTTAAGCAATATCGGCTTTAAAAGCTTCTGCCCACTTTTGAGTTCTTTTGTTAATTTATTAGTTTGGGATATTTGTGTAGAATATAAGTGCATCTGTATTAAGGTATTTGACAAATATATTTACTATTTGACACACCAGATCTTTCTTGTAAGTATATATGTTTCTAGTAACTCCAGTACGTTAAGGTTCCTTGTATCCAAACTTGACATTAAGAATGGAATGAAAGCTTCATATAACAGTTCTAAATTTGATTCGTATCTACACCATCTTTTAATATAAAGCAAGATGAAGGATTTTGTTGAAATGAGAGGTACTGAATAACTTGAATTTTAGTCTCATATATACAGTGGCGAAGCTTGAGATTTCCGACTGGGGGCGGAAGTCACCGGACAAATTTTTTTTTATAAAACCGGGGGTTCGAAAACGTATATAGCAAAAATTTCTATACGAAAACTACATACTCTCCACTACTGAGCGCAGCGACGGATCTAGAAAATCTTTGTAGGGATAACGTTTTATAAAAAAAATTGTAACGAAATCGATAAAATGTCAAAGAAACGTCAAATTTTTCCAAAAATTACACTACCGCCGGAATGCTAAGCGATAGCGGAGGCTACCTATTCCCTTAAGGTAGGTCAGCCGCCCTCTCCCGCCCCTTTAAAGGATCGCCCATACATATATCAAGAGAGTGATATAAAGTTATTCGGTGTTTATATTATGTACTGGCCAGCAGTATGACGTCATTTTCTATTTGTTTAGAGAACTATTCATGTTATTTTGAACCATGATATGTCACAATATGAAGGACGATTCCATGTATGAGAGTGATGAGACGTTGTAAGGCCAGTACCCAATCTAACTTTTAGGTAGAATTATGCCTTTAGTTTAAAGTAAGAAATAGAAAGTTATCTTAACTATATGTGATCAATTTATATGAAAACGTTTATAAAAACACAATAAATGGTCAAAGTTTAAACATTATTTTACATAAATGACACACAAGTAATTATAATTTGTTATATTTTGAAAAAAAGGTTTCCTACGATGAATTTTATTAGAGGCCAAATGTCGATTTTGCAAGAGGTTGTTCAAGTCTCATAGTGGACATTATTAATTAATTAATGTACAATAACAAATATATATGATTAGAGGGATTGTGTGTTAGCTATTTAAAAAAGATAGATTAGAAATTAAGAAATGTTATTACATGATTGTATATGTGAAGGATCGGGTATGGTGCATCTGGGTGAAGGGGGGCCTTCAGGGTGTGGGTTCAAGTTCATCGGGTTGGAAGGGAATACCGGCATGAATATCTTTGAATGAGATTCGGATTGGGAATTCTTGCTGGTGAACCCAGTGTTGAAGCCGAAGAGATGACCGTTACAATTTGGGTTCATCTTGGAGTGCCCCTTATAATTAGGGTTTATCGGTTCAATTTGAGTGGAAATGAGGCGACACTTCCTCGTTAGTGGGTTCATTTGAGTTCATTGGGTTCAATTAGAAGTGCCCCTCATACCCATAGACAATGCGTTATGGGGCTTCATGATCGGGGACGCCATCCAAGCCCCATTGGTAACTTCTAAGTTGCTACTCATCACCTTATTATCACCAACGACTAAGTTGATTCTGACCTATTACCATTTATCGCACTTAGCACAGACAAGCTAAGTTGTTGCTGGCTAAGTTGTTGCTCATATAAGTTACCACTAATATTAGTCGCAACTTAACATTGATTATCAGTTACAACCAACAACCAGTTTTATGTAACCTGCCATAACCATCTAATTCCAAAATAACTTCCAATGGCTCTACCCTTGGACCTCAAGGGCGGTGCCCCCAGTGAACTCACATGTCTGTGGGGCTTCGTCCCCTAGAACCCTTGAGATTGCTAGGTACCGAAATCTGTATAGTCTTAACGATCCTATACTCTACATCTCCTATGTTGTATTAATGTTTGTTTAGCTTTCTTCTTTAGTCTTAAAAAAATCGTTATGATCAACCCAAATGACTTGATGATATTGAAATCACAAACAAATATCTAACTCGTGTTTTATATAGAACCTGATATTAGTTAATAATATTGTATATTTCAATATTTCTTGATGATAGTTATTAAATAAGTTTTTTTATAATTAACCAATAGTTTTAAAAAACCTTCACTAGATTGAAATTGTAGAGTGAATGAAGAATCCATTGTTTTCTTATAGTTATAGCTGCCAACCGGTTGTTACTTTTAAACATAGTGATTTATATATTTTTTTAACAATAAATGTTTTTTATTCCCTGTTTTCTGTGGGACTTAAATTCAAAACCTCTTATTCTAAACTGTTTAAAAGTTTTGTCTTTACCAATAAACCACCGTACTATCTTCAAAAAAGTCTCAGGATTCATCTATATCCTAGCTAGTGCTCCAATAATATTGTTTCCTCCCAACAAAAATGGTGAGTTTAAACTGTTACAATGCAATTACATACTATTTAACAATGTAAATTTTGTAAATCTAGGACTGACTAAAAAGGTATAATATTAGGGAATGGGTCAGTTACTTGTTAAAAAAATTTACATTTTAAAAGGGTAATTAAATTTAAATAACCTCAATTTTTACTATTTGGTTGATAACACTCCAAGACACACATAAACATATTAAATAACTAATACTTTTTTAGCCAATGTGACGTTAGCTGACTCTAGGTAGAGACTCTTTCCTGGTAAGTCTTAGATTTAGTATAACGTACCCGAGCATAAAATATTTTTAAGATGTTTGGAGTAGTGCAGATTTAATGTTGTGGTCACCCGTCTAGTAGGGGCGGACATAACATATAAATAGTGATAGCCCTCGCTGCCTCTTGACGCTTCGGCTGTAGTGTAAATTTTAGAAAAATTTGACATTTTTTCGATTTCGTTACCCCTTTTTATTGAAACGTTGACCCTATAAAAATTTTCTAGATTCGCCACTACCATCCATAGTTCTCCGTTTATAAAAAAAATAGTTTATAACCGGAGTACTTCTTATAAAAGAATAAAATATCATTGATGAGAATTGAAAGCATTTTAGAATTTATTTTTTAATACATTTGAATTTAGAGTAAATTGCACAAAACGTCCTTTATGTATGCTCAAAATTGAAGGTTTCGGCCTTTATGTTTAAAACTTGCTGAAAACAGCCTTTACGTTTATTTTTGTTGCAGGATCAATCCTCTATGACTAACCAGGTTAATTTTCCCAGTTTAATCCCCTAACATGTGAGGGTATATTTGTCATTTTATTTCCTCTTCCTTAAAAGCACCCCCAAAACTACCATTAAGATATTCGCACACCAGTAAATCCGACCCCATGGCTTTGGTTTATAAATCTAGTCGTGAACAACGCATAATCCAGCGACAACGTTTAATAAATCCTGAAGCATCGTTAGAAACAATATTGTTAATACGATACTCAAATTACAGATTTAAAAATACTCAATTTTATTTGTGTAATATATATACAGACATACATATACACACATTTAACTTTCATTTATGTATGAATATGGAATCTGTTTCAAACAGATGGGAGTCTACCACCACAGTTTCGACAAGCACGTCCCTCCAACTAAGTTACCACCAAAGTATACCATGTTGTCGGGCGGGACTAATTGTACAATTATCACACATGCTAACTCAAAATCTATATAAAGACCAATCATGCTTCTCAACCAAACAAAAAGATTAAATGGGTATTTATACAAACTGTGAGGCATACATACAAAGAATGTCACATCTATGATTAACTAATCACCACTAAGGGCTTAATCGATACCGTCGATCTCAATCTCAGATCTCAATTCTTGTTCCACTCATCGACCAATGACACTTGGACTACTCGTAATAATCCTAGACCTTGCCACACTGAACCCCCCCAAGAAGATGAGAATATTCGGTTACGGCGAGGAATCTGTAGTCGTGGTCGCAGAATTCGAGGCTAAAACAACTGCAGAGTGTGGAGTATTGGGTGATGGTGTCGTTGTTGTGTGAGAATTATGGTGGTGAGGAAGTGAGGGTTTTGGACCCGCAAGCAACGGACATGTTTTCTGTTTGTGTTTTCATCGTTCAGTGGCTGGTAGATTTTGAAGGTGATAATGAATTGTGGATTAATGAGACTGGGTTTTACAAGAAGGGGAAGAAAATGACAAATATACCCTCACATGTTAGGCATGTGAGGGGATTAAACTGAGAAAGTTAACCTAGTTAGTCACAAAAGATTGATTGTGCAACAAAAATAAACGTAAAGGCTGTTTTCAGCAAGTTTTAAACATAAAGGCTGAAACCTTCAAGTTTGAGCATACATAAAGAACGTTTTGTGCAATTTAGTCTTGAATTTATCAGAACACCTACCTAATTTTAAATGTTATATATGGTAGCATTTTCCTTATTTGGGGTGTAGCGATTACGATATTACTAAAACAAGCAAAAGGAATAAGTAGAGGTTCTCTCACATAATATAATATTAACTAGTTCACTTAACAGTATGAAAAGAAATTTCTAGGATTCAACAAATCAAGAAAATGTTTTAACTTTATTTGTTTGAATACATTTTGATTTCGAGTTGAAGATTTGCATTGAGAAAAAGAATAGACAAAGCACCTGGCGAAATTTAGCAAATCAAAGCATTGATCTCATCTACCATTTAAAAAAAATATATTTCGAACGGGGGACGGGGACGGGACGCAAAAGAGAAAAACGGAAGATATGTTAATACTAGATTAGTTGAAGTGATTATAATTTTACCTAATAAATCATACCTGGTTCTACCATTACTATTATACATTTTTTTTAGTATAACTAAAAAAAATAAAAGAAAGAGTTAACTGTCATTTTTGTCCTGTAGTTTGTTTATTTTTGTCATTTCAGTCAAATTTAAAAAAATGCACCAGTTTCCTCCTTGATATACTCGAAACGTGCATCAGTCCAAAAACTAAAACCCTGTTAAGTCAGACATGTTTAGTGAAGGATATTATTGTCTTTTCATTATATATGAATTGACAATAATACCCTTCATTAAACCTGTCTGACTTAAGTGAGTTTCAATTTTTTGACTGAAGTTGTATGTTTCCCATATGTCTACGTCAGCATGCGTCAGAAAAGGGGCGTTGAGTGGAACGGGGCGTGGAAAATGGCGTTTTCATAAATAAAAAAAGTTATCCAATCAAAACCAATCCAAAATCCACCCACCAATTAAACGCCGCCACATCACCTACACATTTGCCACCACACCAGTGGAGATCTTAAGCCCTAACCACAACACCGTGCTCCACGCCGGACATGGGGTGGTTAGCTTGGCGTGGACTGGCTTCCAAGCCGGATTTTCACGCCCACACCGTATGATCCATACACGACACTGATTTTCAAAAGACTAGCAAACTATCGCCCGTGGCACTTGCCTTGAAGCAGGTTATTTTTAAAAATCGATACATAAATAAAAAACACTTCGTGGCTGTGGAAAGAAACTATGTTAGACCTTGATAAAATAATCAAACCACAACAACAAAGCGAGTAAATAATTGAAACCTTAAAGCATTTTTGACAATTTATACGTTTGGGCTTTGTGCTTCAATAACTTGTAAATTATCATGCACAGCTTAATACACGGAAACATAGATAAAGTAAGCGTGTCATAACGATGTATTAATTATTTAATAAAACATAATTTTTTAAAGTAATAAGAGAAACAAAAAAGAATGATTGGGCTGTTTGATAGTTCAATATTTTGATTGGGCTGTTTGCTAGTTCTTTTTTGCTAGCAAACAGCCCAATTATAATAGTGGCGAAGGCAAACCAATATTTTGAACTAGCAAACTTACATGTTGGTTCAACTCAACCCAACTTAATAGTGTGAAGTGGCGAAGGCAAACCAATAGTTTGAAGACAAACCTACCAAGTGCCGGAATCAAACCAATTTCTAACCAAATTTCAAGTATTCAATCAATTTCAACTATCAAACCAATTTCAAACCCTAACCTGCAGTGCAAAGTGCCGGATTTATGCTTAATCTTGCTAGTGGTACGCAAATGATGAATTGAGTTAGGGTTGCCTACTATACTTTGCTCTATCTTGCCTCAAACCCGGGCCCTTGATTATGGTTTTTTAAAACCCTAACCTGTTGTTGTTTTATTTAGATTAAGAAAAACTAACCTACTTGTTTTTTTAGGGTTAAAAAAACAAAGGGCCGCACTTCGAATATGGGAGAAGGAAGAGAAGGTGCACAACAGTGGGGTTATTGACTTTTAAGGGCAGAGGGGGTTGAAGGTGTTGACGGTCGAAGGCAAGAAGTCAGAACAAATCCCTAATTTGCGTCTCTTATATACCCTTAGTTTAAAAAAAGTCATATAAAACATCAGGAGTGAGGCTCGAACCAACGCACACTCGGATTAAAACCAATCTTTTATCGATGGAACCATCCTTCAACTTATTATACGGAGTCACTTCAATTTCTTTGATATACCATCTATTAAAATTTTAAAATTTAATGGGTTTATGTGAACCTATTTGACGTAGGCCCGCCCCTACATATATTTGGCGCAAAATTACATTTCTACTCGGTATATAGTATGTAGGTGTAATACACATGGTGATGGCGCAAAAATTGGTGGTGGTATGCAAATGATGATGGTGAAGTGACAAACCTATGATGTTTATTAGTCACTTTTTAAATTAGTTTGATAGTTTAAGATACATAACTAACACGTAAAAAAAACAAATAACAAAAATTATTCAACATGCAAATTCTTTTTCGGTGAAAATATGTGACACCGGTTTTGTTCACATGTAGGTCCATGTGATACTAGTGTGGGTGGGTTCTTTTTGGCATTTAGCCATCGAGTTTAGCTTGCAAGCCTATGAGGTTGTATATACATGGGTGGTTGTTACGAAGTCATATTGAGCCGCCTTTATACATCCTTGCATGATTACCTTTATGAAGTGAACTATACAAACTTCTTGCCTTTTGATTTGGCTTTCTAGATATATTGTAAATATCCACTATTTCGCTGACTTAGCCTTGTTCATCGATGAGACTCGGTCACCTCAGTTATTTTGTCTTTAAGTTCTAATTGGTTCAATTTAAATGATAATTAAAGATACAAGATGTTTTGGGTAATTATTAGTTAGGACATTAATCTATGATTAAATATAAAAGGGTAAGAGGATTTAAATGTGGTGCTTTCTTTTTTATATTGGTTTATTGACTTTTTTGGTACATTATCTTATCGGAGTTGTAAGTAATGCATTAGCATGTGTACATGAGTTTGCATAAAAAAAGGTGGTTGGGTGTGTTGAGGTCGCATTTCTATTTTTGTATATATAGGGCTGTAAATGAATCGAACGAACACGAACATCATTCATTAAGGAAATAAATGTGTTCATGAACGGTTCATGAACACTTACCGAACGAGATTTGATGTTCGTGTTCGTTCATTAAGGAAATGAGCGTGTTCACGAACACAAATAAATTTGGCGAACACGATGAAAGACAGGCGGATAAGCAGTAGAACTTGAATCCCCTATTGTGGAACGGAGGTCGATTGTATTCGTCGATGTAAATAATGAGGATTTAAAGGGAAATAGTGTATAAATAAGGTGAAATAGGGTTTCTTAGTTTACTTGTTAGGGCAATAAAATAAATTATAAGTTTAATAATATAAAAAGTATAGATAAAATCTATGAAAATACAAGAATCTTTAAATAAAACACAAACATACGAACACAAATAAACGTAAATTCACGAACATGTTCACGAACACCTTACCGAACGTTCACGAGCACAATTGAACGAACGTGACCTCTGTTCATGTTCGTTCATTTAATTAATCGAACGAAATTTCTTGTTCATATTCGTTCGTTTATTAAACGAACGAACATAAACGAACTTCCCGCCGAACAGTTCACGAGCTGTTCGCTGAACGTTCGGTTCGTTTAGAACCCTATTTATATAGATCGAAGAGAGTAACCGATCAAGAAACTCCATCAAACCTTTGTATATAGACACTCTAAGGTGTAGTAGTACTCATCCCCCGATCACACTTTACTCTCCACAGGTTCACACACATCTCTCTCTCTCTCTCTCACACACACACACACTCTCTCTCTTGTTCTGTCTAAGAACACCAATCTAGTGTTTGCTTCTTTGGTAAGTTCTTTTTCTTTCTACACATATCTCATTATGGAAATACCCATATTTAGCAACAAAGTTTGCATCATCATTTGCTCTCTTGCATGACTTATAAGAGCTTTGATTCAAGAACTGGTTAAGCTTCTAGGCATGATTATGCTTTAGATGGATCTTGAAATGGTTTGTGGATGTTGATCTTCTTTCTTGAAATATTAGGTCAAATTCAAGAAATCTAAGATGGTGAGAGGAAAGACTCAGATGAGGAGAATAGAGAGTGCTACAAGTAGACAAGTGACTTTCTCCAAAAGGAGAAATGGTTTGTTGAAGAAAGCCTTTGAGCTTTCTGTGCTTTGTGATGCTGAAGTTGCTTTAATTATCTTTTCACCAAGAGGAAAACTATGTGAATTTGCAAGTGCAAGGTTTCATCTTTTTCACTCTTTTCTGATTCTTGATTGATTTAAATTTGTGGGTTAATTTCTCCTTTTGATTTCATTCATGCATATACATGATATACATACACATGATAGACATACATATGTGCTATATCATTTCTATTCTAGTTTTAGGTTATTAACCTTATAGGGTTTATTCAATTATTCTCCTTCCCCTCCCTTCTCTCTCTCTCTCACACACACACACATAGAGAGAAACACAGGCACTAACATGCTTAGATCTGAAACTTTGTTCTTGTTTTTCTTACTTATAGGGAATTAGGGTTACTAAATGGAAGCTTACTGTACATTAATATCTATTAAGATTCTTCAACATATAACTAGTACAATTTTCAATATGTTAAGATCAAATTAGGATGATTGAAGTATATCTCTCTCATACTTATTTTGATGCAAAGAAATGTTTTTTTTTTCAAGGAATTTTAAGTTCAAATCGCAAAGAGTTTACCTTTGATAAAAAAAACAGTAATTTATCCGAAACTTCTGACAAATTTCACATATTGGATGTAGTTTTCCACAAAGAATAACACTCTTTACCAGGCAGGTTTCAATCAGATTATAATACGAGGTGGTTTGTTTCATATATTCCAACTTCTTTTTTACATATGGAGAAAATGATCAGCTTTTGCTTTTCTTCAGATAGTTGCCATTAAAAGAATCAACTTCTAAATATATTTTGTGATCATAGTACAACATATATACATATACACATTCATATACACATGTAGACACACATTTATAATATTAATATCTTATAATTATTCTAAATGTTTTGCACCAAAACCAATATGTTCTAATGATTATATAACAAAATTTAGCTTCAAAATCATCGCTATTACTCTAATTTGTTGAATATATAAAATGTATGAAAAATATACTATTTGTTATCTAACATCTTGTAAAACAATGTATGTACTATTTGTGTTTCAAATTTTCCAAGTGATATTTAGTACTTATTTTGCTGCAAAGATCTATATTTGTACTTGCCAATGATTCATATCAAAATAAACAATAACATAGTTGTATTATTCACAGTAATTGTCGAACAAAACGTACATTTTGCATTCTCATTCTTTTGATATTTCGATTGATCATTGCTATTGCTTAATTTTAGATATCTTAAAGCAAAATGATTTAAGGTTATAACAAAATAGTTATTTAAATATAAATTTTATTAGTTCAAATATAATGAAGACCTTATCATAAGTTGAAAAAAAATAATTAGCCATTTTGCCTTTATGAATTCGTAGACCCATTAATTATATTTGTCCTTTGAAGTTATAAATATGCAACACGGATTGATAACAAAACTCAGCTAATATGATTCTACAAATTTTGTGAAGATTTTAAGCTCGTCTATTCAAAGAAAATACACATCAATTTCAAGATATATATGTGTGCAGGTATTGAATAATATTGTTTTCACGATATAAAGATCGGGAGCAGGTTCATTACATCATCCAATAACAATTAGGTTTTAGTATTTATAAATAAAAATGAATATGGTTACACTAGAATTATATTTTAAGAAGATAATCTAATAATAAAAGAAATAATATGTTAAACCAATAAAAATGTTTCATTCAATATATTTGATATTGTATCTAACGTTATAATGTAAGGGGATATGAGTAAATTTACACAATTGATTAATTTATTATATTTCTCTAAGTTAGCTAAGGAAATTAAACTAATAACTCGTTTTCAAGATAAACTCTTTCAAAACAAAACTAAGTTACGATGAATATGACAAAAATTTGATATATGTAGGATAGATTTTGATACGTACAAGATAAATTTTGATATTTGTAAGTTAAAGTGTTTTTGACTAATTAATTGAAGAGATAGCAATTAATAGAAAGAAAAATAAACTATTTAGTGTTTTACCATTATGTCATTTGTTTTCTCTTCTCACATTAAATACAACCATAAATAAAATATATATTTGTATACCAGACCAGATAATACTCAAGCACTAAGCATTTCATGTAGACTTTGGACTCTTATTACAATTAAGGAATTTGAATATAGTAACAGTAATGATCAAGTGTTGCATTTCAAGCTAGGGATAACTTTGAGAAGACGTTAGCGATGTAATCATGAATATATATATAAGCTGAACTCGATGATCCTTGTAAAACTTTCTTTTAAAAAAAGTGAATCAAATACAATTGATCTGGTCTGAGTATGATAGTTCTTTTGAACAATGAAGACATATATATGAAAGCTAAAAAAAATCATTATGAGGTGTTATCGGTACAAGAACAAGAACGAGTGCCTATAACACAATTACAAGCCATAGAAGGATTAGATATCCATAGACTTGAAACAACCCAAACCCGAGGGTGTCGGATTACTCATAAAGGTACAGTTTATTCATGCGCAACAGAAATTTCTAATTCTTTATAAACAAAAATAAAATAAAGCACTGTCTTTAACATAAAAGCAGTAACATAGATGGGATGTTAACCGTCCTAGGGGAACCTCGCCATAAACCAACAATTAGTCACCTGATGTGCATATTAAAAGTCAGTTAGACTGAGTGAGTTCTAATTTTAATAAAGCTACAATAAACTTTAACAATCTACAATAATTAAACACATTTAAGCAATTAAAGCACATCTAAATATCTATAACATCGTACTCTGTTATAGACTATAACACTTTATCACGAATTGTAACATACACACTATACTATATGCATTTGATCAACCACTTGCAATCTCACAAAGGCACCGTTGGTTTATTCTTTTGGTGACAGTGTTAACTTTAGACACCATATGTGACCACAACATTAACTTTAGGCGCCGTTTGAGACTTTAATGTTAACTTTAGACATTGATGTTAACTTAGCCGCAATAAGTCTCCTTTAGCTTTTATTATGCAATATGCATACCGTGAACACTTTATAAACACTTTAGCACTTTAAAAGATTACAATTACTTTAGCAAGCTTTATCATAATCAAACATGTTTGAAACATAATGTTTTACTTTGAAGACTTTAAGAGAGGTCTAGATACTCACCTGTCAGTATGGCTAAGCACACTATGAACTGTACTGATGACCGCCTTGAACTCCGACTAATCAAGTACAATCTGAACAAGGTTCACATGTGAAGATGTCACTTAAATTTGGGCGCATACTATCATGCTAAGGGCATACATTACATTGAACATAAACTCTAACTTGGAGTGCATACTAGTGCTGACGAGCGTAAATTTCCCAAGGGCTAATACTTGATAAGAAACGTAAACTATATACAAAACGCATACTATAAACCAAACGTACACTTAAAGTATGCGCTCAACCAACTAAGCGCTAACTTATAACCATGCGTGTTGTTTAAACAAACTGCATACTATAACGAAAGCACATACTATGCAATGAAGTGTAAACTTCAGCACAAGCGTAGGCTTTAAGCCAAGCGCATACTTGCTAGCTTTTCTTCGAAAAACCCTAGATCTAGGTTGTAAGTGGCGGCTGTGATTCCAATCCTCTAAACGAGTTAAGGTTCAAACTTTATACATCCATAGGATCCAAAGTCAATTCTACAACATTTCAGTGCAAAACCATTCATGTAAACCGAGCTTTATCCACTTCTATCCACAAAATAGAAAACATGCTTTAAACCCTTAAAACAAGGTATAAACAAGTTTGATCCTTACCTTTGAACTTCGGAATGATCAACGATGATCCGTTTATAGTTTCCTTCATTAGAACGTGAATCCATTTGAATCCGATTTCTCTCACTTTCTCTTTCTCTAACTTGCAACACATGGGGATGGTTACGGAGGATTAGGGTTTCTCCCAACCCTTTATACCCCATGCAAGTTACCTTTATTTTCCTTATGGGTTTTCCATCCCTAATTCCTTTTTGGCCTTAATTTCTCTTAACTTAACAAGTCCATCTTTTCATAAAATACCCATATTACATTAAATATTCTAGGTGTTACAAGACTCCTCTCATACAAGACTTAGTTTTGTACACTGACTATTACTATACCCAAGTAATGACGTCAAAGAACACGTTTGATATGCCTCTAAAAAAGAGGGAGATATTTGCCATGTCGTCTTTACACGTAAGCATAACATGCGAAGAAAACTATCACCAATTGAATGCATCGCCCCACACCAAGTTGGTTGATGCTAGAGAATATTCAATCAAGATTTTTAGTATCGGTGTGATAAATAGTACATGACACACTAAAAAAACTTCACTATGTATTTACTAAGTGTCACAATTAGTTCATCACTAAAGTTTAAAGTTTGTTCTGTAATGGGTCTTCTTCCTGATAGAAAGTTTCTTTTGGTGTCTATAAAAGTTAATGACATCAAAATTTATCATATTCAACTTTTAGAACCCATAATTTATTTTTTTATACATTGTCACTCAAGATATAATCTCATTAGTGGTAAATAAGGTCCACTAAAGCTTTGCATAATCTGAATACCACTTGAACATAGCTAATTGCGTAAGAGATAGGACTCTCAAAAACCTAGTCCATTACCATGGTCATAGCTTAGTAATAGCAGCCCAAGATACAAGTAAGATAAACATACGACAAAATTTAAGGATGTTAAATTTTGGGAAAAACTGAAATAAATGACGAGCTTCTTCCCTTAGAAAATTTAGATCTAAAGTGTAAGTGTAATGACATCTTCAATAATGTCATTATTGACGACCTCATAAAAAAGTCAAAAGCCTAAATGTGAAACCGGCCAACCCGAACATGAAAACTATTGATGATTATTTTGTGATCGAAACTTTTTATGTTAGTTGGATTTGCTTAATACCAAAGTAAAATCTTAATTAACATTGATATGATGCTGAGCCCCTAGGTCAGGGTTGGCCCATACGGGTCCATGAGATGAGACTGAACCTATGGAAGTTGTTTTGGATTTGCATGGTTGATTGACAACCACATGTGTAGGTCCCTAGAGGAGGATCTAGAACAACCTTATCCTTGTTACCGAACACACCCGCAAGTGCGGAATCCAAACAGGTATGTAAACGAAGCTTAAGAACACATAAACACGCAAAAGATTTAACGTTTAAAGCTTCAATGTATTCACCCAGAAGAGTTTGTTTACAAGATGTTTACAAGATGATACAAGATAAAACTCTCACAAACTCTCTGTGTGCTCTCACTGTGTTCCCTACTTTGTGTGTGAGAGTATCTCAGTTTATATAGCCCATACACCAAAACAGTCCCACGAAGAACTAGCTATGCCACGAAGAAAGGGTTCTTCGTGAACCTCAAACCACGAACAAACATACCCACGAAGAAGGTTCTTCGTGGGTTGCATGGCTAAAGCATGTTCTTCGTCCAGAGAGTTCTTCACCATGCAGGTTCTTCGGCTAAAACATGTTCTTCGTCAAGAGATCGCAGTCATGCAGATACAAACACAGCAGCTAACAGTTTGCATATTACAAATTGTTTCCCATCGAAAACATCGTACCAAGTCAGGATTGGAGGATATCTTGAACTCAATCTTCACTTAATAAAGCGGGCGAACCGAAACGAGCCGTATCCACATTAAATGGATCAACAACATGGGATCTAACCATCAATAGTAACTGATCATGAATACAACCGATCATGAGTAGTAATAATTAGCTATCGTCAGTCGATCAATGTTACTTTCATCAATGGCAACTTTGTTTAGCAGCAACCACAATCATCAGTGACTAGTGACTATGGGATGTTAGCACTAACTAGGGGATAAGCAATAACCAAGTTACTGTTGTTAGAAGTCAATCATCAGCAATAACTAAATTACAACTAACAACGTAGATACTTTTTAGTATGTTTCATATATGTTTTTCGTCTTCACATGTTCAAAGAAGAAAACAAATACTTGTTCTTATTTCTCTTTCATCATCATTATACTTAGTAAGTCCCAACAATAGCAAAGCTAAGGTAGAGTCTGAGGAGGGTAAGATGTAGACAATCTTATCTCTACCCCCGTAGAAATAGAGAGACTGCTTCCACTCAGACCCTCGACTCAACAGTAGATTTGCATCAAGCCATGGACATAAGGCACATGACACTCGGCAACCGAGACAAAAGCCGATTAGCGCATGTATCTCATGTCTTTCGGCTATCAACGCCACCACATGATGCATGATTAACCGTTCACCGCTTTTAACGCTATTTTTTACGAATTAGTAAAATAACGTTAAAATTATTGCAATTTCACTTTTGCCCCCCAAGCGTCCACACATATATACATTATATGCGCACACCGCAGGCGAGACGTTTCTTATTTCTCTTTGAATTATTCAATTAAAAACACAAAGACCATTAGAAGAATCAACCCTTACGAAATTGCTAATTAAGTGGAAAAACATAACTTATGATTAGTACGTATTAGTAAAAAAATAGCTGAGTTATGCGTCCTCTGTTAACTAGTCACAATTGTTGTAGCAACAATTAACTTAAGGCCATCATAAAGAAGTGAACATTTATTGATGCACTTAAACTTAAGGCCATCATAAAGAAGTAAACATTTATTGATGCACTTATTGAAATATAGAATAAGAACCTGTTGATTCTACATTAGGTGGTTGACAATTGAGAAATAAAGCATTTGTATAACCATGTAAGAACTTATGACGATTTCTTTGTAATATCCTAATAGTCATTGATTAATTAACTTTTGTGTTATTTTTCTCAATAATGTTTTAGTGACCACTTAATGCTCAGGAACTAGGAAGATTAATTATTGGATTCAAGATTAAGTTAAACCTATTACGATAATCAATAGAGTGATGAAATTGTGTCCTTCCCCATGACGTTAAAGATTCAAGTCCCATAATTGACAAAAAGAAGTCTAGATATAGAAGTGGGATTATTTGGTGTGTGAATTAGCCGTTCTTAAAAAAATTAGAAGTTTAGTGCTAAATTAGTGGCAATTTAGGGCGATATATATGAAATGAGAACTTAGATTCGATGGAAAGAAATAATATATACGTAGGATTCTAAGAATAGATTTATAAAAAAGCAACCAATTACAACGTTGGTTTGCTAATTCGATTGAACTCTAATTAGATTGAACTCCTCGCAAGTCATTTTATTGATAGCCCATGGTCATAGGAAATAAAGAAAGGAACTAATCGGACGTATTTAGCAATATCAAAGTGTGTCAAGGTGTGTTGTTAAAGTGACCTACATAGGGTTGCAACTAGATTTTATTATTTATTAGTGCTCAAAGATTTCAATTGAATCATGGGTATATATACTTAGTCAACAAGAAACAAAATATAAGCCGTATTTAAATAATCCCAAAGCCCTGAAAGCCTTCGTACCTAGCTAACATGTCCATCTATTAACTATTACGCAAGTGCTTGTAAATTCTAAGTATCAATCAATTAAACAAGTGCTTGTAAAGGCAAGTTTTAAAATGTTAGCTAGGCGATAGATTCTGTTGTGGTAATATCAAATAACGACCAATGCACTGCAAATCAGCTGACTTTCACTGACAGACATGATAATTCCTCGAAGATGGTGATGCCCGTCCCTGATCAGATTGTAACGGTCCATGGGGAAATGAGGCGTGTACAAAATTCACTAATCACCTAACAAATCACTAGCGGGTATATAACCGGTTGATTGCTGTGGCAATAGATTAGCGACATGCTCCTCACACAGAATCACAAACCATCTTAAAAGAATTTGCTTTTTTTTGGTTTTCAACCAACTCATTGGTGAGTTTTTTTCATTGGTAAATGTCGCTTTTATATATACTTAAGTCCGTTTATTTTACCAATTACTTTAGGTTGCTGGAAGTATAATGTATCCTTAGAATATTGTTGGGTGTGGATGCATGATTTGAAAATTACTGAATTAGCCAATTGGTTACTTAATTACTTGATGTATTAGGTTATCGGAATTAATATTTGTACAACGACTTGTATGCTTAGTTGCTACACTTTGTCGCGGTTCAATAATTTTATGTTTCAGCAACAACTCATGTAAGTAGATAGTACGTATAAGCCAGCCGATATAAGAAGATCATTTTTTATTAAGTTAGAATTAAGTAAGAATCCTTGCAAGATCAGTTAATTAAAAGATGACGAATAAGCAGAAAATTTGTTGATATAACTATGTAAGAACTTATAGAAAAGGTCAGATTGTGGTGATCACCACAGGTGAGTATAATTTGTGTATTCTTAATAGTACGCAGTCCTTTGTCCATAATTTAGGGCCAGTATTCATTTACCAGGGTGCGTGTTCAAGGTTCAGGAAAATATAAAAAACAAGAATTTGTTTTAACGGTGTATTAATTGGAATACTAGTAACGGGGTCTTAGTTAGAATACTAGTATCAGGTGTTTTAAAGGGGTTGGTGACCCATTGACAAAGACAAAAACTTTAGAAACATTTAGGTTTGGAGGTCTTGAAATCGAGTTCAAAAACGATAGGATTAAACAAAATCGCCTTTAGAAAATGTGTTTTAGTAATATGGTTAACAAATACGTTTGTGATACGTACCTTTGGCCCTCACACACCACCACCTCATGCAAAATATTATTGATATGATTATTATTCATCATGTCATTTAATAGTTATTTATTGTCATTTGGTCAAAGCAGGTGTAATGGATCACTTAGACAGTGGGTAGTTTGTTTTCATTCTCTTATTTATTGTAAGGTGTGAATTGTTACAAAGCATGAATGAAAAAATATGATTGTCTAATTTTCTCTCCAAAATTCTTTCTAGATTCCTTCTTAACTTTTTTGCCATTCAATTAGCGAGTGGAACCACATCATTTTGATGAATAATCATAATCTATAAATACTTGACAATTCATTGCTAAATGACAACCTGCTTTAACTGATTATACACACTTAATCACATACAAGAAAATTCAGCTTTTGTGGCGACAACGTCGCTAAATAGAGTGGGCATGCGGATTGTAAGCATTAGCGATGACATATAGGATGTCGCCGCTAATACTCAAAGTTCTAGCAGTGACATGACCTATCAACTCCAATCTGTCTATGATGGATATATGTGGTGATAAGATGTCTTCCCTTTATTTAAAAGGTACAAATATAAAAGTATTTAAAGGTAGGCTAGTTTGCCATTAAAAAAAACTGCTAATTCAGTCTAGTTCGGAGTTGATTTCCAGTTAATTTTCAGATATATTTGTGTCATTTTCTGGACTAAATAACTTACTTATTTTAGGACATAAGTATCACCAAAGAATTAGACATTATTACTTTTGTAAACACTCCATCTAATCTTTCTTAGAATATAGATACAATTAATATCATTATTTGCATCTGACGTTTTGTGTTTTGAACTTGTTCAGCATGGAGGAGACTATTGAACGTTATAGGAATCACGTAAAAGAAGTCCAACCCGAAAATTCTTCGAGTGTAGAAGATGCTCAGGTTTTTTTATATGATCATAGTCGTGTTTCTGAACTTTAAAACCTGACCAATTTTTCGTTCACTATCTTAGTTCCATCACTATAAAATGTTCCATTACACATTATTAAAATAATTAATCACAATAATTTTAATTTAATTTGTTCCTCCAATCACTCTAAAGATGTTCTTGTAGGGTTCTCTTTTGCAAATCTGGAGTTCTAATAATATCCTAACTATTCTCACTGTCACAAAACAATATCCTTATGTGACTTCAAACACGCAAATAGATTGGTTTATATGAACTTAAACTAATAAAAGCTATATGAATCATATCAAATTAAGTTGCTTAGAGTTACATAAAAGCTGTTCTTAGTAAAATTGTAAATCCTTTAATTCAAAATTTTTATTCAACTAGTCTTAATACCCCGTGTTGTGGGGCAGGGGGTATAAAACTATGCTAAGTAGTAACCAAACGACGATCAAAATCGGAAAAAAGACGTAAAATAAAAACACAAATTTTTAACACCCAGTATCTCACGTGACGCAAAGCGTAGACGGAGTCGAATTTATACGAATACATATTAGAAAGTCGTGGGGACCAAATGCGATCACCAAACATCATGTTTAGTAGCAATCAAACGGTGACCAAATTCGGGAAAAGCACAAAAGAAAAACTTATAGAAAACAAAACTAATTTAACTTTTGTGACAAATTATAGAAAATCAAAGTTATGTTAAAAAAAATTGAAAATCCTAAAATTTACAAAAAAAAAGAAAAAAAATTCCACACAATGGACAAAAATAAGCACTATTCATAACCATGTTATGAATTAATATAGTTTATAAATTTGTTAAAGTATGCAACGTATCGATGATAGTATTTTGCATCAGTGGCAGCATTTGAAGGATGAAACAGCAAGCATGGCAAAGAAGATAGAGTTACTAGAACTAGCAAAGAGGTTTGAATTCGTATTCTTGTTCCATTCAGTTCAAAAAACAAACTGTTTTTGTAAACCTAAGATCGGTGGTTCTCACGTAGCAACAACATGATTGTAACATCTTAAAATTGACAGAAAATTTTTGGGAGAAGGTCTGGGCTCTAGCACAATTGAGGAACTGCTTCAGATTGAACAACAGCTGGAGAGGAGCGTATCCATCATTCGAGCCCGAAAGGTTGAGTTTTTTTATGCATGAAAAAAAAGTGAGACTCAAGAACTATGTTGAACTTGAAAATTTTCTAGACTTATTTTGATTTTATGGTGTTTTAGATGCAAGCTTATAATGAACAGATTGAGGAGCTACAAGCAAAGGTACAATCTTCAATTTTTAGATTTACACGTTTATTTATTTACTACAGTTTCACTTGCATACCTCAATAACTAGACTTGCTAATCCCATATTGGTAATTAGGCTTTAATAAGTTTGAAAAAAAATCATGTCTATACACTAATAAATGTAGATTTTGCATAAACACTAGTGAAAAATTGCGATATATTCTTAAATTCGTGAAAAATGAATCATTATCTTCCTGGAAATTTCAGGAGAAATTGCTAGCTTGTCAAAATGCAACGCTTAATGGAAAGGTAAGTCTGTTCATTTATATGAATTTTATTTTAAATTACAGTTTATTTGTTTATTCTTTAGTTATTTTAAGTCTGTTCAACATTAAAGAAGAACCTTCAATTCGAAAGTGCATAGATACAGTCTTATAAACTGTAGATTAAAATGAACATGATGTAAATAACCTCAAATCTTTGATTCAGTGTCTCGGCCAAACCAAAGAAAAGACGGAAGAACGGGGGGAAAATTTACAAACTGCGGACCATGGTGAGAGTTCTGATGTTGAAACCGAATTATTCATTGGACTGCCCGAAAAACGGATGAGGCAAGATAGACCAAAATGAATACAGTTGATACCTAAAATACATATTTATATACCTATCGAGATCTATTATGCTATAGATCTTATTTGTGTTCAGTTTTATGGTTTATCCTTGAATTACAACAATGTTCATGTGAAACTAAATGTAATCTAATTTCGGTCGTTTGTACATATGAACATTTGATGGTGACCGCGTCATAAATTTTCTTGGTTGTGTTGTTTGGTTGCATCTTTTCTGGATTTCAAGAAATATAGTTATTTTGGCGTTCTCTACATTTTGTTCAGGTGTACTTTGTTGGCCTAGCTTTATATTCTCAGCTAGGGTTGTTCAAAAAGCTCGGAGCTCGTTCGAAGCTCGCTTGGATTTAGCTCGCAAAAAGCTCGCTCGATATGGCTCTGTTTAAAAGTGAGCCGAGCCGGCTCGGCTCGGTTAGAAAGTGAGCGAGCTCGGCTCGGCTCGTAACGAGCCGAGTTGGCTCGGTTTGGCTCGCTTTGTAACTCGGCTCAGTTTAGCTCGTATTATTATACTTATAATAAATTTTAATTTTATATACATTATAATATATTACAAAAAACTGATTAATATTTACATGTATATAGGTTTGTAATTTGATATCTATGACATATTTGAAGGTTGATTACCATACTAATGAACTAACATTATATTTCATTTTTAAAACTTATTTTGAATTGTTGAACTTGATTTTGGTTTGTAATATATTAGGTTGAACTTATTTTAAATATATTCTTTAAAGTATTGAATAATATTTTATGTTACTGAATTTTAAGAGGTATGTATTGATTTTTCTTTATAAAATCGAGCCAAACTAAGCCGAGCCGAGCTAGCTCGGTTTAAAACCAAGCCGAGCCCGAGCGTAGATTTTCAGCTCGGTTTCAAATCCGAGCCGAGCCAGCTCGGTTTATAATCGAGCCGAGCCCGAGCTTGGCCTGGCTCGCCTCGGTTCGGCTCGTGAACACCCCTATTCTCAGCCTTAACCTAGTTAACCTAGAAGAAAAAAGATTTTCTATATTTAAGATTTTGTATGGTACATTTATTGTTAATAATAAAAGATCAAAAGTTGTTCCATTTGGTGTTCATTCTTCTCTAAATATTCTTGGAGTTTGACCCGCTCAAAGGGTTAGCCTAACTCCGCTTAACGGGTCCCTATCGCAGAAATCTGAAAATGGATTCGGAGAGAAGCGTAACATTGTTTCACCTTTAACCGAGAGAAGTAATGCGACTTTTGAATTGTGTGGGGTTGGGCTTTCCATTATACATACTCTTCGAGTTTGTACCAATTAAACTTAACGAAAAGAAAATATCATATACAAGATCATAGATTAAATCATGTGAAGTTTGCTTTTAAAAAACTTACTGTTACTTTATTACAAATCTAACTTAAAATGTTTATTGTTACATTGTAATATTTTTCCCAAATATGTCTACCTCTAACATAGTTATCACTTATGAGTTTTTTTAGATATTGGATTTAAATAACCTCAGCTTTTACTGTTAGGATCCGAGTTTGGATAGATTGTATTGTTTTAACCAATTTGATAATAATATGATAAATCATAAAGAACTTTGCAGCGTAAGAACAGCTAAAACTTTATAACACAGTCAGTGAGAGAATAGTTTTCATCATAACATGTTTTTCATTAATCAAAAAGTTGAAATGATTACCAGATAACTTACATGTATGAATCACTAAACTCTTCTCAGACCGAGCTTACACACAGAAGAATGTACAATAAAGTAAAAGTGTGAAAAGCTAGATAGAACAGTACATGCACTGTCTATTTATAGTACATATCCTAACCACTGATCGTTTAAGGTGACATCATCTTGACAATGACATCTAACAACAATAACAAACTCTAACCTCTGCCTAACCTAAACACTGTATATCAAAGCACTGATGACCCTGACCACTGATAAGCATAAGCTCTGATGAAGTACTTGACAGAGGTTCTTCAAAGGACGATCAGACCTTTGACTTCCAGCAGACCTTTGACCCATCAGAGGTTTGGTGAATAAGCAGACTTTATAACTAGCAGAGCTTTGGCATAAGGCAGTTGTTAGGACTAGCAGCGGTTTGGTAGTCGGTCTTTGAGAAAAGTGAATCTAAACTCTGTTTATTCTGGATCATATAGAGCAGACCTGTTTTGGCTTTTTATCATCTGTTCTTTTGTAGGGTTCAATCCCAACAATCTCCCCTAGAACCGATGATGCCAAAACTCTTCTTTATTCATGATCTTTATGTCTCATCAGTTTTTCCCTGATTTGTTCTTTGAATAGTGATTCAAAGTTCAAGGAAACTTCTTCATCCTCATCCCTGCACAGTTGTAGTTCTAAAAGATCCTGAGGTCAGCTACACCCAGGCTTAGTGCATCCTTCCTTGGCATACTCACAACTTTCCCATTGGACCTGAGCAGAGTCAATACATGGGTCTTTTTATCAGAGAGCCACTTTAGTATTTTTGAGTTCAATGGGTTTCTTGGGAGAGGAGTTATTTGTGATGAGAATTGAAAAGGTGAACTTTTTGAAAGTCTTTGAAAGAGATCTTCTGAGTTAGGTAAAGACTTCAATGGTTCTTTATTCAAGTCAGTCAAAGGTTCCTTAGTGATAGCCTGCTTACTTTTGTTAGCATCCCTTTGCTGATCTTGCATATCCATCTGCAGCTGCCTCTTCCTTTGGTTGAGGGCTTGAATGGCTGTTTCTAAGACTAGATCTGCACTTAGGTTCTTAACATCTTTCCAATCTGGTGCATTCTGTCTTATTTGAGGGTCTTTCTTCATCCTATCAATTCTATCTGCTTCTTGTTTGAGAGCTTGGATGGACCACTCTTTGAACTGGTTCTCCTTAGCTTGATAGGGTTTTTCTTTCATGATAAATTTGATGAGGTTTGCCCTTTGCTTCTTTTGAGGATCATCTTTTGGAGATTCTTTAGTCATTTTCTCATTAAGCTCTTTTGCATACTCTTCTAATTTCTTGACTTTGCTTAGCTCATGCTGCTCCAATCTTGTTAAGTAAATATTACCTTTCCCTTTGCTTTCTTCTTTTGCTATGTTTTTGGCTTGTCTAGTCTTTAGTTTTAGATAATCCTCAAGGGTTTTGGGATTTCTATAACCAAGAAGAGATGGGAAGGTTCTTTTGGATGGATCAGCTTCTGTATAGAATTTTAGCATCTCTCCTTTTATTGCAACCAACTCTAAGGGATATGATGTTTCCATAGGAATATTTCTTTTTGGATTTTGACCTTTGAGTGACTCAGCAAAGCTGATTTGTTGTGATGATGAATGGGTGATAACTGGTTTTGGATTTGTTTGGACAACAAGTGAAGATGGTATGTCATCATTATTCCTTGTAGCCATTCTTCTTCTTTTTCTAGCATAGACCAGTTTTGGTGCAGGGGCATTTGTGCAAACCACTGCTGTCGTAACATCTGTTACTTTAACAGGTGGTTGCTGAGATGAGGAAGACAACAAATTGTCAGTGGTTGGCCTTTTAACACCAACACTGGTTTTGAGACCAGCAGTGGTACCCTCTGTCTCCTTCTCTTTTATCCTGACATGACTTTGGTCGATCCTCATTTGTGTATCTTCATCATCTGCTTGAATTTTCAGGGTTTCATCACCTCCCTTTTCCTTTTCTTTGACAGATGTTTCAGCAGAAGTTACTGAGATATTTTCCTCAGAGTCATTTTTCTCCCCCTTTTTGGCATCATGAACTCTTTCGAAGATATGTGCAGGGGTAGTGCCAGGAATGAGAATTTTCTTGATCACTTTAAGCTCTTCCTGTGTGTCTTTATACCTTGCCTCAACTTCTTCTTTGAATGTCTGCACTTTTGAATCATATAACTGATTAGCATGCTGAATGTGTTGTTGAAGCAGAGGATACACTTGTGTTACAATTTTGGTGGCTTGAGCAGAGGATTGAGCAGTGTTTTGAGATTTTGCAGAGTGTGATATATGTTTCAGCAGATTTTTGATATCTCCCACTGATGCCTCAATCTTTATGACTTTATCCGTCAATTCCTTATGTTTTAGCTCATCTCCTAAGTTAATA
Organism: Scalesia atractyloides; assembly: GCA_947069175.1. Classification (NCBI taxonomy): domain Eukaryota; kingdom Viridiplantae; phylum Streptophyta; class Magnoliopsida; order Asterales; family Asteraceae; genus Scalesia; species Scalesia atractyloides. The sequence continues at coordinate 14,900,513 of CAMTDV010000021.1, read as the reverse complement.
GGATCATCTGAACTCCTACCCAACGTGGTAGTTTTATCTAGGGTATCATGAGCATGTGATTTATTACTTGCTTCAACCTTAGATGCCCATTTTTCTTGGTACTGGGGTCTTCCCACTGCAGCAGAGGTTACCGGGGTAGCCTCAACAGTGGTTGCCTTCAAATGAGACTTATATATGAAACTACTGTCCAGATGTAAATTAGTGGATTCAACATCTGTAGTAGCTGCTCCAATTGAACTATCAACAGGGATTTCGTGAAATCCAAGTGATATAGCCTCCTCAACTATTTGTGGGATAACCATTTGATTTTTATCAGACACAGCCATTGTGGAAATTTTGCTCTCAGTGATGTGTTGGTGAGAGTGGCCTTTTTGTGACTGACTATCAAAGGTTTCAAACAGTGATGTGGTGGTTGAAGTGATTTGGAATGTGGAGAGTGATGTGGAAAGCAGGTTTGTCCTGGGAGATGGACATTTTAACATACTCTCAAATGAGAGTGACGTTATCAATTGTGGGATCCCTATGCTTACAACATGTTCCTTTTGTGAGGAATCATGAGAAGTTGTTGTTTTGGGTGGAGATCTTTCTACCATCTGCTGTGAAGAAGTAGCAGCAGTGGTTTGATGTGACTTTTGTGATGTCACTTGATTAACTTCTGGGATCTCATCTTCCAGAAGGTCCTTTTTGATAGGTTTGGTGGGTTTTGAAAGTTTCTTTTTGGTCTTTTTGGTGGTTTTTGGTGTGGGTTGCACAACAGTGGTTGTGCTGCTGTGGTCACCAAGAGCAGTGGGCTCAGCAGCTGGGATCTGAGGAGCAGATGTGGACTCATCTAAATTTTGCTCAGACTCCCCTGCTTGTGTTTTTGAAACTTTTGACTCTTTAGCCATAAGGCGGGTATACATTTCAGATGATAAGTTATTTATTTGAAAAGGCACACCTTGAACAAGAACATGTGCACTTTCTTTTGGGATTTTCTTTTGTAAATAATAACTTAAAAATCTAGGAAATATCAGAAAAGCATTTTCCTTTTTGTTTTTCATATTTTCTAAATTGGTTACCAAATCATTAAATAATACTTGAGAGTAATTGTAATCTGATTTAGACAAAATGGCATACCCCAAGTATTGAATTTTCAATGGTATCTCATCAAACTCAGTGGTCTTATTGGAAACACATGTGAGTAGGGTATGAAACAAAAATTTCATAGGAGGTGGGAATTTTCCCTTTTTCATGGTAACTTTTGATAAATCTCATGTATAACCTTTGTTTTTCAAAACAATTTGATACTCACTTTTAGGGAAAGAAGTTTTACCTTCTAGATCGTTCATCTGAAAAACCTCTGAGATGGTTTGTGGGGGTATTGGAACCAAAATCCCTCCCACTTTTGACGTGATTGCCCAAGGTTTTTGATTCGGACTTTCAATCGCAGCATTTGCCCACAAATCTCTAAGGGTATTCTGATAAATCGGTGCGTTTCAGGTTAACAGAGTCTTGTACTTTGAGGAAGACAGTATATCAATGATTTCGTGAAACTCGGTATTCTTCTTCGTCTTCTCAAGAGTACAGAGAAAATTATGTGGATTTTTGATGTTGAGAGTGTGTTTTGGTGGTTCCTGTGTTGATTTCGCTTTAGGTGCCATGATTATCAGATGAAATGATCTTGAGATTTTTGAAATGGCACAGTAAAAGTGAAAACTCTGTTTGTGGATGAAATAGGGTTTTATAGAGTTTTCAAAAAGTGATGATGACGTGGCATCTGATGCAACAACTGTCAAATAACATCTATCCACGTGTAACCCCTGTTTGACAATGGAAAACAGTTGTTTGGCTAACCATTGACAGAGTAACTTATCAGTGGTTGTGACCAAATGTTTATACTATTAGAGGTTTGCATTAATGGATAGATTTTTCTAAGCAACAGTGTTTTTGTGCTATCAGAGCTTTGAACAGACTTTAAGTACTTTATTGAAAAATTCAGGGTTTTAACTATTTTTAAGGATGAATTTCTGATTTTCTAGAAACTTTTTTTGCAATTTACACATGAATCACAAAAAAATTGTTTTTAATCCATGCCTAGATATCAAACTGTCAAATGTGGAAGCATCAAGTGCTTTTTGTCAACACATCTGCTAGTTGATCTTTGGTATGGACATGTTGTAAAGAAATCAGACTTTTTTCATAGCAATCTCTCACAAAATGATGTCTGATTGTCAAAGAGTTTGTTAAAGTTTTAATAATTTGCAAGGATAGTTTTGACAGACCATAATGTCCTTCTGAGATTTTCCAATGACATAAGGCTTTAAACTTTTTCAGTCAAAGCTTCATTCACATGCTCGTCCTTGTGTATAGACACTTTACAGGCTTTGGCAGAGGTTGAATATCTCAGATGGCACAACTATTTTGTCTGTAGGGACATGTTTTCAAGGACACTTGAATCTGATTTGAACTGGTTATCATCTAGAGTCCTCTTGATTCACTATCAGTGGAAGTATCTTCCCTTTCTAAAAATAGGGTTCTACTTCAGGCATGTACTTAAGTTTTGTCTATAAAAAACAAGCAAAACTCAAGGTGTATTATCTTCAACAAAAAATTCAGAAGAGCAATACACGATCTGATATAAACATGAAATTTCTACTATAAAACTCGTAGAAAATTTCGTGATACGTGAATCAATTAGATCTGATAGATTTCCAGCAATCCTTTTGATAAATTTATGAATTAAGAGTTCATCTCAGTCACTCATATGAGACTGATATGGATCCTCTTCATCAAAATAACCCCAAAATCAACATAGACTCGAACACAAACAATAGAACCACATGAAACATGAATTTCCACACAATTTCGACTCCATTTTCAACAATTAAGAATAGCACAATATCAATGAGATCGAGCTGATCTTCTTATGTCAAATTGACGATTAGATCAAATTTGACTGACCAAGCCTAAATACCAATTGTTAGGATCTGAGTTTGGATTGATTGTATTGTTTTAACCAATTTGATAATAATATGATAAATCATAAAGAACTTTGCAGCGGAAGAACATCTAAAACTTTATAACACAATCAACGAGAGAATAGTTTTCATCATAACATGTTTTCATTAATCAAAAAGTTGAAATGATTACCAGATAACTTACATGTATGAATCACTAAACTCCCCTCAGACCGAGCTTACACACAGAAGAATGTACAATAAAGTGAAAGTGTGAAAAGCTAGATAGAACAGTACAGGCACTGTCTATTTATAGTACATATCCTAACCACTTATCGTTTAAGGTGACATCATCTTGACAATGACATCTAACAACAATAACAAACTCTAACCTTTGCCTAACCGACCCTAACCACTGATAAGCATAAGCTCTGATGAAGTACTTGACAAAGGTTCTTCAAAGGATGATTAGACCTTTGACTTCCAGCAGACCTTTGACTTCCAGCAGACCTTTGACTTCTCAACAGACCTTTGACCTATCAGAGGTTTGGTGAATAAGCAGACTTTATAACTAGCAGAGCTTTGGCATAGGGCAGTTGTTAGGACTAGCAGCGGTTTGGTAGTCGGTCTTTGAGAGAAGTGAATCTAAACTCTGTTTATTCTGGATTATATAGAGCAGACCTGTTTTGGCTTTTTATCATCTGTTCTTTTGTAAGGTTCAATCCCAACATTTACTTTTACCAATTGGTCAATAACACTCCCAACTTTTAAATCATGAAGTTTGCTTTTAAGAAACTTATTGTTACTTTATTACAAATCTAAGTTAAAATGTCTAATGTGACATTGTAATTTTTTTTCCAAAATATGACTACCTCTAACATAGTTATCACTTATCAGTTTTTTTTAAAGATATAGGATTTATATAACCTTAACTTTCCCAATTGGCCGATAACACTCTTAACTTTCGATTTGTACACCAACACTCCCAACTTTCAACTTTTTGGCCGATAACTCTCCATAACTAACTGAACCTTAACCCATCAAAAATGCCACGTTAGCTATCACATCATTAAAAATGACACGTCATTTGCCACGTAAGCAAAAAGGGCCACATAAGCAAAAACTAACTGGGTTAGTGTTCAGTTAGTCAGGGAGTGTCATCGGCCAATAAGTTAAAAGTAAGTTGAGAGTGCTGGTGTACAAATCGAAAGTTTGGAGTGTTATTGACCAATTGATGAAAGTTAGGGTTATTAAATTCCATATCCCGTTTCTTTTAACAGTAAATTAATATACTTATATTAACTATCAATACATACAACTTACAGGATTTAAACTCTCTACCTCTATGATAAAAGAGAGGGTTACCTTACGTCCTTACCGTTGTCCCATATTCATTTAGAACACTTATGTTATCAAACTTGACTAATATCCTGATCTACGTGCATTTTAATATTTTATAAGAATAAATTAGTTTTAATTATTATAAAATGTAATGTAGTGGTATACTAACACATTTTTTAAGTGATGGGAGTAATTCTCAATTTGTAAAACTTTGTCGGGCTTAGTGATATCATTTTACATGTGTTCTCTTAAGATATAGGCATTGCATTATCCCATAGGCTTTCCAAGTTTTTCATCACATATATTGGGATTCAATAACGAACAATTCATACATTTGTGTAGCTTGTAAACTGAATGATTATAAATAATTTTAAGTTTTATTTTACATTGAGATTATAGAATGTTTAAAAATGATTATGAATATAGATTTGATTATGTGACAAACCTTATTGGAGCTTAGGTAGTTGTTTCTAAAAGTTTTTAAATCTCATTTATTGAAGACTTTGATTGAGAGAGTGTCAGAACTTCAAGTATCTTTAAAGAACAAGCGCAGTTTTATTAATAATCACAAGAACGATTACAAGAAGAGATTAACCAGTTGTCACAGATTTAACTGGTGAATTCACAATAACAAAAAATTATCAATAAGACGATCTTCGTACAGAAAGTGTAATCCTCACGAATGTAAGTGTGAGGAAGAGAAAGAGAATGATCAGATTGTGTAATAGAGAGAGACAGATGTAAGAAGGCTGATCTTTACAGGAACCCAATGAAGCCTCTCTTTATAGCCAAGAGAACCACAAACCCTTAGGCCCAACTGAGATGCTTCACTTCTAATCAGCCCAATAGCACAACGGCTCCAAAAACCAACTGGGAACAACTCACACCTCATATGACAAAGGAAAAGATGAAACATATAATTAGAAACATATCAATATACAAAATTAGCTAGACCAACATTTAAACTCATGAGACAAGATTATATAACTTTAACACCCCCCTCAGTTAAATGTTTGAACAAATTTGTAAGACCTAGGACTTCGACATTTCATCATGGCTTCTTGGCATTAAGCCCTTTGTGAACATATCCGCGAGTTGAAATTCAGACTTGGTGCCAACAGTTTTAATGATACCATATGCTATTTTTTTCTCGCAAGAAGAACAAGTCAACCTCAAAGTGTTTTGTTTTATCATGAAAAACAGGATTTGCGGCTATGGAAATAGCTGCACTATTATCACATCTTAATGTTACTGGAATATCGACTTTTACCCCCACCTCTCTCAAAATATTTATTAACCACATCAATTCACAGGAGGCACTGCACATGGACCTGTATTCTGCTTCAGCACACGAACGGGAAACCACACTTTGTTTCTTACTTTTCCAAGAAACTAAGGAGTTTCCAAGAAAGATACAATATCCTGTGACAGATTTTCTACTGTCAACACACTTTCCCTAGTCATAATCAGCATAAGCAGTTAGTTGAAATAAATCACTTTGTTTAAACATAATACCAGAACCAGGAGCACTCTTTAAATACATCAGCAGCCTAAAGGCTATCTGAGAATGAACCTCAGTTGGCTTGTGCATATACTGAGATAGGTAATGAACGGCATAGGCGATATCTGGTCGGGTATGAGATAGGTAGATAAGTTTGCCTACCAACTTTTGATATTCAGTAACGTTAACATCGTTTAAGTCTTCACCTATGCTTAACCGTGTCAGGACATAATTTTGTTCTATGGGGCAATTGACGGGTTTGCATCCACTCATACCATATTCGTTTAAAAAGTCCATACAATATTTTCTATGAGACAGGCAAATCCCATCAGCATTTTTAATGACCTCGATGCCAAAAAAATATTTTAATAAGCCAAGATCCTTGATCAAGAATTCCTTTTTTAACAAGGATTTTACTTTATCAATTTCACTAGAGTTATTTCCGGTTAGCACAATGTCATCCACATAAACTAACAAGACAACAAATATTGAGTTATCAGATTTGACAAACATAGAGTGATCACATTTAGATTGGACGAACCCCATTTTAACTAGAACTTGAACCAGTTTTTCATTCCACATACTGGGAGCTTGTTTCAAACCATATAAAGATTTTTTTAGTTTACATACTTTATTTTTACTATCAGCGTTTAAACCTTCAGGTAGGTTCATGTAAACTTCCTCTCTAAGGTTACCGTAAAGAAACGCATTATTAACATCAAGCTGGTAAATTGGCCAGTTATTTTGCACAGATAGGCTAATAATGCATCTTACTGTGACCATCTTAACCACAGGAGAAAAGGTCTCCTCAAAATCTATGCCTTCAACTTGATTAAACCCTTTGGCAACCAGCCTAGCTTTAAACCTATCAATTTCACCACTTGATTTATACTTTACCTTGTATACCCACTTACACCCAATAGGTTTTTTTTCCTAAAGGAAGGTCAACTATTTCCCAAGTGTCATTTCTATACAAGGAAGATAATTCATCATTCATGGCATCCAACCATCTTTTATCTTTACAAGCCTCTTTATAAGAAATGGGTTCAACAATTTTATTTAGATTCACAGCAAAGCACATATTGTCACTAGATAGATTGGCATAGCTAATAACTTTATCATAACTATACTTAGCGTTACCAACAACAAAATCATTAAATCTTTTTGGGGTAGAAATATGTCTAGTAGACTTTCTAGTATTAGGTTGATTACCCTCAGGAAGGACTGATTCGTCATTTGTACCACTAGACTCAACCCACACAGACTCATTTGGAGACTCATTATGATGCTGAATATTAGCCATTCCATCTACATCAGATGGTTGCTGAGTATCAGCAACATCAACTTGCTCGTTTGAGCTACTGTGTTGCTGTGTCTCAGGTACTGAATCAGCGAACTCCTTCTCTTCATCATCGGGATTTATATCACTTGAGAGTTCAAAAACGTCAAAAAAATTGAGTGATTTAAAACATTTGTTCTGTCTAGATCAGACTCAGAAAAGAATTTGGCCTTGAAGTGAAAAAACAGTTTTATAAAAACTGACATCTCTTGAAAAGAGAATGTCCTTTAATCTAGACTCCAAACTTTGTAACCCTTTTTAATATTTGAATATCCCATAAAGACACATCTTTCAGCTATTTCTTCAAGTTTATCAGTATTATTTAGAATTGTAAAATAAAACAGACATCCAAAAACTTTCAAGGGATCAAGAGAAGGTTTAAAGCCATATAACAACTCATATGGGGTTCTACCACCTAACACAGAAGAGGGAGTCTTGTTAATCAGATATGAAGCAGTAAGGATACATTCAGAACAAAACCTCAAAGGAATACCATATTGAAACAACAAAGCTCTTGCCACATTCAATAAGTGCATATGTTTCCTCTCAACAATTCCATTTTGTTGAGGGGAATAAGTACAAGATGTTTGGTGAATTATACCGTGAGTTTTAACACAATTTTCCATTTGAAAGTTCATAAATTCTGAACCATTGTCACTTCTAAAGGCTCTAATATTAGTTTCAAACTGGGTTTTAACTAAGTCATAAAAAATTTTAATGTTATCAAACACCTCAGTTTTAGACTTCATCAAATAAACCCAAACAAACCTTGAATAATCGTCCACAATGGTAAGAAGAAATTTGTAACCATCTATACTAGGTTTTCTATAAGGACCCCACACATCAAGGTGAACTAAGTCACCGACTCTTTTAGACTTGTGATCACTTAAGGGAAAAGGTATTATATGTTGTTTAGCCTTGTGACATATATCACATGGTTCAGTTTGACCTGTTTCATTTTTAAAATTTAACACATGTAAGACTTGATCTGAGGGTTGACCAAGTCTAGAGTGCCAGAGCTTTATTGTTTCAGTCTTATTAAAGCACACAAATGGAGAGTTGTTAAAGTTACCACATAAATAAAGACCATCAGTTTGTCTACCAATCACTAGGTTTTTCTTTAAGGACACATCCTGAATATAACAGTTTTGTTCATCAAAAACAACTTTAAGCTTGTTATCTTTAGCTAATTTATGAACATAGATCAAATTCGCACAATATTAAGGGACAACAAAAACATCCTTTAAAACCACATCTTTAGACAATTTAAAGTATCCAATTTGTTTAACTTTAGCATTAGTCCCATTAGGGTGTTTAACAGAAATATCACATTCAGAGACATCAACTAAGTTAAACATGTTATTATTGCTCATAACCATGTGTTGATTTGCACCAGAATCAACAATCCACTTTAGTCTATTTTGATGGAAAAAGGCAGAGTTAAAACAGTAAAAGTTTTTGTAAAAACCCAGAGATGAAAGGCACAATAACTCTTACCTCCCATATTAGACTTAGATATATCCTCCAACTTATTCTCATTGAGTAAACCTAACAATTTTGAAAACTGATCAGCAGTTAAAGTATTCAAAGAAGCACTAGCAGTTTTATCATTCACATTATTTACTACAGAGTTATTAGCAGACGCACTGGTTTTTGACAACTTAGGGCTGTTCTAAATTGGTTTAGGTCTATAATTAGGAGGATACCTGTTAAGTTCAAAACATTTTTCAATCACATGACCAATCTTATTGCAGTGAGTACACTTTAGATTGGGATTAGGACCTTTGTTAAAACTTTTTTATTACCATTATATTGTGTTGCTTTTGCAACAAAACCAACATTAGGCGTTTTTGAAGATTTATTTGAATCCCTATGTGATTCTTTTCTGGATATGATTGAAAAAGCAGTTTTAACAGTGGGTAAAGGATCTCTTGTCAACAAATTTGTCCTAACAGGTTGGTAAATATCAGCTAATCCTATCAGGAACTGCACAAGTTTGATCAGTTGACTAAATTCATTATATTTAGTAGAAGCAGCACATGTACAAGAAGGTAACTGAACCATGGCATCAAATTGTTTCCACTTTGTGTTGATTTTATGATAATATTATGAAACACTAGAACCATTTTGACTCACAGAGTTAATTTTCTGATATAACCCAAACACAATTGACCCATCAACCCTGTCATAAGTGTCCTTTAAATCACTTCACACTTCACTAGCGAGTCTTGAATAAACTTGACCAACATATAACTCCTCAGAAATGGAATTAAGAATCCATGTTAAAACAACAGAGTTACATCTATCCCATTGACTAGCTAGAACGTCATCAACAATGGATTTGGTACAAGTACCATCCACAAATCCTGACTTGTTTTTAGCCATTAGAGCAAGTTTCATAGCCAAACCACATAGTTCTCAGTTCCTTTCAATTTAACATTCACAATGGTAAGACTACTAGAGTCACTAGCATGTAAGTATAGAGGATCACTAGCATAAAGTTTATTGACTAAAGTAACAGAAGATTCACCTTTTTCACCTTTATCAGACATAATAGCAAGTAATCACAATGAAGCACAAGTAGACAATAAAAAAATAAACACAAATCAGGAACAAAATAGTCTTAAATAAAGGCCAACAAAACCAGAACAAGGGTCCGATCAGAGGTTCGTCACTCAAAAGGTGCCTCCGCAGACAATATCCAGGGAGCTATAGACACAAGGACAAAAAACATAACCTAAATGCAACATAGTGAACCCTCTCTGTATCCCAAATCAACAAACCGGTCTATCTAAACCCGGCAACAGTATGCCTAGACCCAAGACTCTCGTGAATGCACAATAATAATAAGCAAAAAAAAGAGCAGGGGTAAGGAACAATCTCACTCCGGCAAATAGCCTTGTAACCTTCACTTAGGGTTACAAGGAGCTGATGATAAGACCAGAGTCGAGAGAAGAAAAAAACTATGTTGGTTTGCCCTAATAATAGAGACCAACGAGAGGCTGTTGCAGATGAACACCAAAGAAACCTTAGAAATTAGGGTCCCGCCTCTAAGACAGGTACAGTCTCCAAACGAACAATAGCCACCAAGATCTGGACTCGGCAGAGCCTCCGCATTACCAGGACTCCAAGAATCACCGGAAAACACCCAAAAACTTCTTTCGATTAAACGTAATCAGAAACCATAGATTTGATTGCCAACAATCAACCTCACAATATACGCAGCGGAAGGACACCAGAGCACCGAATCAACCTCGGAGCTCTGCTACCATGTCAGAACTTCAAGTATCTTTAAAGAACAAGTGCAGTTTTATTAATAATCACAAGAAAGATTACAAGAAGAGATTAACCAGTTGTCACAGATTTAACTGGTGAATTCACAATAACAAAAAATTATCAATAAGATGATCTTCGTACAGAAAGTGTAATCCTCATGAATGTACGTGTGAGGAAGAGAAAGAGAAGGATCAGATTGTGTAATAGAGAGACATATGTAAGAAGGCTGATCTTTACAGGAACCCAATGACGCCTCTCTTTATAGCCAAGAGAACCACAAACCCTTAGGCCCAACTGAGATGCTTCACCTCTGGACCAGCCCAATAGCACAACGGCTCCAAAAACCAACTGGAAACAGCTCACACCTCATATGACAAAGGAAAAGATGAAACATAGTTAGACCAACATTTAAACTGATGAGACAAGATTAATAATTTTAACAGAGAGAAAGTGTTTCAAGTAGCACCATAAAGAGCTTGTTCTACTTACAAAATGTGCATGCAAGTGTCAACACTACATCATTAGCCGGGAGTTGGATCCACTCCATAATGAGTCAAACACAAGACCACTGAACCCCAATCATCCACAAACTAAAACTCAATGTCTCGTCCATACAAGAACGTCGCGCAACGCATGTAAGATAAGTATGTGACATTCAACTTTTATGTCAATTCATATTTTTCAACCATCATTAGTCTACCAAAGTCACTTAAACAAATAAAGCTTTGCCATACAATTCTTAAGAAAAACTCCAACTTTAGCTCCTATTCTCCTAACCTTGGCTACATTTTCAACATGTGTGCACAAATACAAACAAAAAACCAATGTTTTCATGGTCGGTTGGTTCGACTTAAAACTGGTCTGATAGGTTGAACCGGACCGGTCAGACCCTCGGTTCCCGGTCCGACCGGCTGGTCCGTTGCGTTTTCAAAACATTGCAAAAAACTAAAGCAAAATAAAAAAAACATGATATAATTAACTATAGTTTATGATGCAATTGTACCTTAAACTTGTGTTCTAAATTTTTTGACACATTATCAAGTATTTTACTCTTACCATATATTTGTTCAAGTTGCAAAGCTACATTTTTCAGGAGCATGTCAATGTTGTTTGGTTTTTACTTTGAACCACGTCAACTAGAAACTATATTGTTGAAGATGGCTCGCGCGCTGGAAGTTGCACCAAGTTAAAAAATGTTTTGACAATAGAGAAAAGGAATAAAAAGAAGAAATGTTGTGAATAGAATTAGAGAGTGCTCCTCTCTAATTCTGGGAACAAAGTTTTTCGATTTAGGATTTTCTCTATGTCAAAATGAACCCAAAAGTATCACCTTATCATGACCCAAACTAGTAACACTCATGCACTTAATCTTGTGAAAACAAGAATTAAGTGCATTTAAAATGGATACTAAGTTGTCAAAACATAGCCTCCTTTTCAGTTAATGACCCTTTTGAAATTGTCGAAGGATTAACTCATAGTGTGAACTAAGCTAACCAGAGCACTGATACTTAGTGGCCGCGCCACTTCCGTTGGCCTGCACCAGTAGCCCTCCCGCCAAATTTGTGTCGGTGCACATCTGTGCCATCACGCTTCAGGTCTCCCCACTAGCCTCGATTTGTGCTAACAAGGCGCGCGCATGCGCTACCTGGACTAGAACCGACGCGCCACACACCCGAATTAGTCATGCCTTCGCGCTCCTTGGTCCACGGCACAATGAAGCTATTAGATGGCCTGCCACAACATGCCACATCATCCGTGCCTTAGCATCCGTCATCGGACCTGATGACTCACACCAGGCACACATTTTTCCTTGTCACACATGTAGCAACAGTGAAGTGCACTCACATAAGTTGCATATTAATACTTATCATAATGTATGTTAATATATATGATAAGGAATGCAATTAGTGGGTGCCGACGCCCTCAAATCCTTAATTAGATTAGATCACCGGCTCTGCAACTTCAGGTACATATAATGTATTTTGATTTTGTATTAGATATTTACAGAATAAACTAAGTATTATATTAATTGTTTGACAAGTTCAATATATGTTAATAAAAAAATTATGACATAAATACACTTGTAAATGTGTTTGAGAATAATTGATGACGAATTAAAAGTATCCTTACATCTTTAATTTTAACTTATTATCTGTGAGACTGTGATTGTGAATTATAACAAAAACGAGATATATTGTTGTTCACTTAATAAGTAGAACCATAACGAAAAATATCAGTACAACCTTAGCGAAAAAAGTTAATAGTACTTTAAAAGTTTTTGCATAGATGGAGGGTATGTATACCTTTCGGGGAAAAGTACTTTACAAATTTGTAAATCTTTTATTAGTCACTTCAAAATCACACTCCTAACTGTAACTCTTTTATTAGTCACTTCAAAATCGCACTCCTAACAAACTAGAGTGAATATATTACTTGCACTCTTAACAAAGTAGAGTGAATATATTACTTTTATATATATTATGTATTTGGCTATCTATAATCTATAATATAGATATTGTAAAAAAAACATAAATTCGTTTTTACATCCATCCGAAAAACATGTAAACGAATACAAATAACTCCTACAAAACACCGATACAGATACTGGTGTTCAATTAGTATCGGTGACGTTCATTATGGTACCGACACTCAATAGTTTTATTACACAAAAGTTGTCTCACATACCCTAAACATTTAAGTATTGTTACAACAACAACAACACCAACGCCAACACCAACACCAACACGGATACCGGTATTAATGTTGTTCGGTCGGGATCGGTGTCGTTCGTGAAAAACAACACCGGGGCGTTGAGAAAAAAATTAAAGTCACGTTTTACATTGATTGAAAACCAACAAAACAAATACCAATACCGGTAACCGCGACGCATTTTCTTCCAAAAAAATTGACGAACGAAACTTATAAAAAAAAATCAAATGTATAAAAACTTAGACATATTAAAATAACATAAAAGAGGTGAAATTAATATTGGAGAAAAGAACCAAACCTTATGGGAGTGGACTCTTGGTAACCTGTGTTATGTAATGTCATGCAGCGCCACTTCCTTGTGCCTATATTAGTATACGTTGTCCGAAATCAAGGTCGTTAAATAACAAAATGATGCGTCATATTTTACATATATGTATATACACAAACTAAAATGAATTGAAAATAAAGAAAATGGAAAAAGGGGAAGGGTCATGTCTTGAACACGAGTCTTGTGGAACCAAACTCTACGACTTACCACTCGAACATGAGGGATTAGTTTTCATGAATAGTATCCCCTTTCAATAAAAGTTGGCAAAAAATGTAAGAGCGAAAGAAAAGGAATATCAACAAAACCAATCAGTGTAACTTATCCGGTAGGTGTTTTAATTGCCTTATTAAATTATATGGCCAGTAGGTCGATAAAAGGCTCATTTGGAATATGTAGTTGGGTTTATCCGATAGGAGTGTTCTATATATTGTGCACATCGATATTTTGTTGACAATTTTTAACTAAATAAGAATAAGTTAAACCAAGATCTAAAAAACAAACAAAAGAAAATCCCAAAGTTAAACCAACATACTATGAGAACCACATCATGGGTGCCCACACAAACTTTAGGTATACATTATTGCGCTGAACCACATCAATAGGTGCATCTTGGTTGTCCTCCGGCCACACAGTTGTGTTTACAATCACATTCTCCATCTTCTTCAAGCTATTTGGGTGCAACTTACTATTGACAATGTATTCTTTTATCTTCTTCTTCATTTTGTATAAACAAACCTCTATGAGTTGTATGCACAAACTTTTTTCTTGAATTCTAGGTCCTTATGTTTGTACTTCTCGGAATCTTTTATCTTATTCTCAATCTCTACCTTAGGGGTCTTCCATTTCGTTGGTAATCATGAGTTACTTCGTCATACTAGTAGATAATATCTTAGTTATGACCGTGAGGATACCATTGGCATCTATTTGAAAGCATACGTCGATTTTTGAAACACTTTTTGGAGCAAGTGTCACACCCAGACATCCACGTGTCTACCGGTGGGCCCGGTGGGGAGTACCGTGACGTAAAGTTAATATCATCATAACCAATTATGAGATAACACAACGGAAGGCATTGGATTCATAAACTATTACCGATAAGTGTCCAAAGTTCAAAATAAATATACACATACAAGGCTTGTAATAGGATCCACAGGTGGATCACAAAAAAAAACATACAAATGATAACAAACTATAAACAGGCAAGTCCTAAGGGCGCAACTCCTCGGTATTCGCCCCGCAGCTCCCGGCCTATTACGTACTTGCGCATGTAACTTAAACTTTTGAAAATACGTCAGTTTACACTGGTAAATACGCTCGACCGACTCATTTTGAAACCTTTTCGAAAATGGTTTTAGGCGCACATGACGCAATTTAGTAAATAACTTGGGACAATACAAATGACCTTGTATACAGATTTGCATGCTGGCTTTTACATATGGGGCCCAGTACAGAAACCGAGACCTGATCGACTGACACACCACTCTGAACTTTCACACAGAAAGCAGATAGCAATTACCCAGTGTATGCCTACACGCCATGCTATGTTGTCGTGGTCACTACCAATTTAGTGAGCCAAGGATATCTCAGACACGGTCAAACCCACCCTCAATGTTTTAGCTTCAAACATGACAGATTAAAAAAACGGGTTATGTAAGAATCTAGTTAATTACCACAATTGGATAAAACATGTTCCCATACCCGACCAAGCGGTAGTAATCTACCGTATCCCAAGCACGTATAGGAAAAATAGGTTAAGAGTATTTACTTGAGGTGTTAATGTGTAGAAGCTCCAAACTCAGCCGTAGTTCCAAAGCAAGTACAAGGAAATTTACGGGGAGGCGTTCAGTCTGGAGTGATGGTAATTATTAACCAATATTAGAATGCTAACGGGTCCTTAATTAAGTCTTAGACTTGAACCGGTTAGTCTTACGCTAAAATATAATACAGTGCGATACACTAGATTAAGCGGTGACCGGAATAGAATGTTAGTTGGACCCGACAAGTATATAACTTGTATAATATGGGCTACCTAATAACATTCTGGATTTTGATAAGGAATGGACAAAGTTAAACCCGTTTCGGTTAAAATACGTAAACTAGCTACGTATGCTTAACCGAAGCACATAGGCGGAATCGGGTAACCGAGAGAGTCATATACAAGTTCCATATAGACATATGTTTAAAATATGATATAAAATCAGTAGCTTTGCAAAAAGTAGGCACGAGGTATATTTGAAACCGCATTATGCCTTTCAAGGGCATTTTGGTCATTTTAAGGTTTATAAAAGATGTAAATTAGGAATCCGATGTTAAGACCTTTAATATTCAGTAAAAATACTTATTTTATGATGTTATAATAGTAAGATATCAAATATATGTGTGCTTGATGGTTTTGAAACAACTATGTCCCGTAGGGGTATTTTAGTAATTTCACACATAGGTTTGAAGCCAAATTTGGGATTCTGAGTTCGGGACTTGTACTTACTGTTAAGATGTTGAAAATAAGTTTATAAATCAGTAGCTATCAAGTCTTGACTCATAGTTATGGTTTTAAACCATACCATGCGCCGAAAAGGCGTAAAAGTCGCTAAAATGCCGTTTATTCGATGTTTATGATAAACTGAGGTTAGGACCTGTTTTATATAACCAAAATATGTTATTTATCATGTATAATCAGTAGGTAAAAGATTTGGTTATAAAAAGTTTGGTTAAAGTTATATTACGCGAAAAAGGGTAATTTAGTCATTTATCGGCAATTAACGAATCTCAAGCCCTCATTCAAGTTATAATCTGAATGAACATCCCAAATGGTCCTACTTATTATATTACATCAGTGAATATATCATCTTGATGATAAAACCATGTTAAATTCTTCTAAAATGCCGAAAAGGGCAATTTTAGCCATTTAGATACCATAAACGCATTTTTTTGCGAAAACTCAGGTTATAATCATATTCTAAACATTATCATAATCAAATATGTTTACAATCAGTTTATGTTTTATATTTACATGCATGTGTGATCAAAATCATGATTTGCACAAAAGGGCCTTTTTGCAAAAGTTTAAATAATTTTACGGAACTTTGTAATAAACTCAGATTTCTAAGGAATCGAGAGACGAAACTTTAGACGGTCATTCTTAATATGATCATGGTCTCAAAATGGTCAGAAGTCAGTAGCAAAAGTGACTTGAGGTCTGTCACACCCTCAAAATTTCACATGCAGGGTTCTACCGCGAGGCGTATGACAAACCAGGATCTCAGCCATTAGTCATATTGAACGACCACTATATGAGTTTAAAAAAAATATTTCATGTTTGCTCATTCATGAGAAAATACGGTTTATACAATTGAGTAGCGGAAGCGTAAATAATTACAAAACTAAAATAGTTAATGTAATTAAAATTGATTCTAAAAGTTTAATGAAATCAATGCGACTACGAAATGCATCCTAGTCCTGATGTGTGCTACCTTAACAACCTGAGAAAGACATGCGAGAACAAGTGTCAACACAAAATGATGAGTGAGTTCACAGGTTTTAAGTTACAAATATAAAGTAAGTTGTTTCTCAAGCGTTTTCCACTGTTTCAAACCCGAAAGAGTAAGTTGCAGTGTTTAGCAGTTATTTGTTATTTTTGTAGGTAGCTATCCTAAGTTATGTCAACAAAGAGTTCGATCCGAAGCTGACGTTTTTGCCCCTGTTGTGCCAGGTCTATCACCAACCATGGCTAAATGTTAGGCAAATTCTACACCCGTGACCATCAACGTTCGGTCTAGCTGGCGCGACCAGCTCGAGTGGGGCTTGTCGGGCCCAGTAGTACTACTAAAAATTCCCTCGCTATAATCCAATACTAACAGCATCGTAAGTTTAAGGGGACTGAAATGTGATAAATGCTACTTTATGACCATAACTAATATAACAAAAACTTTAACAGTTGTGTCGTTACCTTATCGTAACGTTATGACATTACTTTACCGTAATGTAGTGCATGCTTTCTCCCCCTGTGTTTAAAAACATTTAAAAGAGTAGGGGCCGTGAACTCACCTTAAAAAGCGTGTTATATCCAAAACTACTATGTGTTAGCGACACGAACTAGCATAGCATGCTGATATTCACCAAGACGTCCCGGTTGCAAAGCTTCCAAATCCGCAAGCTAGTCGTCTCAAACCACGTCCAATAGAAAAAACTTGTATCCGAATAAGTTATGGTTACGGTTCATCCGAATAATTAATGCATAATCCCGAACCCTGTCATCGCTTCACTCCATCGTCAACCACCAATGCTATGACCACTATCCACCGTTGCACCACGTCTCACCCTCACCTCCATCGCACACCACCAATTACCAACCTCGTCTCCACACCGAAATCACACATGCCTATCACATCATCAACTCCCAAGCGCACCATGCATCGCCTCCAAACAATACCACTATCATCGACCAACCCATCATAGCCAACCATACAAATCACCATACGCTATCTTCGTCACGCACACGCATATGCACATTTCATCTAAGCACCACCTCCACTACGTCTGTCGAGCTGCATTACCTTAATATCATCACTGTTCAACTCTACACAACATCATCATCGTCGACTATCATCGCCATAACCACATCTGATAGCCACCACCTCCATGCATACCATCTTCCTCCTCGTAACCCTACACCATCACTAATACCCTTCATGCCATTACAACCCTTCATCAACACCGCTACATTATGCCAACATTACCGAGCACCGTAACCCACAACCAAACGTCAAGCACCATACATCTGGTTACAACCGGTACAACTCGAAACGGGTTCACGCACGAGACACATGTTCACCATGCCGCGTAACCGTCTTAACTTAGTGAGTTCTATCAATCAACAGACTTAAGGATCATACCTGAGAATGATGTATTGCACAAATCACAAGCTGCTTCCCAAAACTCCTTATCGTCGTCGAGTTGCTGCGGAAACGGGAGTCACCCACCATTGTACTACCACGTCGGCCTATACTACCCAACTTCATCGTAACAACACCCACCGTAACTCCGACCGACGCACCAACCACCTGCATCGTTCTACATGAACAACTCCTACAATTATCGTCTAAAGATTTGTGGCTACCATTCTTAGTGGAGAGAGATAGAGAGTCAACGAAAGTGTATCACAATGAGAGGATTTGAGGCATGTTTGTGACTGAGGTGGTATTTGAATATTAGGGTTTGTAGTGTAGGGTGAGAAAGATGCAAGAGGGAACTGACGGCTGCAAAGTCGTGTGAGATTTTAGGGTTTTGTGTTGACTAGGGAAAATGAGAGGAATAAGAGAATAAAATGCATTTATACATAGGGTTAGGGTAAGTCGGTATGTGGGTGTATACCGCGTGTACGAACCCGTTTGATGTCTTTGTTTCTCGTGTTATAATAAATCCGCTCGAATAGACCATCGAATAAACATATCGTTTATATTATATTATATTTACTAAATAAAAATGAACACGTATGACTTATATGTATTAATATTTAATATATAGGCACATGTATACACCTGTATAAAAACTCGTGTACTATCAATTGATTGTAAGGCGTCACCTTGATTGTCAAATAAATAATGTGTTCGCTCGTTATAGGATGTTATTATTTACTAAATATTAATAAATAATATTTCAACAGGTACCCTTCCGTAATTAACTTGGGTTGAAAATGCGGGTTGTCACAGGGTCGGAACCAAAAGTCAATGAAAAGTCAAATATAACGACTTTCGGTTGCGAACCGATGCTAGACCGAGATTTGACGAGCCGAATCAATTGGTATATGTTCTAATACTTATTTTTATGTCGTTAGTGCATCAAAACATATTTTATAACATTCAGATCGTTAGTTATGAAATTTTATAAAACTGGACAGTTTGACTTTGTTGACTTTTCGGTTGACTCGTCAATTAGCCATGAATCTGTTCTGGAGATGCCCTTTTAAGGGATTAACACCTCCATCATTACAATCACGTAGCTACTTTCGTTATGCTTATTGGCTGGTCTATTGAGGAGTTAGATCAAAGTCAAGGCGTATTTACGACAGGACCTTGATCTAAGCTCATAACCATATGAAATCAACTTAGCTCGAAATGAAACACTTACACAATGTTTAGATAGTGCTAGGAACAGAATGCAATGCTTGAGAATAACCAGAAACTCCTTTAGAATGATCTTTGATGAATTCAAGTTGATGAAGGTGGTTGCAACTCAAAGAAATCCTTCATTTAATAATCATGGGGATGCTTAGATGGTTTCCAGGTGTTAAGGGACGTGAACAAGTGTCCCATAACATGTCAAGCATGCAAGGAAGGCGAAAATACGTTAAGAGGTGGCAGAACATGGCTCTGCCATGTTTCTGTTCGCTGGCAGGTCCTTGTAGACCGTATGGGTCAAGCCTTGCGGTCTGTAAGGACCTTAGGCGCCCATAGTTTCAGGTAGGCTTGCGGACCTTATGGCAAGAGCCTTGCGGTCCGCAAGGGGTCTTCAGATCTTGAAGATTTCAAATTTATACTTAAGTCCCCTATAACATTTGTCAAAAAACGGGTTTCCAAAACCCGCTCCGTTTTGTAATCGAATGTCAAGTTATAAATGTCACGTTGTGTATTTATGGTTATCTTGATTCTTAATGATACATAATTAATAAACAAACTAAACTATAAAAATTATTTTTGATAAAAAGTGAAAACAGAATAAATAAAAATAAAATGTTGCTGCCGGGACTCGAACCCGGGTCAGCTGGTTTATAACTTCAAAGTCTTAACACACACACACATCACCACTCCGCCACTTGTTGTTTTCTGTCATCTCTAGGAAACAAATAACTCTTATACGCTAATATAGTTAAAACCGGTTGCGCCAACTGAGTAACTGAAATCGGCAATTCAATCGACTAATCGTTTGATTAATCGCACATTCAGGTTTATAACCGATGCACCGACGATTTTAATCAATTCGGAATTGATTGAACATCAATTTTCATCATCATCGGTTTTTATAACCGAAAATAATCAAAGTTCAGATTACTTCAATCAAAACCCTTCTCGCGACTCAGAGACATCAGGCAAACATTCCATTTCACTTTCGTCACACTTTCAGTCCATCAGAACGCTTAAATCAACTCGCCGGAAATTTCTGTAAGGTTCGCCGGAAAACCGTATTTGTCCTCAAATCGGTAAGTTCTTCAATACCATCGTAGTTTAACAGTTATTAAGCTGTTTCTAACTCAAACCATCCACTTGAGATCGAATTCAGGCACCGTTATCAGATAATTCCAGTTCGCCGTAGAGTTTCTGGAAAACGTTATCTTCGTCTGTGAAACGGTAAGGACCTTCAATCACACTGTTAATGTTTGTTTATCACTTCAATTCCACGATTGGCTAATCAAAATGGTTAATTGTTTGGTTTAGTTGAGGTGCACAAAAACAGAGCCAACGCATTGCCGGAAATTTTGTGATATATCATTCCTACGGTATGTTACTTCCAATACCGTCTCTGCCATTTCATTTTAGCCTTAAGAATGTTTGTTAATCGTAAAAACAAGAAACGGATTAGTGATTCAGTCGACTGTATTTTGAATGAAGAAGACGAAGTTAGTTAAGTTATAAGTTTATTTAAAATCAGTAATATGAACGGGTTAGACACACAGTCCAGCGGTGGACTGTGTGCAAAATATACATGCATGTCACGAGTTCGATCCCTGATACACGCACTCCCTATGTAATAAAATGCCTTTTTGTTTAAAACTGAACCGGGTTAACTCCGTTAGTTGTTAAGTATAATAAAAACCGAGATATTAACCAGGTTAGACACACAGTCCAGCGGTGGACTGTGTGCAACACTAAGTCGTATGTCACGCGTTCGAAACCTGTTACTGGCACCGGGTTGTTGAATTAAAATGTTTTTAAAATTAAAAGAATTTTGGTTAAATCGAATTAGTATATAAATATAATTAAAAACAAGGTAATTTCGGGTTAGACACGTAGCTCAGTTGGTAGAGCTGCATGCACGCGTACGGGAGGTCTCGGGTTCGAGTCTCGCCCAGCGCATTCATGCACTTTGACCGAACCGGTCAACAAGTCAACGGTCAACGCAAAATAAACAAATTTTTTTATATTTTTATTTATTTAATTTAATTTAAAAATCAATAAAAAATACTTAAAATAACATTTTTAAAGATAGAAAATAGCCTTAAACTCACAAAAGTATATCTAAAAATTCCATTAAAATTCTTAAAAAATCCACTCATTTACTATATTTTTCCGTCATTATTTAGGTTATTAATTCTCGTTGTTCATTTCTCCCGACTCGTGCGCATCTCATCATCCCCAATCCAACGCACCCAATGTGAGTGAATCTTACAAATTCCCCGTTTTAATCACGTTTTGGGGTGTATCATGTGTCTTGCTAAATATTATATTTAAATCATTGTGCATACATCATATCATGAACCTGTGTATTCAGTTTGTTTCAATTGTTGTGTGGTTATCATTAGATGCAATTTATTATTTTCAGTACATGCAATTTATTATTTTCAGTACATGCAATTTCATAGGCCGCCGCTCCCCATTACATTATGAGCGTTGAGCATGTTCCCCATTACATTATGAGCGTGAACCTGGCGTGCCACATACGATCGGCTCCGTTTGATTGAGCCTTGATCGCACAGACATTTTCATTTTCAGTACATGCAATACGATCGGCTCCGTTTGATTGAGCCTTGATCGCACAGTTTCATTCATGTTATTTACCGTATGATGTTGGTATGTTAATGTATGCTATCATGTGTTATTGTATGTTATAGTTGTGATTGCTATTGCTACTGCTTGGTTATTTACAATTGCTCATTTATGATTATGCACAATTTTTCATTGATAAACTAACAAGAAAATCAATAACAAATGTTTATCTAACAAGGTTCACTCGCCAACTTATGTTGACCCAAAAACCCCCATTTTTACACATGATACAGGTGAACCAGCAGCAGCCAGAAACACATAGGATTGGACTAGAAGAATAAAATGATTCAGTGTTTGGGATTGTTATGTTTGGTTTATTTTCTTTGTATTGTATGGACATGTTTGGATATTTGGAAATGTAACTTTGACTTTAATAAATATGAAACATATTAGTAAATATCATGAGCTTTGGTGATAACCCAATTATGCCCCGACTCTTATTCCGCTGCGGGTCGGGGTGTGACAGATTGGTATCAGAGCCATGACTATAGGGATATAGGATAGGTTATTAGACCCTTAGAGCCTATACTATAGTTGATTAGAAACTTATAAGATTTTGTGTGTTACATGCCAAATTTCATGATGTTTATATGTTTTATGTTAAATGTTACATTCAATATTATGCAAGCATGTTCATAAGTATGTATTATCATATAATGCCTATCATGAATCATATACTCATAACATATCACATCCATGAAAGCACACACCACATCATGATTGCTTTTACAATGATTTTTGTGTTTTCAAATCTCATCAAAGTGAGTTCTCATGACGGGCATGTAGTAACTGGAAGGGTACTAGTACCGATAGTCGGAACGTCCTGTCTAGGCTGGCATTCGTATAAATCCAAAATAAAGGACCAGTTTGCCTACCTGGGGACTAACGATGAGAGTACGAAGTACCTATTAGGCCAAAGCATGCTATACCAAACGTCGTGTGAGCTAACCCCACTTTGAGTTGTCATTGTGTCTACACCTGGACACGTTCCGACCAAACATCTCATGAACATATTTTGTGGTTTGCATTCGGGTGATGCGAGTGTTAAATTGCCAATACTAATGTGAATCCTACCAAGCCAATAGCCATGGGGGCCCACATGACTATATAGGTGAAGGTATGGGGGACATTTGAGGCCCAACATGAGCAAACCCAAGACATCCTATGGATGTAGTTGCATTATTGATATTTATGTTATTTTCATTTTCTTAAAGACACATGACACCTAAAAAGGCACCATAAACTCACAATCTTCTCATGTATGTTCCTGTAGATGTCGTCCAGACAACAATGAAGGGGTAAAAGATCAGGAAGGTCTCAGGAACGATTGGCCACACAAATCGCGAAACAAATGGCCACGATACTGCCTGACATTGTGGTCCAAGTACAACAAGCCCTCGCTACAAATCCTACTAACCCTCTCCAACAACATGACCAGAACATCGACAACCCTCCTACCAGCAAGTGCTCTTACAAACATTTCAAATCTTGTGATCCTCCTAAATTTGAGGGGACCGAAGGTGTCACTGCTCTCCTCCACTGGTTCGAGGAAATGGAAAAGACCTTCCTCAATTGCGATTGTCCTGAGGATCGCAAGGTTCGATACGCCACCGGGAGACTATTTGGGGTAGCTCTCACTTGGTGGAATACTGAGAAAGGGAAGAGGGGAACTGAAGATGCAATGGCCTTAACTTGGGAGGAGTTAAGGGAAATCATGACTAGGCGTTTCTGTCCTAGGAGTGAAATTAAAAAGTTGGAGGACGAATTTCATTCTTTAAAACAGAAGGAGGGGGATCACACCACCTATAACAAGAGGTTCTTGGAGTTGAACCAAATGGTTCCAAATTTGTTTACTCCAACTTATCGTTTGATCGAGCATTATATTCGAGGACTTCCCTCGAAAATTCAAGATTCAGTTCTCAGCATTTCACCGGTAACACTTGAAGCTGCTATGGAGCTAGCGACTGAACTGACCGAGAATCGGATTCGCAACGGGAAGTTTAAAGAGGAGAAAAAGAAAGCCCCTGTTGAGGGTCAAACTTCAAACCATTCCATCTCTTCCTCTAAGTTTGCTAACAAGAGGAAGCGCAACACCAGAAACTTCGCTGTTACTCAAACCAACTCCCCTATTCTGCTGCACCCATTACCCAGGTTGCCCCTTCACCTGCACCATACAAAAGACCCTACTCTGGCCCGTTACCAAAATGTAACCGTTGCCAATATCACCATTCTCCTGATTATCCTTGCCAGCATTGCATCGGCTGTGGTCGCGCGGGTCATACGGTTCAAACCTGCCACATGCCCCAGCGAACGAACCGCCACCAACCTTTAACCCAAACCCACCAACAATTAATGGGTCAAGCCCAACAACCCCTACTATTACCACCCACCCAACACCTAGCCCAAACATATTACCAACCCAATTATCCTATGGGCCAACCTATGCGGGCTTGCTATAATTGCGAAGACCCAAGCCATTTCAGAAACACTTGTCCAAGGTTGGTAAACATTATTCATGCTCAGGCTCAAGCCAACCCAGTGAATCAAGCGAACCAAGCTCCTCCACCTGCAAGAGGAAGAGCTTTCAATATCAACGCTAATCAGGCTAGGGCCGACGGCAATGTGGTTAACGGTACGTTCCTTATAAATGGTAGATATGCATCTATGTTATTTGATACTGGTGCGGATAGAAGTTTTGTGTCTTTAGAATTTGAACCTATCTTAAACCAAAATCGGGATAAGCTCACGGAATCCATAACGGTAGAAGTTGCTGACGGGAAACCAGTTTCATTAAGTTCTATTATACGCAACTGTACACTCACCTTAAACGACCACGATTTCTCAGTCGACCTTATTCCTATGAAGCTGGGAAGTTTTGATATCATAATTGGTATGGATTGGCTCAGTCAACATCAGGCAGAAGTTGTATGTCGCGAAAAATTTATAAGTATTCCTCTTTCAAACGGTCAGACTCTTCGAATATTTGGTGAAACCTCGTCAAAGGGGCTCAGCTTAATGTCTTGTCTTCAAGCCCAAAAATATCTTCGCAAAAATTATGTCGCGTTTTTAGCTCATATCATCAAAAAGGGAACCATGGAGAAGAAACTTGAAGACATTCCAGTAGTAAAAGATTTCCCGCGAGTTTTTCTTGACGACATTTCAGGACTTCCTCCAGTTAGAGAAGTCGAATTCCGTATTGATCTTATACCTGGTGCTACACCAGTTGCAAAGTCTCCTTATAGGTTAGCCCCCTCTGAAATGCAAGAGCTAGCCAGTCAATTACAAGAGTTGACTGACAAGGGATTCATACGTCCTAGCTCATCGCCTTGGGGTGCACCTGTCCTTTTTGTAAAGAAGAAAGATGGATCGTTTCGTATGTGCATCGACTACAGGGAGCTCAACAAATTAACAATCAAGAATCGCTATCCTTTACCACGCATTGATGATCTTCTTGACCAACTTCAAGGTGCCAATTGCTTTTCAAAAATCGACCTTCGATCTGGCTATCATCAACTTAGAGTACATGAAGAAGACGTCCCAAAGACTGCTTTCCGAACTCGTTATGGCCATTATGAATTCATGGTCATGCCATTTGGTTTAACCAACGCACCAGCTGTCTTCATGGACCTAATGAACAGAGTCTGCAAACCTTATCTTGATCGATTTGTTATAGTCTTCATCAACGACATTCTTATTTATTCAAAGTCTAAATCTGATCATGAGCGTCATCTTCGACTCATCCTTACACTTCTCGATAATGAAAAGCTTTACGCCAAATTCTCCAAATGTGAATTCTGGTTAAAAGAGGTGCAATTCCTCGGACATGTAGTCAATGACAAAGGAATACATGTCGACCCCTCAAAGATCAAAGCGGTACAAGAATGGCAAGCTCCACGTACACCAACTGAAGTAAGATCTTTTCTTGGTTTGGCTGGTTATTATCGTCGATTCATCTCAAACTTCTCACGCATTGCTGTACCACTCACGGCTTTAACTCACAAGGGAAAACCTTTCATATGGGGACCCAAGCAGGAAGAAGCCTTCCAAACTCTTAAACAAAAACTTTGTGATGCACCAATCCTTACTCTTCCTGAAGGTTGTGATGATTTCGTGGTCTATTGCGACGCGTCAGGGCAAGGATTAGGCTGCGTTCTAATGCAAAGAGGAAAAGTTATAGCTTATGCTTCGAGACAACTCAAGACGCATGAGAAGAACTACACCACTCATGACCTAGAACTTGGAGCCGTTGTGTTCGCTCTTAAGATATGGAGGCATTATCTCTATGGTACTAAGTGTGAAATATACACTGACCACAAGAGTCTTCAACATATCTTCAATCAAAAGGAGTTAAACATGAGGCAACGAAGATGGGTCGAACTTCTAAATGATTACGACTGTGAAATTCGATACCACCCTGGCAAAGCAAATGTGGTGGCTGATGCACTTAGTCGAAAGGGTTATGCGAACTCCATTCGTCTTCTATGTTCGCAAATTATAACCGACATTAAAGATCAAATTCGAGAAGCCCAACATGTTTCAGTTACGGAAGATGATGTACGAAAGGAGATGTCCTGTGGAGCTGAACTTAAAATTGAAACTAAATCTGACGGTATTCTGTACTACCTAGATCGTATCTGGATTCCTAACCACAAACAATCTTCGTGAAATTCTTATGAAGGAAGCTCACAAAACGCGATACTCTATACACCCAGGAGCCGATAAGATGTATCAAGACCTACGATATACCTATTGGTGGCCTGGAATAAAAAAGGATATTGCCGTTTTTGTTTCCAAGTGCCTTACATGTTCCAAGGTGAAAGCTGAACACCAAAGACCCTCAGGACTTCTGGTCCAACCTGAAATACCTGTATGGAAGTGGGAAAATATAACCATGGACTTCATTACCGGGTTACCTCGCACTTCTGGTGGGTATGACACTATATGGGTAATAATTGACTGACTTACAAAATCAGCTCACTTTATTCCTATCCGCGAAGATTTCAAGAACGAAAAGCTTGCCCGTATTTATATCAGCGAAATCGTAAGCCGACATGGGGTACCGTTAAGCATTATTTCTGATCGTGATGGTCGTTTCACTTCACGAACATGGCAAGCAGTACAATCCGCTATGGGTACGCGATTAGATCTCAGTACCGCTTATCATCTTCGAACTGATGGACAATCTGAGCGCACCATTCAAACTCTTGAAGATATGCTTCGAGCATGTGTCATAGACTTCAAGGGAAATTGGGACGTCCACCTACCATTAGTTGAATTTTCGTACAACAACAGCTATCATTCAAGTATCGGCATGGCACCTTTCGAAGCCTTATATGGTCGTAAGTGCCGATCTCCTGTATGTTGGCACGAAATTGGGGAAGCTCAAATCACTGGTCCAGAATTGATCCAAGAAACCACAGACAAGATCCATCAAATCCGAAACAATCTTCTAGCGGCTCAGAGCCGTCAAAAGAGTTATGCAGATAAACGACGGAAGCCTTTAGAGTTTAACGTTGGTGATCATGTACTTCTAAAAGTATCACCGTGGAAGGGAGTAGTTCGTTTTGGTCAAAAAGGCAAGCTAGCACCACGCTACGTGGGACCCTTCAAGATACTCGAAAGAGTCGGACCTGTAGCATACAAGCTTGATCTACCAGAAGAACTCAACAGGATTCATCCCACATTCCACGTGTCGAACTTGAAGAAGTGCCTCACTGATGAAAACCTCCACATTCCTCTGGAAGATATTCAGATTGATGAATCTATGCGTTTTATTGAAAGACCAGTAGAAATCATGGACTTCGGGAGAAACGTCTACGACGAAGTCGCATTCCAATTGTTAGGGTACGCTGGGAGTCGAAACGGGGACCTGAGTTTACTTGGGAATGTGAAGACTCAATGCGCGAAAAATACCCGCATCTTTTTCCTACTACTTCTACTACTTAAATTTCGGGACGAAATTCCTAAAAGTAGGGGATACTGTAACATTTGTCAAAAAACGGGTTTCCAAAACCCGCTCCGTTTTGTAATCGAATGTCAAGTTATAAATGTCACGTTGTGTATTTATGGTTATCTTGATTCTTAATGATACATAATTAATAAACAAACTAAACTATAAAAATTATTTTTGATAAAAAGTGAAAACAGAATAAATAAAAATAAAATGTTGCTGCCGGGACTCGAACCCGGGTCAACTGGTTTATAACTTCAAAGTCTTAACACACACACACATCACCACTCCGCCACTTGTTGTTTTCTATCATCTCTAGGAAACAAATAACTCTTATACACTAATATAGTTAAAACCGGTTGCGCCAACTGAGTAACTGAAATCGGCAATTCAATCGACTAATCGTTTGATTAATCGCACATTCAGGTTTATAACCGATGCACCGACGATTTTAATCAATTCGGAATTGATTGAACATCAATTTTCATCATCATCGGTTTTTATAACCGAAAATAATCAAAGTTCAGATTACTTCAATCAAAACCCTTCTCGCGACTCAGAGACATCAGGCAAACATTCCATTTCACTTTCGTCACACTTTCAGTCCATCAGAACGCTTAAATCAACTCGCCGGAAATTTCTGTAAGGTTCGCCGGAAAACCGTATTTGTCCTCAAATCGGTAAGTTCTTCAATACCATCGTAGTTTAACAGTTGTTAAGCTGTTTCTAACTCAAACCATCCACTTGAGATCGAATTCAGGCACCGTTATCAGATAATTCCAGTTCGCCGGAGAGTTTCTGGAAAACGTTATCTTCGTCTGTGGTAAGGACCTTCAATCACACTGTTAACGTTTGTTTATCACTTCAATTCCACGATTGGCTAATCAAAATGGTTAATTGTTTGGTTCAGTTGAGGTGCACAAAAACAGAGCCGACGCATTGCCGGAAATTCTGTGATATATCATTCCTACGGTATGTTACTTCCAATACCGTCTCTGCCATTTCATTTTAGCCTTAAGAATGTTTGTTAATCGTAAAAACAAGAAACGGATTAGTGATTCAGTCGACTGTATTTTGAATGAAGAAGACGAAGTTAGTTAAGTTATAAGTTTATTTAAAATCAGTAATATGAACGGGTTAGACACACAGTCCAGCGGTGGACTGTGTGCAAAATATACACGCATGTCACGAGTTCGATCCCTGATACACGCACTCCCTATGTAATAAAATGCCTTTTTGTTTAAAACTGAACCGGGTTAACTCCGTTAGTTGTTAAGTATAATAAAAACCAAGATATTAACCAGGTTAGACACACAGTCCAGCGGTGGACTGTGTGCAACACTAAGTCGTATGTCACGCGTTCGAAACCTGTTACTGGCACCGGGTTGTTGAATTAAAATGTTTTTGAAATTAAAAGAATTTTGGTTAAATCGAATTAGTATATAAATATAATTAAAAACAAGATTATTTCGGGTTAGACACGTAGCTCAGTTGGTAGAGCTGCGTGCACGCGTACGGGAGGTCTCGGGTTCGAGTCTCGCCCAGCGCATTCATGCACTTTGACCGAACCGGTCAACAAGTCAACGGTCAACGGTCAACGCAAAATAAACAATTTTTTTTTATATTTTTATATTTAATTTAATTTAAAAATCAATTAAAAATACTTAAAATAATATTTTTAAAGATAGAAAATAGCCTTAAACTCACAAAAGTATATCTAAAAATTCCATTAAAATTCTTAATAAAATCCACTCATTTACTATATTTTTCCGTCATTATTTAGGTTATTAATTCTCGTTGTTCATTTCTCCCGACTCGTGGGCATCTCATCATCCCCAATCCAACGCACCCAATGTGAGTGAATCTTACAAATTCCCCGTTTTAATCACGTTTTGGGGTGTATCATGTGTCTTGCTAAATATTATATTTAAATCATTGTGCATACATCATATCATGAACCTGTGTATTCAGTTTGTTTCAATTGTTGTGTGGTTATCATTAGATGCAATTTATTATTTTCAGTACATGCAATTTCATAGGCCGCCGCTCCCCATTACATTATGAGCGTTGAGCATGTTCCCCATTACATTATGAGCGTGAACCTGGCGTGCCCACATACGATCGGCTCCGTTTGATTGAGCCTTGATCGCACAGACATTTTCATTTTTAGTACATGCAATACGATCGGCTCCGTTTGATTGATCCTTGATCGCACAGTTTCATTCATGTTATTTACCGTATGATGTTGGTATGTTAATGTATGCTATCATGTGTTATTGTATGTTATAGTTGTGATTGCTATTGCTACTGCTTGGTTATTTACAATTGCTCATTTATGATTATGCACAATTTTTCATTGATAAACTAACAAGAAAATCAATAACAAATGTTTATCTAACAAGGTTCACTCGCCAACTTATGTTGACCCAAAAACCCCCATTTTTACACATGATACAGGTGAACCAGCAGCAGCCAGAAACACATAGGATTGGACTAGAAGAATAAAATGATTCATAGTTTGGGATTGTTATGTTTGGTTTATTTTCTTTGTATTGTATGGACATGTTTGGATATTTGGAAATGTAACTTTGACTTTAATAAATATGAAACATATTAGTAAATATCATGAGCTTTGGTGATAACCCAATTATGCCCCGACTCTTATTCCGCTGCGGGTCGGGGTGTGACATCCCCCAACTTTATTTTCAGAGAAAAAAAATACGAATATTATTATTGTTTCAACGACCTTGGTCCCTCCTGTGGTACACAAGGATTACCGGGACACGTGTCGGAAAAATATTGGACGTAAAAACACGAGGTTTTACAGCAAGTGGGATCCATAAACTATTAACTCCCCTAATAAATGGTTGTCTATTGATTGATCTGGCTCTTTCCCCTTGATACACCCTGAAAAGTGCAGAAGAGTGGTCATCTTTGGATGAAGAATAAGTTTTGGAAATTTTGTTTGGTACTACGGTGTTCCGTGGGATCACCACATTAAATAATTCTCCAACTACTTCTACATTAAGAGACAAAGGGGTGACGCCCAATAGCAACAAATCACGAACACTCTGATCAACATTACCAGTTAACTTTGCAGTTTTGCATCACATACAAATATGCAACAAACTCATTAGGTTTCACACTTTTGCATAGTTCCTTCCACCCAAAGAGTTCCTTCAACATCTGTTGAACCTTAAGTATCCTATTCGAGCCACCAACAAGAATAATCTTGTTTACCCATGATTTGTCCACATTAGCGTCTTTTAAACATTGGTCTAAAGGTTCAATGTACTGACTGGACATGCTCATGTTCAGATCTTCAAACTTAGCTCGAGTGAATTTCATCAAAAAGTCAATCCCATCATGCAAGTAATCTAATTTGATTGATGTGTGAGTAGTGCTTGAGAGAATCCTTTTTGCTTTCTCACAAGCACATCTCAACCTCCCAATGCCCTTTGGTCACTATTAAGTCCTTATTCCATTTCCTTTTAAATTCTGAAACATAGTGATCCCACATGCGGTTATCAAAATCCTTACCTCCCAAATGGGTGTCGCCAGAAACAACCTTCACCTACAAAAACCACCTTCCTCAATTATTAAAAGAGATTAATCAAAAGTACCCCCTTCCAAATCAAAGATTAGCACATTCATCTTACCAATAAACTCTAACTTATTTTCCATATAATAAGCAATAGTATTAGATGAACATCAGTCTGCTTCTTTTGACAGTTATATACATGCTTCTCAAGGCGTAAGCCTAGTTGTTTAATCAATTGCAAGTTTTGGTGAACCAAGTCCTAATGGAGATTTACTGGAGTTTCAAGATGCACTTGAGATGAACTTGAAGCCACAGTGCGTTAGTGTTGTGATGAATTTGCAACCACATTTTGTTGGTGCTAGGATGAACGTGTAGCCCCAGGTTGCTGGCACTAGGATATTTTTGCGACCATATGTTGGTCGTGCCGGATACTATGAGGTTGACTTCTAATCCGGACCTCGTGAGTATCAAACAACACATTTTCTTTTGAACTTGATACTATGCTCTTTTAGTTTGATTGACTTCTGAGAGTATAAAACAATGTGTTTCATTTTGAATATCTTAAGATGCTCTAATTAGATTGGTTAGACATATAAGAGTATAAAACAATACATTTCATTTTGAATATCATAATATGCTATGTTTAGATTGGTTGACTCTATGAGTATAAACAATGTATTTCATTTTGAACTCGATTATATGCTACGTTTGGATTCACTGAATTCTAAAATATCCTATCTCCTTTAGTTCTTTTTAGTAGCGGAAGACTTTATTATAAATACAAGAACTGATTTTATTGCTTTAAGAAACCTTTATAAGGGACCTTACATGGCGATTCTAGAGGTGACTACAAATGAACAATCTAAGTTCTATATATACTATAAGGGACCTAACATGGCAATTATGGAGATGACTACAAATGAACACTCTAAGTTTTATATATACTAGTTGCCATGATCTAGATTATTCTATATCTAGATAGATCTATACTATTATTTCTACAAAGACTTAGTCTAACGTCTCTAGCAAGATCTAAAGAGTTTTTGATGCCTCCATACTTGTCTAAGGGTGTGTAGCATGTTCCAGAGTGTTATTGAGTCTTCCAGATTGTTCTAGACTGGCCAGCTTGTCCCACATTGTCCCCGAATGTTCTAAATTGTTCCATAACGTTCTAAATCAATCAACAAAAATTTACTAAGTAGTTAGTTAATTTAGTTTTTTTACAATTGAACACTAACTACGTATTCCCTGTGGAGACGACCTTACTTACTTGTACTCATATAGGTATTTAAGTGAATAAAATAAATGTTTTTATTCAATTATGACATCAACATCAAAATGACCGTGTGGGGATGTGATGGAAGGAGAAATAATTGTGTTTTGATGTGTTTAATTATATGGTTTTAAGTGTTTGTTATTATAAAACATGGTTACTTTGAATTGGATTTGATTTGTAGGTACACAAAGGTTAACAGATGGCTTTTGGAGCTTAACAAAGGGTTTTCAGGAAGCATTACGAAGGATTGGAAGCAGGTACGCAAGACGGGAGTTGTAAACGCGGAAAACTGGTGAAAAACTAGACACCAGCGCAAGGTGGCATTGGTATCAGCGCAACTTGCGCTAGGAGCACACTTAATAGCTTGGATAAGCAAGAATATAGTATGTGATGTCGTTTACCTCATATTTTAATAAGATTTGCATGAGGCTTGATAGATCCAAAAGAAAAACTTGAACTTTCCACATGTGGGGACGCGAAAAGGCTTAGACGAGACCTAACATCTCTCAACTCAGATTCGACATATCTATATCTGGTCTATTTTGAAAGACTGTTTTCGACACTTTTGTTCCAAGCACGTCCATGTGTTAATATGGGCGTAAATCAAGGGAGAATCAGTCCCAACGCAACCTTGGGCTAGGGGTGAGGGTGACGTACCTTGCACCAAATGTCGGTTAAACATATGAAATTTTTGGTTTTTATCCTATTTAAAGTTAACGATTCCCCGAATGAAAAGAACCTTTACCTTAGCCGTTGTTAACCTTCCAGGAATGAATTTGGGAGTTCCAACCCTCAATTCTCTCTTGATTCCTTCATGCCAGTAAGATATACAACAACCCTAGAAGATTCCATGTTTAGGATGAGTGGCTAAAACATTTTGTAATCACCTCCAGATGGACAGTTAGGTTATGTGAAATTCAAACCTTGTTTACTTTAGTTTTTGGATTGTTTAAAGAATACTTGTGGTTTAGTTTGTTTAAACAAGTTGTTTGTGTTGCAATGAATCATATTTACCATTCTAGTTCAGTTTTCTAGCATCGTGAGCACTTTGTTTATTAGGAGGGTTTTTAATTGAATTATATGAGCTATTATTAATAACTTGTTTTTA
Organism: Scalesia atractyloides; assembly: GCA_947069175.1. NCBI lineage: Eukaryota > Viridiplantae > Streptophyta > Magnoliopsida > Asterales > Asteraceae > Scalesia > Scalesia atractyloides. The sequence continues at coordinate 14,866,449 of CAMTDV010000021.1, read as the reverse complement.
ATTATTCGTGTGCTTACATAGTAACAATAAAATTGACACATAACACAACCGAGTTTTAAGGATAAAACACTAATACTAATATAATTCAATGTAATGGATTTATATTTTACAATAACTATGTAGATGTTTTTTTACTAATATAAAAGTATGTTAGTAAAAAATGATATTAATGAAGTTGTCCTTATTATGACGAAGAAATGAGGTGTTAATGATCGTATCAATTTTCTATATAACACTGAGTATATAATTACTTTACTGGAAAGGGGTTAAGAATTTCCATAACCAAACTTCAGTTATGATTATAGTTATGGTTAATAGTAAAAATTGAACCAAACCGACCCATGCACAACTCACAAATTTGAGGGGTACAATTGGGACAACACAAAACCTTGAACAAAGCCCTTGCATAAACGGCGTCTTTTTGATGCGGAAGATAACCATGAAATTGGTATGAATCCCAGTCAAGAAATCGCTCAACATTATTAAAAATCTTTACTTTTCATTAGATTCACAAAACCCAACTCCGCAATTGCAGATCTTGCTCTTATCCCCTTCATCAACACACCAATAATACTGCATTGGTAATCTAGGGCTCGTAAATTCTTACTCTTACTCATCTTTATGTTTAGTTAAATTTTCCCCAAATACAATGTAATATTTACTGATATTAACATTATTATTTTGTTGGTATTATTCTAAACAAGTTGTATATTTAGATCTTGAGTAAGACATCTTTATTTATGTGTTTAAGTATATATAGATACAAGAAATTGATGCAGTGTTTTTTACATGTTTTTGTTGGTGGGTATATGTGATTAGGGGTTTTCTTGAAATGATGTAATTTTTGTTGCAGGTTATTGTTGGTGGGTGTATGTGATTAGGGGTTTTCTTGATCAAAGATGGGGATCAAGAGAGGGGGATCAAATTTGGGTGTGCATAGAAACAGAGGCGGTGGATCTCGGTTTCCGGTTTTGGCGGTTGTGTTGGTTTTGGTTCTTGCTCCCATGGTGTTCTTCATTGGGCGTGGGATTTATACAAGTGAGTCGATTGGTTAGTGATGGTTTGACTCTTTGTTAATTTTATTGTGGATAATGTGGTTTTATTGAAATGTATTGTTATGGTTCTTGTTGGTTGTCATTATACTAATTTGAGGTTTTTAGATTTGAATGTTTGTTTTGTTGAATTACAATTGGTTTAGTCTTTACCGATGAGTTCAAACTCGATGATATTGATTAGTTTTAGTAATGGAAGTTTATTGCTTTAAAGCTTAGTTAACAATCAACGTTGCATTTTTAACTAGTCTGGTTTAGATGGTTGGAAGTGTAGACCGCCTCATTATTAATTCGATACTTAATTTAAGGAGAATTGGGAGGGAACCCACAAAATGGAAATGGAGGTAAATGGCGGAAATGGTAGATCCTTACGAACGTTTCATGACAACGATAATATCTTTACAAGACTAGTTTTAGTAACCTTTAAAATTTAATAAAAGGGTGGTGACCGGTTCTTTCATGTTTCTTTTTTCTTGTATGCAGATCAAAACGATTCTAGCAAACACCAAGAATTGCAGGATGTAGATTGGAGAACAAAGCTCGCTTTGCAACACGTCAAATCTCTTTTCTCAAAGGAGGCACGACATTAAATATTTCCTTCTATGCCTAAAAGTCATTAACAAGTGTTCTTTAGTTACTTTCGGTTTAAATAACCTTTAACTATATGCTATAGGTTATCGATGTCATCAAGGCCAACACAGATGACATGGGACCCCTGAGTCTTGATTCTTTTCGGAAAAACAACTTTTCGGCTTCTTGGAAGTTTGATGGGCAAGAAAATGTGGTCGATAGTGTTGACACCCAAGAGACCCCAAAAGTCAAACAAGATATTTCTTTAGATGGTAAATGATGTTTTTTTACTGATGTTTGAGAAATAAGTTTAGTCGTATGTAAGTTTAATGACATTTATGTTTATCTTCTTGATGCAGCTGATCATACTCGACATGATGATGATTCACCCGCAAGCCTAGTGAGAAGGGTATTTGAATTTACGAACAAATAAACTACCACTGGAAATGGGCAGATGGGTTGTGTAACTGGTGAAAATGGATCTCTTTTTTAGTTGTGTTTGACTGCAGACACATTTTTTTCATCTTTTTGAAAAAGTTTGTCTTCAATATAATTATACAAACTACGTTGTCACACGAATAATATACTTTTTGAATAGAATGATTTAGGAGGTTAAATTAAATACATCAAAAATACACTTTTGGGCGACTTTTGACCCATTTGACACAGATCGACCCATTTATAAGAAAACGGGTCAAAATTGCCACCTCTAAAAACAGATAGTTTTTTCCTTTGCCATATTCATCTATTAAATTGTTAAATATAGTCTGTTAATCTTGTATGTAGAAACTGAGAGAAAAAAGGCGTGAAAAACGGGCAGCTGATCTATTAAAGCAAGATGATGATGCAACTATAAAGCTCGAAAATGCCGCTATTGAACGGTCCAAATCAGTTGATTCTGCTGTTCTTGGGAAGTACAGTATATGGAGGAAAGAAACCGACAATGAAAATATAGACACAACCGTACGGTTAATGCGGGATCAGATGATCATGGCTAGGGTTTATGTCAGCATTGCATTGTTGAAGAACAAGACCGACATGACTCATGAACTACAAACACGTATCAAAGAAAGTCAACGCGCTTTAGGAGATACAACAACTGATAACGATCTTAACCCCAGGTAAGTGTGCCACTATGTTATGTACGTGTTTAAGGGGTGCTCGGGTTTGCATTTTAGAATCGATTACCTCATAAATAATCAGTTTTAAATGTTTGAATAAACAGATTCCTCTGCTGATAACTAATGGCAACACAAAATGACCTATATCGAAGAGACTTTTCCTTCTATTTCACAAAACGGCTCCCATGTTTTACAAAAATATTATTTTTTGGTCATTATATTTAGATTAAAATGCCATTTTCGTCCCTGAGGTTTGGCCACTTTTGCTACTTTCGTCCAAAATTTTGTTTTTTCGCATTTGGATCCAAAAGGTTTGAAATTTTGCCATTTTCATCCGACTCGTTAACTCCATCCATTTTTCTTCGTTGAATGAGGGGTGATTCCATCTTTTTGGACATTTTTTTATTGAAATAAAAAACGCTATTAAGAAATAAAGATCCACACCTGTTGACTTTCTAGTTATGACTTTTCTTATAAACAATAACAAATAGATAAAAGGATGAAAATACCCCTGACTTAACGTTAAAAAATGGATAGAGTTAACGAGCTGGATGAAAATGACATGATTTTTAAACCTTATGGATCCAGATGCGGAAAAGCAAACCTTTGGACGAAGTTGCAAACTTGGTTTAAAAAAGCGCAAGGCACTCCGAAGCGATTTGGTTCCAAAAGCTTTAAGCGAAGCTTCAAGCGCGAAGCGAGAGCTTCACGTATATGAAGCGCTCAAAATAAAAAAAAAAATTTGTACACATCAATATGACCTATTCTACTTGTTAATCAATAATATACAAAAAAATATGATTAAAAAACACACTTAACACATAAATAAAAAAACCCAGATGTGACCTGATTGGGTAAAGAAGGCTAACGTTTTTTTAGGTTAAAGAAGTAGCGGGCCTCATTGAAACCCTATTAGAGACTATTGGGCCTAAATAAAAAACCCAAATGTCACCTGATTGGGCTGAATCGTCGCCTCAAACCAATAACACTTCGCGCTTAAAGCGCGCCTCAAAACGCTTCACGTGATTAGTTTTGTAAATAACTGAAAATGTTGAACAACGTGATCCAAATACTTTTTTCTACAGCTTTTAATTATTACGAGTGCTTTATCGGATTCTAATTATTCAATATCCAAATACTAGTTTCTAAACATTTTTTCCTTTTTTTAATTATTGGTCTTGTTATTGTCTGTAGTGCGCCGGAGAAAATTAAAGCTATGGGCCAATTATTGTCAAAAGCGAGAGATCAACTTTACGACTGCAAATTAGTTACTGGGAAGTTGAGAGCTATGCTTCAATCGGCCGATGAACAAGTTCGTAGCTTGAAAAAACAGAGCACTTTTTTAAGTCAATTAGCTGCTAAAACAATTCCTAATGGAATTCATTGTTTATCAATGAGGTTAACGATCGAGTATTATCTTCTTCCGCCAGAGAAACGGAAGTTCCCTAAGAGTGAGAATCTCGAGAACGCGAGTCTATATCACTATGCTCTCTTCTCTGATAATGTTTTGGCTGCTTCGGTAGTTGTCAATTCTACAATTATGAATGCTAAGGTAATTTTTAGATTATTTGTTTAAACACTACACTTGGAAAGAATGAGCGGTTTTAGGATATTTATATTATTTTATGAGTAAAATGCTATTTTTGTCCTTGAGGTTTGGGCTATTTTACGACTTTCGTCCAAATATTTGTTTTTTCGCATCTGGATCCTAAAGGTTTAAAATCTTGCCATTTTCATCCAACTCATTAACTCCATCCAATTTTCTCTGTTAAATCAGGGAATTATCGTACATAAAGTGAAAAGGACCGAATTGCCCTTTAAATGGATACTTTTACATTATGCTAAATGCCTGTACAAAGTGAAAAAGACCGAATCGCCCTTTAAGTTAACAAAAAAGGACGGAAATACCCTTGACTTAACGAAGAAAAATGGATGGAGTTAACGAGTCAGATGAAAATGGCAAGATTTCAAACCTTTTGGATCCTGATGCGGAAAAACAAACCTTTGGACGAAAGTCGCAAAACTGGCAAAAAAACCTCAGAAGAAAATGGCATTTTACTCAAAACTATATTTTATGCAAAAATATACCAATAAAAACACTACACTTGGCAAGAATGAGCGATTTTAGGATTTTATAAATTATTTCTTAAAGTTTTTATATTTAATCATGTTTTCTTTGCTCGAAATACAGGAACCAGAGAAACACGTTTTCCATCTTGTTTCCGATAAATTAAACTTTGGAGCAATGAATATGTGGTTTCTATTAAACCCACCACGTAACGCTACAATCCACGTAGAAAATGTTGATGAATTCAAATGGCTAAATTCATCGTACTGTCCCGTTCTTCGACAACTAGAATCAGCCGCAATGAAAGAATTTTACTTCAAAGCGGATCATCATACGACACTCTCGGCCGGATCTTCAAATCTAAAATATAGAAACCCGAAGTATCTATCTATGTTAAACCACCTTAGGTTTTATCTTCCACAAGTTTATCCGAAATTAAATAAAATCCTTTTTCTTGATGACGACATTGTTGTTCAGAAAGATTTGACCGGGTTGTGGAAGGTTGACCTTCATGGGAAGGTAAATGGTGCGGTTGAGACTTGTGGTGAAAGCTTCCACCGTTTTGACAAGTATTTAAATTTCTCAAATCCGTATATTGCTCGTAACTTTGACCCGAATGCTTGTGGATGGGCTTACGGGATGAATGTGTTTGACCTTAAGCAATGGAAAAAGCGGGATATTACCGGCATTTACCACAAGTGGCAAAATATGGTCAGTATACCATTTCTTTTATTCTCAATAGAGTAAAGTACACGAATGGTCCCTGTTGTTTACCAAAATTTTGGATTTGATCCTAAGTTTCAAAAAATACACAGATGGTCCTTGTGGTTTGCACTTTGTAACATATTTAATTCTCAGCCAACAAATCTAATGGTTTTAAAGTGCAAACCATAGGGACCATCCATGTAGTTTTGGAAAAGGCTGGGGACTAAATGCGGTACAAAGTGCAAAACACCATGAGTGTACTTTTGGAAAGCCAGGGACCAAAATCCAAAATTTTGGTAAACCACAACGACCATCCGTTTACTTTACTCTTCTCAATAAAATATTATCCAGGTCTTATTATAACGTTTTTTTTTTGGATATTTTAGAATGAGGACCGGGTTTTATGGAAGCTTGGAACTTTGCCGCCAGGGTTGATGACATTTTACGGGCTTACACATCCACTCGACAAATCTTGGCATGTACTAGGTTTGGGCTATAATCCTAGTATTGATAAGAGTGACATCGAGAATGCAGCCGTGATTCACTACAACGGTAACATGAAACCGTGGCTCGAGTTGGCTATGACTAGATACCGTTCATTTTGGGTCAAATACATTAAGTTTGACCATCCATACATCCGAGGTTGCAAGATAAACGAATGACCGGCAATGGTACTTTTCCACATTGTTTATTCTTCGATTCTTTGTTATCTATGTCATTTTACTAGTTCTAATTCACGAACCGTTGTTAGTCTTTTACTACCCTGAATCGGATAGTCGTAGCGAAGAACGTTATAGTTGACACTTCTGGTTTACTTTTCAAATATGGAACTAATTTTGGATTATATTTGGATTGTAAACAACTTATATTTAAATGTTTATTTCAGATAGTTTTTTTTGTTTAAATTTTAACCTAAAAAATGGGACATTAACATGTGGTTGATGCCATGGATGGTTGTTGGTTGTCCCCAGTCCCTGTAGAAAGCAAGTGAATCTGTTCAACTTTAGGTCTATGTGTTACTTCCCATTTCTTCTATGAAGTTTAATATACATCTCAAGTAATACCACCTATCTATGTGTTACTTTCAACCAACCAGATTTGTCTCTGAAATATAGAACTTAAAAATAAAGTTATGCAACGACCAAAATGATATCGACACGTGTTTTACATTGGTCGAAAAACCATAAAAATGACTATCAATAACGGTTACGATAGTACCGTTACTGATGTTCGGAATCGACAGACCATCAGTGTTGCTAGGCGATATCAGTTTGGTTTGTCATGGTACCAGCACTCTCTATAGCTTAAGGTATATAAAATTTTCTCTATATTATTAACAAAGTTGTTCATACAATATTGGTTCGGTTCGTCACAACAAATAACCAACAAAATCAATTATATTTGATCCATCTGATTTGAATACAACATTTATTGAAACGTAGTTAAAAGTAAACACGTTGTAATAATATATTTGTACTTTTAGAAAATACAACACTACATTAATAGAATAATGAAAAGGTATAAAGACTTCGATTTACATAACAAAAGGAAACTAAAAATGAGGTAGTTTTGATAGAGCTTACGTTTGTACTTTGATTATTTGTACGTTAACACTTAGAACTCATTTTGAACATTTTTTTTGTTCATATATGGATAAAAATAGACATGTTTAAGATTTACTAATATAACAAAATAAACATTATAATAGAAAATCAAAAAGTTATGAAAATTGTATCATAAAATGTAAAATAAAACTTAAAAGCAAAAAAGCTTATAATAATAAATAGATATTTGGTTAATATTCATCGTCAATCTAAATTAATATATATAAATATATATAAATAAATATTCTATTTTTAATACAACTTTATTTTTAACAAAACTTATACCGGAGTGTCGAGGAAATAAATTAAACATTAACGAATGTAAGTTACTAAAGAAACATCAAATTAATTGATAAAGGAAATATGATAAAAAAAGAAAAAGAAAAAAAATTCATAAAAGTAAGGCAAATTGGAAATAAATAGTCCCACCTAACTCAATTTGGCCGATAATAATTCCAAGTCAGTTATTGGCCAATATAATCCGAACTGGTCAATTTTTTTTGTAAAAAAGTCCGCTGTTAAAATAGTTTAACGCAGTTAAGTTTTTTTTTCGAATTACAAACCGATGTTTTAGGGCTTTTGATCGGAACGAGGATACGAGTCAATTGATGTAAAACTTACCTCGAAATTATGCTCGAAATGGCTTGATATTTGTTCATTGGAAGTTTAAACACCCGGATTGAAGCACCGTTTTCGTGGGTTGGGGCAGTATTTCGAGGTAAGTTTTACATCAATCGACCCGTATCCTCATTCTGGTCAAAAACCCTAAACATCGGTTTGTAATTCGGAAAAAAACTTAACTATGTTAAACTATTTTAACGGCGGACTATTTTACAAAAAAATATTTGACCAGTTTGGATTATATTGGCCAATAACTGACTTGGGATTATTATCGATTAAATTGAGTTAGGTGAGATTATTTATTTCCAATTTGCCTAAAGTAAAAATAAATGAGAAAGAGAATATAATTTTAAAAACAGTAAAATAAAATAATTAAAAACTATTAAAATATTAAATAATAAAATATTAAAAAGCTATATATATTAGTATAAAAATAAAGTTACTATTCATGTTAATTCGTCAACAATATATATATATATATAGGATAAGAATCATTTCAGAACTCTAAATAATTGCAGAACTTACAGAACTTCTAATAAACTGTCATTCTACTAAGGGTGAAAGGAGTGGGCGGCAAACCCACTCAGCAAAGCGGTTTACCGAGCGATAACACCGCCGGCGGTGGGTTTTGCCGATCGGCAACCGCTTCGATGATGTGTGTTGTTGTCACTTGACCTGTTTAAAATAAAAAAAAAACATTTTTTGCTGTTATTTTTTTAAACTCAAACCAAAAAGGAAAAAAATTCCAAAAACGACGTCACGCGGGCTTGTTTTTTCGAAGCCGCATTCATGTCCGCAGAACGTGCGGGCATGCACGAGTCTAAGCCAAATTGTAGTTGGTTTGCACCCTTGCGCGAGGACTTGTGGTAAAACATGACACAAACAATTCAATTGAGTGTTAAGGATCTTATCTTATAAACAACTCATTAGTTTGTTCCCACACCAATGTGGGACAAAGTAATTTCTTTGAATTTTATGTTTTTTTAAGTTAGATTTTAATGTAATTGTTGTTTTAGTTGTTTTTATTTTACACATAATTTTTTTTTAAAAAATGAAAACAAAAAAAAAAAGTTTGTCACTTTCAAGTGTTTAACCATTGCCAACAATTTTCAGCATAGTTTAAACTTTTTGGGTGGAATGATATGGCACCCTCTGATTGGTTGATTTTAAAGTTTGCGACTTTCAAGTGTTTTGCCACTCCCTTCACCCTAATATATTTTTATATTTAACATTGTTTAAGTGTATTTTTTAATCATTTATTATAATTCCATGTGTGTTAAGAGTAATTTTATCATTTTTTCATATGTAATTTTATAATTATATATACGTAAATTGGTTCCTTTAAACATATGCAAAATAGATCCTTTACACATATGTAAATTAGTTATTACACATAAATAATTTGGTTTTTCATATATGTAATCATAAAACACATATAATATAACCTTAAATAATGTTAAATATAAAAATATATAAATAAAATAATTGTTTATTAGCAGTTCTGAAAGTTCTGTAATATTTAGAGTTCTGAAATGAACCCAACTCAATATTAAATAATAATATTTAAAAATCTATATATTATTATAAAAAAAAGTTAATATTCATGTTCATTCGTCAACAATATATATATATATATATATATATATATATATATATATATATATATATATTATATATATATATATAATTATAATTTTAAAGGGCTAGTGGATAGTTAAAAGTTAAAACTTACGAAACCATTACACATTAAAGGTAAAAAAAGTGAGTGAAAACGCACGTCTAAATAGCACTGATGTGGAACGTACTTTATAATGTGACGGTTAAAATATGAGAGCCCAATAGACCAAACATAGTGAAGTGTGAAATGGCTTCACATGGGCGTGAAATACTCCTCCCCCACGTGAAATGAGGGTGGCGTTACCTAAACAAATTGGCTTCACATGAGCGTGAGATACCCCTCCCCCATGTGAAATGGGGGGTGACGTGACCTAAACAAAACAAATCCACTTCACACACGCTCCCACCCTCTTCCTATGTCTCTCAATATGGGGGTGTGAAAGAATTACACCATTTTCCTCTCATAATGCATGTGAGGACGTGACATGACGTTCATATGACGTAAAACGTCATCCAGTCTAACAGTTTTTTTCAGTGGACTATGGGTGTTTAGAATTCGATTCGAATTCGAAAAATTGGAAATTCGGCTCGATTTTCGAGTAAAAGTGTTCAAATTCGAGTTGATTTTTATTCGAGTCCAGTAATTAAATTAGAATCGAATACAAATTTATGATTTTGAATTCGATTCGATTCGAAATTCGAATTCAATTTATATACATTTTTTAATATATGTATATACACACACCAATATATATATATATATATATATATATATATATATAGACACACACATATATAACTTCTAAACTTGGCCAAAGTATAAACTACCTTCATAATGATAGTTTATTATTCATAACATTACCAAACCTTCTAACAAATAGCTTATACTACTTATTTCCAATTTTTTACCAAACTTAAATCGCTGCTAGTAACCAACCTATGTTCTAAATTTTGGTGTTTTGACATATTGATGGTTAATTATTTTTGCAGATTATTATATTTTATGTTGAATATAATTATTTGTAGTGGTTTTTGAAAAATGAAAGTAAAATAATTATTTGTTTAGGATGAATTTGAATTAAATCGCATTTATTCGATTTCGGTTCAAATTCGAGTTTCAAATACTAATCGAATCGAATGAATACAAATTCATGTAAAAGAAAAAAAATTCGCAAAACTTGATTCGAATAATTCAAAACATTCGTTATTCGATTCGACGAACATCCTACATTGGATATTCCACCAGAATCACATCATGTTTTTCGGTTTAATCAAGTGCTCTAGACCCAAAAGGTGAAAATGATATGAGCAGGTCTTCTCTGCCACCCCCAACATGTAAAAGGACCAATAGCCACCAATTCTTATCTATTGAACTTTAGGGAATTTCAACTTTTATATGAATGTTTTGGCTAGTGGACAAGATCACATTCGATCAAAATAGTGAAATTCCGACGGCTGGCATCTTCGCCGACGCATTAGGCCATCCGTTATCTCCAATATTGACCCCTCACCACTCATCCTGTCTTATATTTATAATACAATTAAATTTTATTAGTTTTTAAAAGTAACATATATAAGATTAATTAATATCAATACTAAAATACATTATTTAAAATAAGATCAAAAAGCTACTCTTCATTGTCGTAATTAGACTCTTGTTCTGTATCATCAATTTCTTCAAAATCCTCATGATTGTCGTCTTCATCGTAGTGACAAATTGTTCGACCTTCATCTTGAAAGTCATGTTATGCAATATGATATACACATACAATGTGTACCTTGTTTCTTAGTGACCGTGTATTATGTGCTAATGTTGCTCGAGGATACCAAATGTTTATTCCACATCCTTTCTTTCCAATTCTTGAGCCACCTTAAATTTCTTTTAGTTATTATCTTATGGACATGTAAACGGTTTGATAAATATTTTGAGTATTCGAGGTAACACGTAAACGGTTTGATAAATATTTTGAGTATTTGAGGTAAATTTTGTACTCAAGATAATGCATGTGCTTGTATTTCACTCCCGAAACTTGACTCGGGTCTCACTCCATTTATGATGTGTTTAAAAATCGACGACTGGTTGATTGCTTGTGAAGAGAAAAATCTTGTTTCTTCTACAATATTTGATCTCTACTGAACCTCTCATTAGGATTTGAACCCAGATGAAGTTCTGACAATCTATTAGAGAAAAAAGAACGGCGGATCTTGTGGGATTCCCTAGAAATTCTTTGATTTCTTCCGGAAGATATGATTAATTATCTGCTTCTCGGGTTCCATGAATAGCCGTGACATTGAGGAATATCCAGAAAGGCATTTCTGGAATCGATGTGATTCTATCTATGTTTCTTCCTTTGACAAAAGGAAGGATCCCAAAGAATCGATCTTTCTTTAAATTGTTGAATCTCTCTTTCATTTAGTAATGTGTGATATTCCGAATCCTCTTTACTAATGGAATCAAAATGATCTCTCAATTGATCAGAAGATTAATATAATTATTTAAACCTGCCACACCAAAAAAAGCGTGTAAATTCTATAGACCATGTGACGACACAACTTCAATCATCATTGTCGAATGTTGGTGATCACCTTGAATATACAAACATTGCCATATATTAGGACAATTCGTCAACTTTCAATGCATATGATATAAGCAAAATTGCAGATGTTTTTGTATCAATTTACACCCACTATTTATTATGTTTTGTTAAAGAAATATTCCAAATAGGCTTATTTCAGTTTATCTTTGATTTTCAGGACAAAACGGACCCAAGATAAACAGAGGAAGCAAAACTGGGCGAAAAGCTGTAGAACATGAGAAAAATTGTCTAAACACCCCCCATGCCTCGCCAGGCACGCCTTATGTCTCGGATCCGGAAACTGCCAGACACCTCCAAAAGACCACTGAGCAGATCCTAGACAACAAAATTCCAGAAACACCTAGTATCTCGACACTAGGTGACAAAAATTGACTTATGTAAGATTGGAAGATCCGGGGACCCACAAAGTTGACGACGACCCGTGCCTGACAGACACACCCGTGCCTCACAAACCGGTTATACCAAGTCACTTGGCCAGACATGGCTCGTGCCATCCACGCCCGCCCCGTGTCTTGAGCCCAGCTAACCTATAAATAGAGGTCATTTCCACCATTTTGAAGTGCTCAATTCTTCTCCTCTTTTCTTCACAACACATTTCTCTTCTACCTACTATATCTAATCATTGTAATCACTATGAAAAACTCAAGAATCATTAGTGTAATCAAGCTTTTAATGATTAATATAATCTTTTCAAGTTCGGTAAAACTAGTTTCATGGGCATTCTTGGCTAGATTCTTCATGGTGTTTTGGGGGAAGTTACCCCCTTGATGGGGAGTTAACTAAGGAAGATCATAGGTGAACAAGGTGTGTGTGTGTTAATGACTTTGGTTATTTAATAGTTTATTAAAGGGATATTGGATTTAAATAACCCTAACTTTCAGCAATTGGCCAATAACACTCCCAACTATCAATTTGTACACCAGCACTCCAAACTTTCAACTTATTGGCTGAGAACACTCCTTAACTAACTGAACCCTAACCCAGTTAGCTGAAGTCAGCTGCAGCGTCATAAAAAATGCCACGTCAGCTGCCACATAATCAAAAAATGTCACATCAACTGCCACATCATATGCCACGTCAGCAAAAACTAACTTAGTTAGGGTTCAGTTAGTTAGGGAGTGTTATCGGCCAATAAGTTCAAAGTTGAGAGTGCTGGTGTACAAATTGAATGTTGGGAGTGTTATCAGCCAATTGGTGAAATTTTGGGTTATTTAAATCCAATATCCCTTTATTAAAAGTGAATGAAATATTAGTGTCGCCAATGACTTGGCTCATTAATATTTCGGCTTAACCCTTAAATCTACCAATAATCTTGCGACACCATTGACTAGGGTCGTTAATGTTTTCTATGTCTGTGTAGAGCTAAAATATGTTGATGCTCTGACCAGAGGTTAAAGGTTTGAAAAAGGGACTTCGGATTGAGTAAGCTCTTGCCTTTACGTGACGCTAGTACCAAAGTGTAAAGGACTTGGTTTCTATGAAAAGTAACCACCTTAGGAGAATTGACAACTCACCCAAGGACTCATAATTTAGATCCCTTAAACTATCTAATTAACTAATACTAAGTTATAGTGGTATATATTTTCTTTTTCCTGATTGGGTGTTATCATTATGGTTTGATTCCGGCCTTGAGTGACGTTTCTCTGCTAATTCAAAGTAATAAGTTCGAGTGTGTTAGGATTCCGACCCAGATTCTGCGCAACCTTATTCATTAAGAAACATAGTTCCTCATTAGAAAATCGAGCCCTTGTTATCCAATGGTAAGAGTTAGTTAACAAAGCATCAAGAGGTACGTTGATCCTAAACACCCCCTTTTCTTATTATTGATTACTACCTTTTTATTTATCTCTTCATTTTTATTTTGAGTCATTTCTTAAACTTTTACCTTTGGGTGTGACTAGACGCTAACAAAGACTCAGTACTAAAACTCGCTGTATCCTTAGATGACCTTGGTATCTTAGCATTACTATATTACGCCAACGATGGGTGAACTTCCCAACGTGAAGTTAGTGTGATAGTATTTTATCGTGTTTTTATACATATTAAAACTTGAACTAGTGCATAAAATAAAATTGTACCATCTTTTATATGCACAACACGACACGTTAGCATACAAATCAATGCTACAAAGCATTCTAGGTAATCAATGTTTCAATTATGCGTTTATTACGATTGTTGGAAGTCACTCCACGCTGTTTCACACAAGTACTTCTTGTTGTTCAACTTAATGAAATCTTTGTTAAATTTATAACTACTTTCACATGACGTTGCTTTAGACTTATTTAAATACTTGTCCTAAGAACCAGCGACCGTGTCGCCTGCCATTTTACGAAGTACTAATATGCGATTTGTAAGGGAGTAATCTTCTACCTCTCACATCCTATGTTAATCTCAAAACGACATTGTTCTCTCCAATTTAGGGATGACAAATTCCTGAGCTCGATAGGGATAAAGTATCTAAACCAGGGATTGGGACGGTACTGGAAAAAAAATATTTTGCGGATACGAACTAGTATGGCATTAAGCGATACCCAGACTCATTAGCCAAGACTATATGCATGTTTACTCGAACCTTATACCCGATTTTTTTTAGTTTTGTTTTCCCTTAGCCCATGGTTAGTAATACTTCATTTTAGTAACTTCATTACATGGAAAATGATATTTTCTTTTGTGATATATATTTTGATGGTATTATTTATATTTATGTGCCACGAAATACGAAATTATCTATTGAGATTTTTATCATCATGATATTTTATTTTCATACTTCGGATATATCAAATATTTTACGGTGACTTTGATATGTATGCAATTTATCATATTTTAATTTATTATAGATTTTAAACATAAAGTTATATAAAATTATAAATGAAAATGAGATAAATATACTTGGACATCCCAACATGTATTTAAAAGAGAAAAAAAACTAATGGTTATGACAGATACTAGAAGGTATGCTCGATACGCCATGGGTAATTACTCGCTGAATATGTGACATGATTTTATAACAAGGTATGAGGCTTGGATTAGTCACTCATACCCGGTCCATTATCACCCCTACTCCAAATTGTAACTTTTCATTATAGTACTTGTCTATTCATTCTGAAGCGTTGTCTAAATTGGTGGTTGTTGTACTTGAGGTTTTTGAAAACGTAGTTGTTCACCAAAAATTCTTGTGCAGCTTCACGATCTCTGTTTAACCATGCAAGCTTTTCTTTCTTTTTTTTTTTTTTTTTAACTCAGGCTGTTTTTTCATTTTTTTCATTGAATGATACGTGTCGTCTCCATGATTGCGTTGACAAAATATAATCGGTTTCATCATATGATGATGAATTCATGTTCGAGCTGTGTAAAAAGTAAAAAAAGAAAGGGATATAAAAATTATTGTGTGAAAACTGAAAATGGATAGAGGGTATGTATTTAAATAAGGAAATAGTTTTTTCTTTAATTTAACCATTGTCTAATGGACATATCACCACCGATGATCTTCTTCATCTACAGTGTGGTTAACCAGATGGGGTCATGCATGCCGCGAAAATTTGCGGGATGAGAGGTGGCAGCACGGTGTTTCTCATCTTTATGCGAGTGACACATCAACCCCACATACCCTCTTCCGTGAGTAGACAATGATTTGGCTTTAGCGACGAATTTTACACTTCGTAAAAATCTCTAAGGCCTTGAAGTATTTTTTAACTCCACCTAGGTTTCACATTATCAACTTTTCCCCATTTCATTCTACCTCATCCTAAGGAAAAAATTTAACCTCGCTAACTCCACCTAACTCTATTTTTAGTGGTTTAAAAAATAAAGAGTTAACTGTCATTTTTGTCCCTGTGGTTTATTCACTTTTACCATTTCAATCCAATTTTAAAAAATGCATCAGTTTCTTCCCTGACATACTTAAACATGCCACTTTAATCCAAAAATTAAACTTAGTTAAGTCAGACATGTTTAATGATGGGTATTATTGTCAATTCAAATATCAAAAGACAGTAATACCCTTCATTAAATATGTTTAACTTAACTGAGTTTTAATTTTTGGACTGAAGTGACACGTTTCCAGTATGTCAGGGAGGAAACTAGTGCATTTTTTAAAATTGGACTGAAATGACAAAAGTGAACAAACCACAGGGACGAAACAGTTAACTCAAAAATAAATAAAAATTCATTAAATCTTTTAACATCTCGTTAACATGTTAACAAATAACCCTCTTAACACAAAAAAGAGAATGGCATACAACATTGTTTAACATGTCATGTTACACTTACTGTGTCGGGTGTTAGGGTGCACCCCAAGCCCTGTAATGAGATGTTGTGCACCCGAAGACCTAATTAATTTGTAATGAGATGTTAATGCATATATGTGGATGCATGCATCATGCGTGTATCAATATATTATCGGCTTATATTTATGTGTGAAAAAAAAACCAAAAAAGGAGTAAAATATTGCAAACGAGTTGGCCTATAAATATTACAAATTTGTTGAATGATTTCCTCAGCGAATGGTCTTTGGCTTTCTCTCTCATTCACTCAAACTTGTTTCAGATTCTCTTTTCATTCTTTTTGTTAACATATCCCTCTTTCTTCCAAACTTATGTACATTCAAAAACATGAGTATATAGATTGATAGTGAACATCAAATGGTCATACTTACCTATTTGGTCAAAACACAATTACACATTAATGTTTGATGCATCTAATTTTCTTAAATATGAAACTAGCATACCCCAACAATTCGTATGGCCAGAGGACGAAAATCCCCGCCATATGCTGCCTCCACCGCAACTTCATGTTCCACCCATCGACCTAAAGGGTTTTCTAACCGGTGAACCCGTTGCAGTGTCCAAAGCGGCTCGACTAGTTGACTTATCTTGTCGAACTCTTGGGTTCTTCCAAGTTATTAACCATGGTGTCGATTCAAAGTTAATCGATGAAGCTCACAAGATCATGGATCTTTTCTTTGCCATGCTACTTTCACAGAAGCAAAGGGCTCAAAGAAAAGTTGGCGAGTATTGTGGATATGCTAGTAGTTTCACCAATAGATTCTCTTCCAAGCTTCCATGGAAAGAAACCCTTTCTTTTCGGTATTCTGCGGATCCACAATGCTCAAACTTAGTTCAAGATTACTTCTTGAATGTGATGGGAAGATTTTAGCCATTTCGGGTACCAAAACTTGCACTAATTAACTTCTAATTAATCTATCTATTCACTACTTGAAAACTGGCAATTTTGTGACAACCAAATTTGTAGCAATCTGTCGGAAATTGGTCTTACCGAAATTTGCTACAAAAAATTCCATGCGAAATAAACTTGTCGGTAATTAGATTATCTACAAAAATCCTACAAATATGCTACATATTTCCGACAAAAATCTCTCGTCGTAAATGTTGCTACAAAATGCCGACAAACCATTTTTATGTTTTTTTTCCGAATATTCTTCGGAATTTTGTTGCAAAGGTAACAAGTTTTGCGTCGAAATTTCTACAAATACTTTTTGTGTGGCATTTTGTCGGAAAGTCGAGGAAAAGTTTTGGTTTTTTGTTTTTCTATTTTGTTGGTAACTGTTGGAAAGTGGTAACAAAAATTGAGTTATGGGAAATTTGTGGGAAGCTTTTGTAGGAAAAAAAAAAAGCAGTTTTCTAGTAGTGATTTTTCATACACAAACTCATGTTTTTTAGACATGATACACAACTAAAGCAAGAAACTTAACACCCTAAAAACTATGTTAACATTGTTATTTAGGAGAACTTTTCAAGAATATTGTGAAGCTATGAGTAAACTTTCTATTGGTATCATGAAGCTACTTGGAATAAGTTTGGGAATTGGTGAATCTTATTTTAGGGATTTCTACAAAGACAATGATTCGACAATGAGATTAAACTACTATCCGCCGTGCCAAAAACCCGAGCAAACACTTGGAACCAGTCCTCATTGTGATCCAACATCTCTAACTGTACTTCATCAAGACAACGTTGGTGGGCTTGAAGTATTCGTGGAAGAAAAATGGCACTCTATTGCCCCATGCTCGGAAGCTTTTGTTATCAATATTGGAGACACATTCATGGTTTATTGTTTAAAATATTGAACAAGACATTTCAATACATTTTTAAAGGAAAATCATCAAATTAACTATTTTGACCAATAAAATTACTAAATTAACCATTTGACTTTTTCCCCCTTTTTATGAAAATAGCCATGGACGCCAATGAGCTTGCGTGGCATAAGATTTGTAAATGCTTGTGCCCAAGTCCCATTTTTGTGTCGTCTTGGCTATTATAAGTTTTTTATTAAATATTGTTTTAATACCTTTATTTTTATAATTTTTTTAAGTTAATGAAGTGTTTAACTATTTTTAATTGAAGTTTAATAATTTTGAATTTAAAGTTTTTTTAATAACTTTTGGTTTTTAAATATGTTAAAAAAATAGGTTTTAGTGATTAAATTTTTTTTTCCTACTAAAAAAAAATTTAATAGTTTTATGTTTTTAAAATTTAGTTCTATTAACTTTAAGTTTTTATTTAAAAAAAAACAGTTTTTAACAAATTAATTTTTCGAACTATTTAAAAAATAAGTTACGATAATTTTAGGTTTTTAAATACCTTTAGATAAAATAAATTGTAAAAAAATCATATTTAAAACTATAATTGTATAACTTTTAATCTTGTTTTTTGTAAAATTACGTTTTAAGAACTTTAAGTTTGTAAAGATTTTTTTTTGAAGTTAAATTATAATAACTGTAAGTGTTTACATATTTTTACTCAATCTAAGTTTTAAAAATTTTAAGTTTAAAAAAAGTTGTTTTTTCTATTAATTGGTGCAAGAAATCATCTAACCCTACCTCGAAGTGGCGATGATACTTAAAAAGTATATTAAGATTTACATACTCTTGCAATGATTATAATTTGATGAACTTTTTTGGTAGAAATAATATTTCATCTGATTATAATTTGTTGAACTTTTTTTGTAAAAATAATATTTTATGGTTATGGTTATCAGAGTGATTTTCCTCAACTTTAACTACAGTAGATAGATTTTTATGTGGATACTAAAATAACAAGCTTTTGTCATAGGCATTATCGAACGGATCATACAAGAGTTGCGTACATAGAGCGGTTGTGAACAACCATACCCCAAGAAAGTCCCTCGTGTTCTTTCTGTCTCCTAGAATGGACAAGGTCATAAGCCCACCTAAAGCGTTGGTCAAAAACATCGATAAGCAAAGAATGTATCCAGATTTTACATGGTCGATTTTTCTTGAGTTCACTCAAAAACGTTACAGAGCATACATAAATACCCTTGAAGCCTTCTCATATTGGATTCAGAATGAAAGAAAATGATAATTGAATATCCAAAAATTCTCTCCTAGAGCAGATTTAAATTAGGATATGTGAGGATTGAAGTGGAAAGGCAAAGGACGATGTGAACATTCGATCGGGTCAACTGTAACTGCTATGAAACATGATAAATCTGCAAAACAAACACTCGTTAGTCTCGTTACAGATAGAGGGGTCTCTCTATGACCACACTTCAGCGTGAGGGTAAGTAATTAAAAAAGGAGAGGAAATCAACGGGAAATGTTGGTTTGGTCTAAGAGAGAACATACCTTATTTTTGAGAGTTGTCAAGCTATTTATACCCTTGGGTGGTGATGACGTGGTTTTGTGGTCCCGGTTAGACCAATTATTGTCAAGGCGGTTATGTAGTGGGCTAGAGCTTGCCAATGGCATAGACTTGTATTCAATGTTTTCATGACCGGACCGGAGGTCGACCCGGTTGCCTTACCGGGTCAAAGGTCGGACCAGATTCAAGACCCGTATTAGGTAATAAATTATATAATACGAGTATACGTAATTAATTTTTATTTCACATATCACCTTGTAAATATAAATAAATTATTATTAAAAATACTAAATAATTACATGTATATGTGTTATCAACTGTATGGGAAAGAATTCTTTTACATAATAATATTATATTGGTTGTTTTTTTTCATTTACGAGGCTAAGAAGAGTTTTAACAAAAAAAAAACCCCACAAAATCTTCCATATCTTATCGTCTTCCTCCTCTATCTTTGTATATCTCTATGTACATCTAACGGTCTTCTTCCTCTCTCTCATCTCCTCTTCTTCCTTCACCTCTCTTTAATAAGAGTATAACAAGACCTAGCAGAGCCACCTTGTCGTCATTGCTTTTGGCCGGAGAACAAGACATTTGTGAATTTTTCCTTACATATTACCGGTCCGACCCCTTCATCGGTTCTAAGGTTGAACCGCCCGGTTCCGGCTGGACCCCCAGGTCGACGCACAAACAGCCAGAATGAGAGAACCGGACCGTATAGAGAGGCGGACCCGGCTGGGCCGGTCCGACTGGCCGATCCGGTCCAGCCCTAAAAACATTGCTTGTATTTACCCTTCCTCACTACAAATAAAAACTACATAATGAACACTTTTTTACATGCAAAATAAAACATCATGTATCTGGTATAGGTAAAACATCATTGTATGTACAACACCAAAACAATATGGACTAAAAACACCCGGTTAAAACGTAATTTACATACATAGCAATATGGTATTCATATTAAAGATAAAAACCTTCTTTATTATGGTAATTTTTTGTTTTAAAAAGTACGTAAATAAATGTTATTGTCGTTAAAAAAAGATGAGGGAACTTTCATGTGCATTGCGTGTGAGTTTTTGAATTTAAGACATGCTTAAATTATATTTGTACCCCTATACTATGAAATAAATAATTAAAAATAAAACATAATTTATAATAAACTATCATTAATCAGTCTCATCCATCCAAAATTACAATCTATGGTCCATAACTTCTTAGCCTTCTTAGAAAAAAGTCACCTATAGCCTAACTCTACCCTAGATATTTGTTTAAAAAAACTACTTGGCGCTTTTTGGTTTTTTACTAACGTTAGTAAATATATCTGTATTACATGCCTAATTTCTTTAAAGAAAAAAAAAACATTTTGTTACATAAGTTTTACAAAGGGTTTTCGTAGTTTTCGCAACTCAAGTGGGTTTTCTGTATATACTTCCCCACGCGCGATTGTTTCAGCTAGTGGTCCGGATAATAGCCATCAAAGCTTTGCACGTATTGGCGACCTCCTTTCTTCTCGTTCTCATTGATGTCCCTCTTCCAAGCTTTCATTCTTTTCAGACCAAATATGACCTAAAATGTCGGCATATCAAAAACCCATATCTCACCCCACCCAACTCCAATGTCTTTCCTCCGCAACGAAGAAAAACACAAATTTTACCCTTCCCCACTTAAATTAAAAATGACACTTGCCATTCTTAGAATGTTGTGTACACTTCGTACGAGATTTTGTTCTTGTACTTGATCCTAGTGATTTTAGCTTCAGCTCTTAACTAAATGTTTGTTTCACTTATTGGCAAAAAAGACTTTAACCTATTAACCTAGTATTCTCTTATTTAGGGCTAATGTTTTATTTAAACTTTTTAATATTTTATTTTGTTTGTATTAATATGTTTGTTAGATTGTTAAGAATTAAGGAAAATGGTGATTTATTTATTTTTTAGCAAGTTTTAATTTTTCTAATTTGAATTAGTCTAATAAACCAGAATTAAACTCGAATTCATATATACTTACTCGAATCGAATAAATAGAATTTCAGACAAATTCGAATACATATTTTAAAACTTGGGGAGAGATGAATGTTTATGCGTGCTTGGGATTAATATTTTATGCATTTATTGATTTTTGTAATATGGACCTTAAAGATTCTTTAAATATAAGTTACTGATAAAATTGTGTAAATTACAAACTTTGTTGTTAAAAAACATAAATTGTCGTAAGGGTTATTGAAAAACATAAAAAAATAATAATAAATATATTTGTTGTTCCTTAATTTCGGATAGATATTGTTACGTGCCAAAGTCACGTAACTTGCAACCAAATTCCTCATGCACAACAATCCAAGCCCCACGTTTCCATTTTCATGCACTTCCTTTCTTTTAGGTCAAAGTAGTTTTAGTGGTCATAGTAGTGGAGTAGTTATTTATTGTATTCGGGTAGTTTCTTATGTATTTGTTTGGTTATATATATGGTTGCAAGTGTATCAATTAATTATGAATGAAAATTATTAAAAGAGAGTGATCTCAAAGTGATTTCTTGCTATTTTCTTTTGAGCTTAATCCACTCCACGGATTATTTATCTATCAATCAGATATATGTTAGTTATATTTATAATTATCTTCCTCACACGTGCACGACTTATTTCATTCACCATCTTCTGGGTTTGCGAAAAAAGTAGGGTTTAATTTCAAATATCTTGCATTCTTTCTCTCTATCGAATTTAGATGTGCTGGATCCTAGAAAGGTAGTCATGGATTCTCCTGACGATAGATGCAGTCACCGCGACTTTAGTTTTGCATTCAACGATAGCAATTTCTCTGATCGTGTTCTTCGCATCTATATCTTTCTTGAGTCTACACAGTCATCATCAGGTATTGATTATCACTTGTTTTTGGATTTTCATCCTATATGAGTTCAAAATTGCGTCGAATCTAAATGATGCCTATGATTCAAATTGTAATATTGATTGTTGAACAGGAGTAAGAGTTAAACATTGCATATTAGCTCCTCAATTTTAGCTGCAAGAGGTCCTTTTTTCTACAAGGTGATTTCTTTACGTTTAAGTAGACTCGACTTAATTATTTTGTAAGTATTAATCTGATCGTTGTTTCTTCCAGCTCTTTTCAAACGGGATGAGAGAGTCAAAACAATACCATGCAACCTTGCGAATTAATGCCTCAGGTTTGTAGTCATTAAGATATTTGTAATAATTATTGCCCTTCGAGGGGCATTTTCTGACGCATCACGATCATAACGCCCTTTAGAAAAATGTGTAATGGTTAACGCTTACCTTTCAATCATTACTTTCCATTTTTTCTCTCCCCATTAGGCCTGTTAAAAACTATTGTAAGATCAAAAACGGTGAGAAAATCTTATTAACCAACCCAAAAGATTTTCCCCCCAATACCCAATAGATCTTACAAACTGTAAGATCAGAAATCAATACAAAATACAAACAACAAGCAGATGATCATCCACTGATGATCATAAATACCAGAAGACTAATCTCTCACAAAATATAGTTGAGAGATTATACAAAGATCTTCTGCAACAACGGTATAACAAACCCTAATGCAATACATAGAGAATCAAAGAGAAAACCAAGTGTCTGAATGAGAAGTCTTCAGTCAACACTTCCTTTTATATGCTCACCATAGAAAAGTTATACTTCAATCCAAAACTTTGTCACGAGATGATCACAGTCCTCCTCAACTTACATATAACCCCTTCAAGTTCCTCCTGAGGACAAAACTGACCAAAACAAATAATATCAATCCAAACACAAGAATACTGAGCCCAACATAACAGCCCAGTTTTCTATTAGTCCATGTAACACAACAAATGTTATAACCAAAATGAATGAACTTGAACCATAACTTTCAACACTCCCCCATCATTCATTATGGTTTAAACAAGTTTATTAATCCCAGCTTTTTACAAAACAATACATGTTGATTTATACTAAGCCCTTTTGTAAAATATCAACTAGTTGACCTTCTGAGTCAAACTTCTCTGTACTTATTAAACCAGCTGAAACTTTTTCCCTTAAAAATATAAATCAATTTCAAAATAGTTCTTTCGTGAAAGACTGGGTTGGCTGCTATAGATATAGCAGCACTACCATCTGAGTATAGTGTTATAGGCAATTTACAAACAAGTCTCAACTCACTAAGCACATTTACAATCCATGTGAGCTCAAAGGTGACTGAGCACATTGCCCTATACTCAGCCTCATCTGTAGATCTAGAAACAGTACTCTGTTCCCAAAAAAAATACAAAATCCAGTAACAGACTTTTTGGACACAGGACACTTAGCCCAGTCAATATCACCAAAACAAGATAACACAAGATTACTGCATTTGCTAAACAATAGACCTTGTCTTGGACTTAACTTAAGGTACCGTAACAACCTCAAGGCGATTTTAAGATGTGCAACTAACGGTTTGTGTATGAACTGACTTAAGTATTGTACAACATAACCAATGTCTGGACAGGTTAGAGACATATAAATAAACTTACCAATTAACTGCTGATAACTGGGGTCATATTTTAGCTCTTCTTTATCTTCACTAACCTTATTATTAACTACATGACTTAATTCAATAGGAGTACTAACCGGTTTACACCAATATATCCAAACTCAGACGACAGTTCTAGACAATATTTCCTTTGATTTAGACATATTTGAGATTCATTATATACAACTACCAAACCCAAAAAATATTTAAAAATCCCCAAATCTTTAATAGTTATCACTTAACAAACCTTTTATCTTACTAATTTCCTCATCATTATTACCAGTTATAATTAGATCATCTACGTACACAAATAGAACAACAAACACAAAATCCTTAGAAAGAATATACAAGGAATGATCACAACAACTTTGTACAAAACCTACACCAATCAATACATCAGTTAACTTTTCTTTCCACTTTTTAGGGGCCTGTTTCAGGCCATATAATGATTTAACCAGTTTATATACCTTAGTCTCATTTTTAAAAAAATATCCAGTCATTGATCAATGCATTATAGTGACACGTTATTGAATACTAATTATGATATAAATGCATTGTTACGAGTATAAAAATATTGCTTCAACTAGCTTTATATTTTATAGGTTATGATACATCATGAGATTAAAAGGATTTAATTTTAATAATAAAAAGAACCTAAACTTTTGAAGAGAGTGTGCACATCTGGTAACTCACGAGAAAACAATACATGAATTATTTACTTGAGTTTGCTATACATATGGAGTTTAAATAATGTTGATTCATTAATTTTTGGTCAACACAATAGTCACAATTGTTTGAATTTAATATTGGCAGGAAGCAATTGTATTGAAATTTTGCATTCGAAAAGTAATTTATTTGGGCTGCCATGACTAAACCGAATGAAAGAAGTTGATTTTTGTGGGCCTAAACTTGGAAGCAGAAGAAATGTCAAGATTAATTAACAGGGCACGAGATCAAATAAAAAGAAAACTTGGCTGGCACGTTTTGGGGTACAATTGTTATATATAGTGACTTTTGGGACGGCTGAATGAAGAGAGTTTTGACGGCAGCTTTTTGGATTTTCTTTGGGAGTTCACGACACAGGATGACTTTCATACGCAGCTAAATTCCTCGTGACTTCTGCCCAGATGAACTCTTGCTTTGTTTTGCATTGAACTTTGTTTACGGATTCTTGTAACTGGTACAGCTTAACCACTTTTGTTCGATTATTGGTAAACGTTTCTTGTGTTTGAATCACTTGTCGTTTATTAAGCGTATTAGCAACTGTCTTGCGTTGTTAGCGGGTTGGTAAATCGGTGGGTAGTTGACACAAACAAAACGGGTTACTAGGTTGCATAGTGAATCTTAAAAACTATCCCTATTAACTAATCAAATTCATTAGTTCCGATGCCATGTCTATGTGGTGTTTTGAATCAGTAAACATGATTTTATGTTAAACGGGTAATTGGGATTACAAGTAGAAGTTATTTTTCTCATATTGGTCACAACTTTCTTAGTTAGTTTTTGCGTCTTTGCAATTAATTCATCAAATCCTCAAAGTTAGATAATTTAGTTTTTAGTTAAAATCTCTACACTGACCACAAATTCACCGTGGATACGATACCCTACTTACGCTATCTACGTAGTTTAAATAGGTTTTTGATTGACCCTTACGACAGTCATCAAAATGGCGCCGTTGCCGGGGAATTAGTGCGCTTAGTGTTAGTTAGTTAGTTAGTTGTTCTCTCTTTCTAAAAAAATCTAAAAAACCAAGTGTGTGTATATATATATATATATTTCTTTTTATTTTATTTTATTTTTGTTAGTTCGATATTACGCTCGGGTGTTTTGTTTGTGATTGTACAGGTCTTCGAATCATGGATTGAGCCTATCAGCCCGAGTTTAATGAATTTCAGGATGCTGAATTCTCACAACACAACCAACCAGTGCAACATCAAATGAACTTTCAAAACAGACAGTTACCTTCAGATTCGATATGCCAGATATAATGTAGATGAAGAGGATGTGTATGATGACCAGTTTGGTTGTGATGAGTATAATGATATCGTGCCTCCACCTCAACAATTTACTCAAAGAGGTCAGAATCGGGTCAATTTGGGTTGCAAAGGTATAATGATGCTCAACAAAATAGTTATGGAAGGCCTTTCAAGGTATCAAATCGGAATCAACAGCAAGGAAATCAAGGGAATTATCAGCATGGATTCTACAACCATTGGAGCTATCAAGGAGATCAAAATAACTATGAAAGCAACTGGCGGCCTCAAGAGAATATGCAAACGGGTCAGCATGAGTCGGATGATAACTCCATCAATTAAAAATTGATAAAATTATGGAGTTCCTAAAGGATATTCAGAAAAGCAATGAGGCCAGAGATAAGGAGGTTAAGGCATTGTCAGAGTAGGTTGGACAATTAGTTGAAGAAGTGGCTATCATCAGAAGAAATCAAGATAAGTTTCTTAGTGATTTTCAGGGAAATACAACTCACAAATCTTCTGACACAACAAGTGTCCACATAGATGAGGTAGGTACTCATTCTTTTTCTAAAGTTTCTGTTGTTGAAACTCAGTCACCGCAATATGTTAAGGGTATGGTAGAGGATGTGACTGAGTCTGACGGTGAGAGTGAACGTGATCAGAAAATTGAAAATCTTATAAAGTCTAAACATGGTTCAAATAAAATGTTTTCTGATAGTGATAATGGAAATGTAAAGGTTCGATTCCCCATGGCTTTACTTGCAAACAAAAATTTAAGTAAATGAGAACCACCTAAGGGTGAAAGGTGGGAAAGTTTTGAAAAAGTGAAAATTAATAAGCCATTGCTTGAACAAATCAAAGAGAGTCTTGATCACGTTAAGTGTTTAGAAGAGTTAAGCACCCAAAAACAACGTTACACGCTACCTAAAAAACCTGATTTAACCGTTTATGTGAACGCCGTTTTTATGGGTACCCTTCCCCCGAAACTCCAAGATCCAGGAGAACCTATTATTTCAATACAAATAGGCGATTTTAAATTGGACAGAGCTTTGTTGGATCTTGGAGCCTGTGTGAGTATTTTACCGGGGAGGTTATATGATCAGTATGATTTTGGTCCACTACAAAAAGTTGAAACCAGAGTGGTGTTGGCTGATCAAACTCCTACGTGTCCTCGGGGGATTGTAAAAGAGGTGATTGTGAAAGTGGGTGAATTTTATTATCCTGTCGATTTCTTGGTGCTTGATTGTGTTAAAAATAACGAACCAACTGTTATATTGGGTAGACCGTTCCTAGCTACTGCTCATGCAATCAAATTGTGTTGAGGGAACGGCCAGGTTTAGGTTTGGGGATCAAAAGTTGACTTTAAAATTATTTTAAAACTCGCCCAAATCTATTGCTAACAAACGTGGACCTTCTGAAAAGAAGAGTCTTGTTGAAGAGAAAGAATGTTTAACAGGTTGGTAGAGGTTAAGAAAAGGACGAAGAAACCGAGGAGGGGCAGGAAAAGGAAAGGAAAGAAACCACAAAAGATGGATGAAGAAGAAAGAAAGTGTGAGTTGAATAGTTGGTTATTGAACAAGTTGGATGGTGTTTCAAAGTTGTGGATAAATAGGTTAATGAAAATGAGAGATTGCAAACACCCTACACGTCCACCATGACTTGACAGGTATGATCTGGCTGAAGAGCTAAAACTTAACGCTTCTTGGAAGGCACCCAATTTTTGGTTTTATTTCAGTTTGTTTTTGTTTTTGTTTATGTGTACGAACCGGACAAGTGTGGGGAAGTTTTACAGAGTTGTTTGGTAAGCTTCAACGCAGTTGAGGGTGATTCACATGCTTTCAGGGGGTAGGGCGAGGTTGAAAAAGGATTATGAAATGAAAATTGCCCTAGATTGTAAATTTCCCTTGTTTGTTTGTTGTTGCGATTAGGGTTTCTGCTTCTGGAAACCTTTGTTGGTGAGTTGCTGATCAGATCTTCTCAGATCTGTGAATATTCTGGTGTTGAAGACAAACTATGGTATGATGATCAACCACAAGCACAATAAAGAACACAAGATACAACACAAAGAACAGCGACAAAAACGGTGACAAAATCTTATTAACCAACCCAAAAGATTCCCCCCCCCCAAATACCCAATAGATCTTACAAATTGTAAGATCAGAAATCAATACAAAATACAAACAACAAGCAAATGATCATCCACTGATGATCATCAATGCCAGAAGACTAATCTCTCACAAAATATAGTTGAGAGATTATACAAAGATCTTCGGCAACAATGGTATAACAAACCCTAACTCAATACAGAGAGAATCAAAGAGAAAACCAAGTGTCTGAATGAGAAGTCTTCAGTCAACACTCCCTTTTATATGCTCAACATGGAAAAGTTACACTTTAGTCCAAAACTTTGTCACGAGATGATCGCAGTCCTCCTCAACTAACACATAAAGTTTCTCCTAAGAACAAAACTGACCAAAACAAATAATAACAACCCAAACACAAGTATACTGAGCCCAATATAAGAGCCCAACATAACAGCCCAGTTCTCTATTAGCCTATGTAACACAACAAATGTTATTACCAAAATGAATGAACTTTAACCATAACTTTCAACAAGGCCTTATACTAGAAACGTCCCTTCCTTTTCATGCACCTATAACACCCACGGGGACGATGTTGGGGGCGTTATCAAGCTCCTTCAAAATGCCCATTACTCATTGTCTAATATGGTTTCTGTTTTATTTTTGCCATTTAAAAATAAAATAAAATAGCATTTATGTTTTATGTTTATGTGTAATTCATAGTCTATATTGTAGTCATTAAT
The DNA here is from genome assembly GCA_947069175.1 of Scalesia atractyloides. Taxonomy (NCBI): domain Eukaryota; kingdom Viridiplantae; phylum Streptophyta; class Magnoliopsida; order Asterales; family Asteraceae; genus Scalesia; species Scalesia atractyloides. The sequence continues at coordinate 14,837,567 of CAMTDV010000021.1, read as the reverse complement.
AAGGTGCCTCTTTTATTTTTATGTGTAATTTTCAGAGGAAGCCGGTCTCATGGAACTATTGAAGTTTATGTATAGTAACAATTTGGCAGTTACAACTGCTTCGGCCGTGTTTGATGTACTAAAAGTTGTTGCCAAATTTAAAGTTGCTTCATGCATGAGACATTGCAGCTGTTTATTAAGAAATCTACCTATGACACCTAAATTTGTAGTGGTTTATCTTGATCTTCCTCCCACTATTTTAATGGCAGAAGCATTTCAGCAGCTAACAGTTGCCGCTAAGCAATTCTGTGTTGCCTATTACAAAGACATAACCAAGTAAGTATCTTCAAAAATAAATAAATAAATAGATATGAAATGAGTAAAGTAATACTGAAGAATCTAAATTTTCGTTATAATGGCAGGTTTGAAGGGGAGATTCTTAGCTTGCCACTTGCTAGTGTGGAGGTGATTATAGCTAGTGATGATCTCTAGGTACCAACATAAGATAAAGTTTACAGTTTTGTCCTCAGTTGGGCCCGCGCCCAATACGCTGAAATAGAGGACCGCTGTGAAGTCGTTATGACCCACCTTGCAAAGTTTATTCGTTTCCCTTACATGACATATTAGAAGCAAGCTCAGACTTGCAAGAAGTTCGACCCTATATTTGCTAGAAAGGTAGTAAAAGAAGCGATTTCTTTCCAATTTACATATATGGGTAGTCCAAACCCTAATCTTAACCATAGGTTCGTGAAACGGGCCTACGAGTACCAGCCCATTAAGATGCTTGAACTGATGCAACCCCATCCACGTCTTATAGTGTACTTGGAATTAAACCGTGACGAGTGTGCAAGTTTGTTTCCACAGGGCATATTTTATTCTAGAGCATTTATGTATGGTGGTAGGGTGTTCATAATTCGTTTTGAATTCGAAAAATTCAAATTCTATTAAATTCGATTCGATTATCAAGAATTCGTTTTGAATTATAAGAATTCGAATTCGAATTCGAATTCGAATTTGATTCGATTCGAGTCAAGTAAATCGAATACGAATTTATAATTTCAAATTCGATTCAATTCGAAATTCGAATAAAAATTATACATTTTTATTTATTATATTTATATATAATACAAATATAAATTTTATTGGGCTATACTATAAATTATTTCAAAAATTATGCCATGTATTAAAATTACCTATCATTAAACCAACTACATGACCAATAACTAAACCCTTAGTAACAAAACTATCAATAGATTTCTAACCTTAAAAATATTAACTTATAGGGATGCAAACGAACCAAAGAACACGAACAAGACCTTGTTCGTGTTCGTTTGTTAAGAAATATATGAGTTCGCGAATTGTTCAGGAACACTTATCGAACGAGATTTTATGTTCGTGTTCGTTTATTAAGGAAATGAACTTGTTCATGTTCGTTTGTGTTTGTTTGTTAATTTTAGGCAACGAACGTTGACGAATAGAAATGAGCACCAACTAATATTCATGAACACCAATGGAAACAAACGAACACAAATAATCGTTCATGAACAGAATATATAACACATAGACATTTATTAGATATTTAATTTATCGGAATTTTGAAGTATTTAAATAAATATAAAAACTAAAAACACTAATGAACTATCGAACACTAACGAACACGTTACCGAACGTTCACGAACATAAACGAACGAACACGACTCTGTTCATGTTTGTTCATTTAACTAAACGGACGGAATTTCTTGTTCGTGTTCGTTTGTTTAATAAACGAACGAACACAAACGAACTTCCCACCGAACAGTTTACGAACTGTTCGCCGAACGTTTGGTTCGTTTGCAGCCCTATTAACTTATAATGTGGAGTCGTTATTCCCGACTTCTCATTTGAATTTTAAACTTACGGTACTTTATTGGAACTTTTTAATATGATATGGCTGCTTTAAAGTTTATTTTTCATTTTGATAATTTTTTACATGTTTTAAAAGGATCCGAATCAAATCGAATTTATTCGATTTTGATCCGAATTCGAATTTTTAATCGAATACGAATTGGGTTTTTTATTCGAATACGAATTCAAATCGAATTGGGAAGGTTCTAATCGAATACGAATTCAAAGAAAAATAAGAATTATTCGAATAATTCGAATATTCGATATTCGATTCGATGAACACCCCTATTTGGTGGTCACATTTGTTACTTCCACGCGGAATGTGACATGGACCAACAGAGCTCGTTCCACAGTTTCAAGCTTCATTTGGGTATAGAGGAAGAAGAGGTAGTTTATTCTGTGTTTGACTATGAGTGTGCAGCAAGGTCAAAGCCCACTGAAAAGTTTGAGAGCAAATCCAAAGGGAAATATGCATGTAAAGGTGGAAATAATGTTGAATCCCTATATTTGTTTGAAATCCCGTGGACTTTGTTACTTCGGGAAGATAGTGTTTATTTTATTCATGGTGCTCTTCATGTTAGGCTTGACCTTATGTATAGGCCTCGTTGAGGAATGAACAACAAACAAACAATTTATTTCTAGTGCTACAAATTGTTAAAAAGAAAGAGGAAATTGAATGAGGGAGTGTAATTGGTCTTTTGGATTTTGATTTTGTCTATAATTCTTATCAATTTCGAAGACGAGTTGTATATATATTAATCCTTTTTTCTAAAGTACATATTATCAAATATTCTTACTTATAACTAATATTTTATAAAAGAGTATATAAAATATTTCTTTAATTTGATTTAGCTCTCTTAACCTCCCAACTCCTTTTTTACTAAAAAAATATTTTATTTTTAAGATATTGAATATTTTACTAAAAATGTATATAAATAATAACTTTTAACGAACTAGGTGGCGTTAACGCGCGTTGTAGCGAGGTTCATGGCTTTTAAATACAGAAGGTCGAACGGTACATAGTTGTAATAGACTAAGAGCATTCACATCCATTTCACCAAAATATGTAAATGGAGTTTTTGTAATTGTGACAACCCGTCCAAAGAAGAGATCAAATTGGTAGTAAAATTATGTTTATTTAGATTGAAAGCAGCTGAAAAAGTAATTACAAACTCAAAAAAGCCACCTATATAATACAACGGTATAGCACCACGGACATCAAAACCAAAACAAATAGTTCTGTCAAGCACACCAACACTAACTACATCATTTATCATTTCAATTTCCAAATTTGTGTTAGAGATTGAAAAAATTGTTAGTTTTTGTGTTAATTACATTAACTGTTTGATGGATTCTTCGTAATCTTTCTAATGAAGCATGCGGATTGTATTTTCAAATAAATATATAACGTTCGTTTTTGTTCATTTGTGTTAATGAACATTTGTTTGTGTTCGTTTGTGTCCGTCTATGTTCGGTAAGTGTTTGTGAATTGTTTATGAACATGTTCATTTCCTTAAAGAATGAACACGAACAACAAAATCTCGTTCGGTAAGCGTTCGTGAACCGTTCATGAACATGCCCATTCCTTAATGAACGACTTGTTCGTGTTCGTTCGGTTCGTTTACAACCCTAACTGAAGATAAGGAAACTTTACTAATACAGGCGACAGTACACCCCATCAAGGCTGCATATATAAAAGATAAGTTCCCAAAACTTGAATTTGGTTCTAATCAAAGAGAGTTGACTTTTTTATAATTGTGAGAACCCGTTACTGGAAAATTCATAGGACCCCACCAATACTCTACTAACCGATGGGATCACGTAAAACACAGCATGTACTGAGCAGGTAGTCTTCAAGGGGTGAAGGGCATAAAACCAATGTGATCTGGATTTGTACCTGAGACCTCTGCTAGAAGGACTCAAGCACTTACACTGCGTTACCCCTGTTACAACCCAAATGGTAACGGGTCCCAAAAGACTAGCCAAATGGTAAATTGTAAAACCCACTCTAATTTAAACATTTAATTTTATATAAAATAAAAGCATTTTTACAACGAAAATGCCACTTACAAAAAAAAAAAACTTTTACATCAAGGACATCCACACATGGTTAAAAACATTCCAAAAACATAGTTATAAGTGTTTACATAAGTCACTGTTAACAAACAAAACAAGATTTAACGCGGAAGCTTCATTTAACGTGTGTTCGGTTCATGTTCGTCACTTGATCTTCTTCCGGAGACTTATAACATTCACCTAACATTAAAAACACTACCAACATTAGTTATTAAGGTTACTTAGTATATCAAACCAAGCTACTAACTCAAAATAACAAAAATCAATTTTTGCACGTTTTAGGCTCGTCGCCACACGTGACGGGTATCACCCTTGGCCGTCGCGCAACACCAAGGCCCCATTTCGGCAGAAAGCTTCTGAAATGGTGCTGCATATTCACAGCTCTTAAACTTTCACAAGTATGATACATAAACTTGCATAACTTTCAATCTACTTATCTGATTTACATGATTCTTGTTTCTATACGTCCGTAATTAAATTACGGATTCATTTATCATCTTATTTCTCATTAACAATGTCTATTTCTAGTCCTTTTTACCCACTCTCAGGCTTATCAAACGTTAGCGTTTTCGCTTCCTTACATGGTTTGCGCACGCTTAAACATCATGCTTTTTATATACAATTTAAGCATGCACCTTTAATCAAGATCACGTTTCTAAGTTTTCGACCCAAATCTAAGGGTTTATTAAATTAAGTTTTGGCGTGTCCGTTTCTCGGCTTACGCTCTCATTATACTATTTTGTCGTGTGACATTCTAGTCACTTCGAAACACTATCGATTTAAACATCAATTTGACCCATTTGGTTTTCGAGTGAAATCGATCACTTAAATGACGTACCAAACATGTTCTAACCTCTTATTTCGACCCGTTTGGTTGTCGAATGAGCTTCGTCACTTCTATGACAAACCAAACTCATATATTACGCTATAACATCATCAACATATTTACGACCAATATATATGCACAATGTAACGAAACTACAAGTTACGTACCTTCACAACTTTTCCTTCAAGCGTGCATCCGCTCCAGCTTGTCCGCTTGAAGATTCAATCCCCTTGCCTATAGAGTTCAATCAACGACATGTTTAGAACTCCTATTACTTCTTAGTTCGCATAATTTGCTATTTCAATTAATTATGTGATTTACTCGAAATTTCAACATTTTAGCTTTCATTTAGTCGTTTTATCAAACACCTTATGTGCATAGTTTTATAAAATCAACAGTCAAGTTCATGGCTAGTTATTTAACCATGATTAAACATTATTTACATTTTCATATGTTTAGTATGCATAACAACACCTAAACTAGCTTCATGAAAATCAAATAACACCAATTAATGACCATAGTTCTAGTGTTCATCACTTTTGTTAGAATACCCACTTGAGACATGCATGGGTGATTCTCAATTTCCCAATTTTTATCACTAATTCATCAAACCCTTGACTAGGGTTTGCTCCTAAACATGGATTCATCACAAATTTTCACTCTTACATCAAACATTCAAGCAATAATTTCGTTTATGAGAAATCATCAAAATCCCAAAACATCACCAAAAGATGAAATTCAACATACATTGTGATCCCTTCACTTGGGTGATCACTCGTTTAGCTTGGTTTTCGATTTATACCTGAATTGCCTCTTTGATTTGGTTGGTTTGTGTAATCTAGGGTTCAATAGAGGGAGCCCCTTTTGCTCCTATGAAAACCCACGACCAGAACACACACTCAAGTGTGCGTTTTGGTGTTTTTATTTTGTTTAATTAAAACCAACTCTTTTAGTTTTGTCAACATTAGCCCCTTTACTTATTCAAGTTTTATAAAGCGTTTCTCTTAACTAAGTTTTCTTATAATTCGAAGAACTCATGACTAACTAGGTTAATTATCCTTGTTGTTTTATTTGGCTTTTACCGACTTTAGTTGATAATATAAAAATCTCTATTTTTGGGGTTTTACAAGTCCACCCTCCTTAAAAGGTTTCGTGCCTGAAACTAGTATACGTACCAAATAACGTAGGGTAGAGTCGCCGAATTTCTTCTTCAGATTCCCAAGTAGTGTCCGATCCTTTCCGATGTTCCCATTTGACCTTCACTTGGTCAATTTCTTTGTTCCTCAATCCATTGATCTTTCGGTCAAGGATTTCAATCGGTTTAGCTATAAAATTTAGTTTGTCATTAACTTCAATATCATCGTATGGTACATAGTTGTCTTGTCCACCAAACATTTGCGAAGGTGCGACACGTGGAACGTGTTATGTATGCCGCTTAACTCCTTTGGGAGCTCTAGCCGATAAGCCACCTTGCCCACTCGATCAATGATTTTGAAAGGCCCAATAAACCTCGGGCTCAACTTTCCTCTTTTCCTAAATCGGATAATTCCTTTCCACGGTGATACTTTAAGCATTACATTATCACCGATTTGAAACTCGATAGGTCTTCGCCTTTTATCCGTATAGGACTTTTATCGGTCTTGAGCCGCTTTTAAATGAGCGCGCACCATGTCAATCTTTTTGTTTGTTGCCTTAATCATGTCTTTATGTGCGAGTTCCCTCGGTCCCACTTCGCCCCAACACACCGGAGTTCGGCATTTTCGACCATAAAGCATCCCATATGGTGCCATACCAATGCTCGTATGATAACTGTTGTTGTAAGAAAATTCGACTAACGGTAGGTAAACATCCCAGTTGCTGCCAAAATCAATTATACATGCCCGAAGCATATCTTATAACGTTTGTATGGTTCGTTCGCTTTGCCCGTCCGTTTGCGGGTGATAAGCCGTACTAATCAATAGCTTTATACCCATCTGTTCTTGGAAGTAGCGCCAGAAATTTGAAGTAAACCGGGTATCTCTGTCGGACACGATGGATACTGGTACTCCATGGCGCGCCACAATCTCATTTATGTATACTTCCGACATCTTTTCGGAAGTGTGGGTCTCACAGATAGGAATAAAATGAGCGCTTTTAGTCAATCTATCTACAACTACCCAAATGTCATCGTAGCCCTAAGCCGTTCTCGTAATTTGGTCAACAGATCCATAGTGACTAGTTCCCACTTCCATACCGGTATGTCTAACGGTTGAAGTTTACCATAAGGCTTTTGATGTTCTGCCTTTACTTGTAAACAAGTTAGGAACTTTTCGACATATTTTACTATATCTCTTTTCATTCCGAGCCACCAATAATTTTGTTTTAAGTCTTAGTACATTTTAGTGGCTCCCAGGTGAATCGAATAACACGATTTGTGAGCCTCTGCGAGTAGAAGGTCTTTGATGCCACAGGTGTTAGGACTCAAGCACTTACACTACGTTGTCCCTGTTACAATCCAAATGGTATAACTGGTCCCAAAAGACTAGCCTAATGGGAGAGGGTGTCATTTAGGTTATAAACCCCACATTAGTTGCCCATACAACAGATATGGGACAAGTCCCATACCTTGCAATGGATTCAGTCCATAACAATCGACCCTTATTAAGAACCAACGTCCTCGTTGGGAAGGTCAACGTTCTCGTTGGTTGTGACGGCTTCCTCCATGGGCAACAAACGAGTTTGGCTCTGATACCATTGTTGAGCCTTATCTTCAAAATGTATTGCAACTAATCTTACCTTGGTTGCATCTGGTAGCCTGTCCAATTGGAAAAAATTGTTCCACTTTGAACAACCATGAAGTCAGATCTTCTCCTTTGAATTGTTCCACTTTGAATAACCATGAAGTCATATCTTCTCCTTTGAACCAAGGAAACTCAATCTTTGTAAGCCTAGCTGCATAGTTGAAACCTTTACCCTCATTCTGCACTTCGTGTCTTTCATTTCTGGTAATGTTTTGGTTATTCACTATATGAGTTAATTTGAAGTGATAACCCCGTCATCATGCTCCTCATTTCTTCCAAAGCTTTGGAATTCCATGTATCCTTGTCATTTGGACTACAATTGATCGAACAATGATCAACGTATGAATTTGAATTGAATCGCACAAAAATTTAACGGAATTTGATCGAAGGAATGATCAAATTCAGAATTTGAATCGAACGGCAAATTTCCCCAATTTGGTGAATTAGGTTTGAAATTGAGAGCGTCGAAGGACAGATCGCTCTGATACCATTGATACAACCCAAATGGTATAACTAGTCCCAAAGGTTAGTCTAGTGGGAGAGGGTTTCATTTAGGTTATAAACCCCACGTTAGCTACCCATACAACAGAATTGTGGGATAAGTCACATACCTTGCAATGGATTTAGTCCATAACAACCCCCTTATAGATTAGTGTTGACTTTAAGGTCAAAGATATGCTAATATTTACCCCCATTTTAGGTTAGTGTTGACTTGAAGGTCAAAGATATGCTAATATCACAATCAAGTTGTTAGCCGTTTTAAGCAAGTTCAAGAAAATTCAATATAGGCATGTATAAATTGCATTACAAAATGCTAGTTTGACTTCCAAAGTCAAAGTGCCACTTTTTGGAACATAGGTACTCTACTTGAAATTGAACATGAGTGAACAGAATTAGAAGACAGAACTTTATACATCCTTACGTACTTGAAATTGAACATGAGTGAACAGAATTAGAAGACGGAACTTTATACATCCTTACGACATGACAATCATCCGTTGCCAATGTTGCAATCACATCCCATGTTAGCGTTAGCTTCTTGAGATAGTCTTGGCACTTCGGAAACCATAACAAGACTGTACTCATCACCGTTAAAAGTTAAAACTCCAACTTGTTGCATTAATGGCAGAAAGAATGTTGTGAATTTGAAATTTATTAACAGTCAAAATCGACATCTTGCAGCCATAGTATCTGCTCCATGGTTCACTCTCCTTTGACTTTGATCACAAATACTCTCATGCACGCTCATGCTACAATTTACCTAAGGTTAGTTGGTTTTGATGTGATCCGTGGTGTTTTGCCATTGTAATATATAGGTGAATTTTTTGAGTTTGTAGTTACTATTTTAACTGCTTTCAATGTAAATAAACATAATTTGATCACACAGAAATGTGAAATGTACTACATAGAACCTCTCTATATATTTACCAGCAATAACTGCTATAAATTCATGAATATAACAAGAGCCAGACCAGGGGCGGACCTACCATTGAAGAAGGGTAGCCCCCGCTACCCCTCGACTTTTCGCTGTAAGTGTAAATTTTTTTCATTTTTCGATGATTTTTGTATTCGGCTACCCCTGAAAAAATATTGTGCTACCCCTTGGCTTAGGGCTGGCCACGGCGTGAGGGAGGAAAGAAGTTAATGGAGTGGACTAGAAATTAGTTGAGATGATAAGAGAAGAGAATAAATAATCATATCTTTTGTTGACGGCGACTCCATGGATGAAAGCTGTAGAAGCGGCTTATGTTACATGAAGGAGAAGCAAAACAAATATGATAACCTAATATGAATTCTGTGTTGTCAAAGCCCAAACCACCTCACAGTTTATTTTTGTTTCCTATTTTTTATTTTATTATATTATGTATTATTATTATATTTTTAGAATAAGATTTTTGTTCTTATTTTTTTTAACGGAATTATGCATTATTTTTTTAATAAGATTTTTGTTAACGGAATTATGCATTATTTTTCGAATAAGATTTTTGTTCTTGTTAGTTTTAACGGAAAATTTCATTTTTTTTGTTTATTTATATATGTAAGTATGTAATTAAACAATTGTAGAGATATCTTTTAAAAAATATTTAAATAAAATATTACAGATCAAATTCTTTAAGATACTAATTAATAGCGTAATGTAAAATTAATTACTTTTTGCATAATATTATTATATGTAAATTATTACTAAATAATTATTATCCAAACCAATTAAGACTCGAGCCAAGCCCCTCCCATTTTGGTTGTTTCTAGGTAAGAAAAAAAAAGTACGCATATGCGACAACCATGTTTAACACTTTTTTTCTCAAGCAAGCACCTAACCGAGCCCCATAACAAATACTGCTATGCTCTCAAAATTTTATTAAAATCCCAAACTTATGGCTCGATTTCAAGTTTTCAAAAACCAAAGAGAATAAGTCTATTAGGTATGTATTTAAATTTATTTATTATCGTGTTTCTATTTTTGTTTCGTTTACACTGTATGAAGCAATGGCGAAGCTTGAGATTTCCGACCGGGGGTCGAAAACGTATATACCTACAAAATTATAAAACCGGAGGATTGAAAATGTATATACCTAAAAATTTATATACGAAAACTACATACTGGACACTACTGAGCGAAAAGTTCGAGGGGTCGGGGCGCCCCCCCTCCCCCGCCCCCACTATGTTGCGCCCCTGGTATGAAGTACGACATAAAAAGTTGAATGCTACCCCTTAAATTTTTGTCTAGATCCGCCACTGAGCCCGGCCACTAGTAAATATTTTTGTGAAAAATGAAAAAAAGATACTTATATGAAAAATGAAGGAAAATGAAAGCTTACCATTGAGGAAACTTATTATTTTACTTCTAAAGTGTTGAAAATCTGATTTATTTGACAATCTAAAGCCCCCGGATGCACTACGAACATTTCAGATAAAAGATACCCTTAAACCACAATTAGTGTGACACCAATGCAAACACGTATCACACCCTATCCAACTACATTGTTTGCACCATAAGTTAATCGAGCTCGAGTCTGGTCGACCCTGGGCTCGGTTCGCTCGTTTGCACCCCTAAAGTAATATCATGGGCTCAATCTTTTAACTGTCTTTGTTTCCTCAAGTGTTTTACGTAAGGTAGAAAACTGTCTTCGTTTGCTTGAGTTCAATATAACATCATGGGCTAATTTTTTTGAACGAGTCATGTCGTTCTGCAGTATCTGTTACTGTACACCATAACAAGAAAATGATACATATTAAAATTCTCCCCATTGACTTCATCATCTAATAATAATGAGACTGCAACTCCATTTTAAACCGTTTTCCGGGTTGAAGAAGACCTGATCACCTGTATCCATTGCCTTTTGATGCGTTTCTGGCTCTTTAACATCAGGTTTCTTTGTAAGAATACATGTTTGTACCATCTTTAAAGCATTTGTCATCAACACGGACTTCATTTTGAACCTCCTGGCTGGTACTCAATGGCATTGGCATATAAAATGGTTCACCAGCTGTGCCCTCAACAATAGAAGCAGGTTCAGGATCAGCTTCCACCTATCCTTCTCTTCCACTGTTATTTTCACACTCTTTATTGACTACATGACTCTTTGACCGTTCACTTCTAGAGTCCTTTGACCAAGCTGGTGAGTTTGATCAAAAAGCAAACACAAACTGATTAGAAAAACTTTGTAAAACAAAGCATCATAAACATCAAAACCTTCAAGCTTTCTTCAAATACTTATAATTTTGAACCCTAGATTCTATATATAATGAAATTAAGCCTTACGCAACAACTGCGTGTAGTGGCGGATGCATGTAGTTTATTGTGAGGGGTAGCACCCGCGACCCCTCAACTATTCCTGCGAAGTGCAATTTTCTTTTTTTTTTTATTTTACGTTTTTTGTTTTAGGCTACGACTGAAATTAAATTATGTTACTCCTTAAATTTAAAAGGCCAAGACTCTTATTATCTCAAAGTTTTATTAAAAGTCGACTACTTAATTTATAAGTTAAAAGCCAATTAAAATGATAGATTAAAGCTCAAATACTAGTTAAAATCGATTTTTGAAGGGAAAAAGAACTGAATGTGAACACAACAGGCAACACCATGCACCTCCACTGTCACTAGGGGTGCAAATGAGTCGAGCCAGGCTCGCGCTCGAGCGTGGCTCGGTTCGAGCTTTGTTTTTAAAGCTCAAGTTCAGCCCGGGCTCGGCTCGTTTATCATCTGTTAATTAATATATTAAATAAAAATGATATAAATAATAGACTCGTTTAGGCTCGTGAGTTTGATTAGTGAGGCTGGGGTTGACTAAACAAGCTTATTTTTAGGTTCAGGCTCGGCTCGTAGACAACTTTAAATAAAGGGTAAATGTTACCAAATATTAATAAAAACTAATATTACACTATGGCTTGACGAGCCAGACGTGAAGGGGTATGGTCCCAAAAACCTTTCGCCAATCAAGGAAACCATACCCATTAATAACTTCTAAAGAAACTGTGCGCAGACTTCTTTACCAAAACAAGATTTATTAGAACTTTACGCCAAATATCCAAGAGAGGAAAGCTTCATTTAACTACCTTGCGCAGGCTCGCGCAAGGTTCAAAGTTAACCTTGAACACTCTCTTTGGATAAATGCTTCATTTAACTACCTTGCGCGGGCTCGCGCAAGGTTCAAAGTTAAGCTTGAACATTCCTGTGTGATAATGCTTCATTTAACTACCTTGCGCGGGCTCGCGCAAGGTTCAAAGTTAATCTTGAACATTCTTGTCGGATAAATACTTCATTTAACTACCTTGCGCGGGCTCGCGCAAGGTTCAAAGTTAATCTGAATATTCTTGTCTAATAATGCTTCATTTAACTACCTTGCGCGGGCTCGCGCAAGGTTCAAAGTTAATCTTGAACATCCTTGTCCGATAAATGCTTCATTTAACTACCTTGCGCGGGCTCGCGCAAGGTTCAAAGTTAACCTTGAACATTCTTGCTTGATAATTCTCTATGCGCAAACCTTGCGCAGATATTTATATTAAAGCAAGCATCCACCAAACGTTGCGCCAAGCAGCAAAGAAAAGAAGGAAGATCAGTTAACTAACTTGCGCTTCTGGCACAAGGAAACAGTAAATCCTGAAACTTTCCCTTAGCAAAATTCGTAACTTGGTGAAGAAGCAAGTGGAATCTTTTCTGTTGTAACAGAATGTACACGTGGCGAATGATAGATGGATAACAGCTGTGAAGCCTTCTAGATGCCATTAACACCAATCGTGCAAGCATCTTTTCGGTGATAACCAATTGCCACATGGCAGCATCTGGACGGCTGAGGAAGATCACGGTGATGGCATGCTCACATTCATAAGATGTAGTGATCTCATGTTGACACGTGGCGCCTCCCTAACCGCTGATGAGCTCACGATCCGTGTGCACTAACAGATTGCCAACAAACGCTAACGGAATAACAAAAGATTCCGTTAACGTTAACAATCTCTCTTTTTGGCGCCAAACACCGGCTATAAATAAGTAACTTGGAGTTCAAGGAAAGGTATTCACACTCAACTACTCTCTCACTTACAATACTTACTTCCGACTACCTGTACTTATTCTCACGTCGGAGGGTGGTCACGGAGAGAACCCCTTCACCCTGTGGCGAGCTAACGGTGTTCTGTTTTGCAGGATCAGCCGGAGTATTGTTCTATTCAGCATCCATCGTGAAACGAAATGGAGGGTTAACCCTTTTATGCAGAGCCCATTCCATAGAGATCTAGGGTTTCTTCATTGGCGCCCACCGATTTCGATTCTCTCACCTTTCGTTTCGTTTCATTTAGATCTGCAGCGTCATGGCTGACGGATCATCTTTTCAAGGTCCTCGATCAGGGATTCGACGCGTTGTTGTCGGACCTCAGGTCGACGGACAAATAGTTGAGGATTCTTCTCGCGAAGCTAATGCTCAGTATGATCCTAATCATGCGAGTATTCCTGTGACGCCGACGGCTCCTCAGGTTGATGTTACGTCAATTTTACCACCTGGAGAGACTCCATTATCGTGGTTAATCAAATCACAAGCAACTCTAAACGCTATGTATGCTCAGTTATGTGCCCAAACCGGAACTTCAGCTTTTCAAGCTCCGGTTAGCGCTCCTCAGGTCCGTGCTTCGCCGGCACCTCGAGTTTTGAGTTATAATACTCAAGGTCATGCTCGTTCCCCTTCGCGCATGCGTGAAGATGGAACAGAAATGCATTCTAAAACCAGGAATGATCCTGTACATCCTGGTAATAGAAGGCAATACAACGTTCAGCGTCGCGCATCTGTCCACTCTCGTTTTGGCCCGCAATCTTCACAGAAACGGGACACCCAACACGACGAGCTTGATAGAACCTATGAGGAGGGGGATAGTGCAAGTATTTTTAATCGAATATCTGCAGATCATGCTAGTTACATGCCAAAAGTACGCGCAATATACAATCCAGAAGCTGAGCATAATTACAATTTGGTGTATCGCCCAACCGAAGCAGCTGAACAATCACAGTTTACTAGAGAGATAGCACTAGCTCCGTTGGAGCGAGCAAAATTACCATCCAACGTCGGATAGTTTAACGGTTTGACTGATCCCGATGATCACATGCGCCTCTTTACCGGCGCAGGGTTACTCGGGTGCTGGACACTGCCTATGTGGTGTCACTTATTTGTGCAAACCCTTACTGGCGCTGCGCGCCTTTGGTTTGATAATTTGCTGGCAGGTAAACTTTCCTCTTGGAATGACTTGAAAGAAAAGTTTCTTATACACTTTAGTCAGCAACGGCGATACGTGCGCGACTCCCCAGATGTAATGAACATCTGGCGGAGAGACGATGAAAGCCTCGGATTTTATAACACGTTATAATAAAGAGGTGTTGGAAATTGGAGATGTCCATGAAGACCTTATACGCGCGCAGTTCAAGTATGCGGTAAGGTGCGACGAAATGATTAAAGTGTTGTTCGATAAAACTGGCCTTCCAAAAAACTGCGATAAACTCATGGTGGCAGCCAAGGTTTACGCCCAGACTGAGCCCAACTTAAGTTCTAACCGGCCACCCCTACCTCAGAACCGTCCGCAAGACCTGAGTAGAGGTAGTCGCAAGTATAAGAGGAACTGGAAAGAGTCAAGTCAGAATTCGTTTTCTCCGTATTCACCAATTGATGCGCGAGCAACAATCAACAAGATAACAACTCAAAAAGCAATTAAACAGGAGAATAGGGAACGTCAGTGGACTCCCTTAACGAAATCTCCGGCCGAGGTTCTCAGCACTGCGAATTATCAGTTTAAACAGCCGCAACCAATGAAGAACAAAAAAGGGCAAGACCCAAATTTATTCTGTGACTATCATAGAGACACCGGCCACACAACAGATAATTGCATTAGTCTGGGCACGGAGATTGAGAAAGCGTTAAAGAGTGGGAAGCTTACACATCTAGTCCAAAACGTGCGCAAAGAGATTAAGCAGATTACGCGCGAGAACGAAGGGCCTAGTAACAAGAAAATGAAACAGCACGTTCCATGATTCAAGGTGGATCATCGCGCAAGCGTAGCCATCAACATTTTCAAAACAATATTTGGCGCGAACAGCAAGTCATTTTTCCTATCGTTCCAGGAGGTCCTCAAGAAGACCGGCCAGTAGTCATCACTGGTATCTTTGGGCACTACCAAATAGACTATATGTTTATAGATCCCGGTAGTTCCATGGATATCATGTATGAGCAGTGTTTCAAGCAACTAGATCCTGAGGATAAGGCACGCTTGGAACCAGTTGATTTTCCATTAACTGGGTTCTGCAATGAGGCTGTCTTTCCTCTAGGACAAATCCTCTTTCCTGTCACTTTATCTGATGGAAAATGCTCTCGAACGAGTAACGTCAACTTCATGGTGATGCCGGCAAATTCCCGTCACGATGTAATATTGGGACGCCGCGCGCAACGTGATTTTAGTATGATTACTTCCGCTCCGCATGCTGCTTGTGGTTTCCCGACACCTAATGGCGTAGCTATATTTTATGCACGGAAAGAAATCATGTCAATTGAAGAACCAGTTATGAAGGCTGGCAAGACATTACCAAGCAATGAACCAGAAAAGTGGATACTCAACAATAAGTACCCTGAGCAGACAATCCTATTAGGACCTGCAGTCAGTACTGAAATCCGCGCAAAGCTTAAACTACTGTTGTTTCGCAACAAAGACATTTTCGCCTGGACACCTGCCGACATGGTTGGTGTCCCGCGCGACGTTGCGGAACATTTCCATCAGCAGAGCCAGTTGCGCAGAAAAAGCGCAGCCTCGGGTCAGAAAAGACAGCGACAATGAACGAACAAGTCATCGAGTTATTAAATGCTGGTATTCTGCGCGAAGTCAAATACCAGACCTGGGTGGCAAACCCAGTCATGGTAAAGAAACATAATGGCGGATGGCGGATGTGCGTAGATTTTAAAGATCTAAACAAGGCATGTCCGAAAGATTGTTATTCTCTTCCTGAGATTGACAAAAAAGTGGACTCATTAGCTTCCTTTCGCTGGAAATGTTTCCTAGATTGTTACAAAGGTTATCATCAAGTCTTGATGAAAAAAAAAGACGAAGATAAAACCGCTTTTCGCACGGAGAAGGGCATTTTTTTGTTATACCAAGATGCCTTTTGGTCTCCGCAATGCGGGAGCTACTTATCAAAGATTGGATACAGTCTTTGGAGATGACATCGGGAAAACTGTGGAAGTCTACATGGATGATTTGGTCATTATGAGTAATTCAGAAGACACTATGCTAGATAACATCCAAAGAACTTTTGATTCTCTACGCGAGGTAAACTTAAAGTTAAATCCCAGCAAATGCTCCTTCGGCATGGAGGAAGGCAAATTTTTGGGTTTCATCGTCACCAAAGATGGTTTCAAAGTTAATCCCGAAAAGGTCAATGCAATACAAAAAATGTATTCTCCAACTATTGTCAAAGAGATGCAACGTTTGGCTGGAAGGTTAGCTGCACTAAACCGCTTCCTCGCCAATCACGCTGCAAAATCTTATCCATTCGTTCGAACCTTGCACAATTGTGCAAAGAGCAAAGAGTTCGCATGGACTCCTGAAACTGATCAAGCTTTCCAGCAGATGAAAGATTGTTTAGTTCAACTTCCCACACTTACTGCTCCTCGAGAAAAAGAACCCATGGTCTTATATCTTGCTGCATCTGAGGTAGCAGTAGGTGTTGTCTTGCTGGTAGAACGCGAAGGGGTCCAGTCGCCAATTTATTATATCAGCAAGATATTGAACGATCCAGAGACAAGGTATTCAATCATGGAAAAATTAGTTTTAGCATTGGTCCATGCTTCGCGCAGGCTGCGAAGATACTTTTCTGGACATGTTATTACAGTTTTAACAAACTTTCACATAGGCCAAGTCCTGGCCAAACCAGACGTTTCTGGACGACTTACGAAATGGGCAATAGAATTGGGAGGTTATAACATCTGTTATAAACCTAGACCAGCTATCAAAGGCCAAGTTTTGGCAGATTTCATCGCTGAAATTCCTGTTGATAAGCTTGAAGAATGCCAAGCAATCCAAAACCCAGTCCCAGTCATCGACAACAGAGCCTGACATTGTTTACAGATGGCGCATCAAACAGTGATGGGGCTGGAGCAGGTCTTCGATTAATGAGTCCAGAAGGAGCAGAATTCACATATGCAATTCGGTTGTATTTTAAAAGCACCAACAACGAGGCCGAATATGAAGCTTTGCTAGCAGGCTTACGCCTCGCTATCAAAATGGCCGCAGCAAATTTAGAAGCCCATGTTGACTCATTATTAGTGGCTGAGCAAGTAGTTGGAACATACGATGCAAAGGGAGATATCATGGCTCTATACTTGGCGCAAGCCAAGGCTCTTATAGCACAGTTCCAACAATTTAAAATCACACACGTCAAGCGAAGCAAAAACAAACATTCTGACGCTCTAAGTAAACTTGCTGCAACTAGCTTCAAGCATTTAGCAAAAGAGGTTCGCATCGAGGTTTTAAGTAATCCGTCCGTCCCTCTCAGGCAAGTGATAATAATCGAAGTAGGAGATCCATCATGGATGTCTCCAATAATGATGTATCTGTTGCATGGTTCTTTACCAGAAGATAGAGCGCAAGCACAAAAGTTATGATGCAAAGCCCTCATTTATGAAACGATTAACGGTATCCTGTACTGACGCTCTTACATGGGTCCTTCGCTCCGCTGTGTTGACAAACATGACGCGCAAAACCTGATCAGGGAAATTCATGAGGGACTATGTGGCATACATTCTGGGCCGCGCATGGTTGTAACCAAAGTAAAAAGCGCAGGGTATTATTGGCCCGGAATGTACGTTGACGTGGTAGAGATCTTGCGCAAGTGCATGTCCTGCCAAAGGCATGCCCCTAAAACATTGCGCCCAAAGAATCCTTTGGTACCCGTCACAACAGCTTGGGCATTTCAACAATTGGCCATTGATTTAGTAGGACCATTTCCAGATGCGCCCGGCGCAGTAAAGTTTATCATCGTTGCGGTCGATTACTTCACTAAATGGGTTGAAGCCAAACCTTTAGCTTCTACTACAGCGATGGTAATTCGCAAATTCATCTGGGAGTATATTATTTGCCGTTTTGGTATGCCCATGCGCATTATTACAGACAACGGTACAAATTTAACGGCTCAAGAGTTGCAAACATGGATGACCGAAATGGGAATCCAACATGTTTTCGCTTCTGTTGCGCACCCGCAAGCAAATGGTCAAGTTGAAAGCATAAACAAACAGTTGGTCGACGGTATCGAAACCCGCCTTGGCACGGCACGACGGGGGTGGGTTGACGAATTGCCTAGCATCTTGTGGGCACACCGAACTATGCCCAAGACTAGCACTGGAGAAACTCCTTTTAGCCTTGTATACGGCACGGAAGCTGTGATTCCTGCCGAAATTGGGTTACCATCTCCAAGAATGCTAGCCTTGGAAAAACAAGATAACGAAGAACAACGGCGCATCGACCTAGACTTATTGGAAGAGCGCGGAGAAAACACAGCGATTCGTGAAGCTAAATACAACTCCCAGCTTGAAAAGTATTACAACAAAAGGGTGTGCATCTGTTGCTTTTTGCCTGGTGACTTTGTTCTTCGCGATAATGAAGCGTCGAATGCCGAAAAACCAAGGAAGTTAGCCCCGCGATGGGAAGGCCCATACGTAATAAATGAAGTATTGGGAAAAGGCGCATACACTCTGAAGCGTATAGACGGATCCAACGTTCCCCAAACCTGGAACGCCCAGCAACTGCGATGTTATATGTAATCTCAGTCCTCTAAGCAACTTCTGAGCGTTACGTAACGAGACTGCTTACTTTATTTTGTTATGTAATCTTAGTGGCAACCATAGCTTTGTGCTTTGTCAGCATGAATAAAATACTTTGCCACTACTTACAGTCATATATGTTCATTTACAAAATGCATGCAAGTCCTTTGGATAAACAAAAACACAAACTCATGAGCCACCAGCTAATTTAATACTTACGTTTACACATGAGAAGAGAAATTGTTCATTTGTCTATCCTATACAAGTAATTGGTTCCATGCAAACATTGTAAAACTGAAATATATTATATTCACGATACTTGCGCAAAAGCGCAACGTTACAAATTATCATACAGTAAAAATTATAAATTTCCTATTCTATGGACTAAATTCCGCCTGCTTCTTTGCTGAAGAAAAAATCTCCTTTAGCTTATCAACTAAGTCGTCTTACTGCAGCGCGGCGTCCACAAGGTCCATAATCGGAATTTGCAATTGATCATATTTTTCCTTGGCAGCAGAATAAGTGGCGACAGTATTTAGCACATGCGTGGCAGCACGGCTAGTATCCCATTCAATCTTCAAACGGCGGATCAACTCGGCTTTCTCTGTTCGGTGCAGGTTGACATCTTTTTTCAAACTGTCAACCTCAGCTTGCAACCGCTCCTAGTCAAAAAGCATAGCAGTTAGATCATCAATTTCCTTATTCTTAAGAAGGAGAGTCATTTTGGTTGATACCTCATTTTGCTCGCTTCTTTCTCGGTGTGAGCGCGCTTCTTCTGCTGCCGCAATTGCATCAGCTTTCTCTTTTTTAAGTTTCTCAATTTCGTTGCGCAGAGAAATTTTTTCTTTATTATCACGCTCGCAAGCCTCCACAAAGCGCTTGCGCTCATCCGCATATTGCGCAGCAGACGCCTCACACTTGCGCTTCCAAGACAGCGCAGCCCATTCTTCAATCTTCTTCTCCTTCTCAAATTGGGCCTTTTCCGCCTCAAAATCAACAAGCATCTTCAATGTCTTCTCCTTCTCAAGCTTAGCCCTCGCTTTCTCAAGCTCAACCTCGTCCCACTCCTTGTTCATACTGCGCCATTCGCGCACAATTCTATTTATGGTGGACGAGGCAAGGGCAGACTCTTGCAGATGTGACTCGTAAGTGGCTTCATGGTCTTTTTCCTCCTGGCGCTTCACCTCCGCCGGCGGGAAGATGCCCTTATACCACTCCCTACAAGAGTGCCAATCGATAAAAACATCACCCTGCTTAACCTTCCACACAGGCTGATGAATCGCAGAGGCCCGCCTCTCAGAATAAGAGCGATAATAATAATCCCCAGGCGTCTCCTCTGGGCGAATGGGCGATTCCGCCTCCGAATCCTCAACAAACACAAAGCCTTACCTTGTGTTGAAGGTCGGGCTTCCTTAGAAATCAACCTTGACGGTTCCCCAGCATCTGTAGCCGTATCTTTAACCTGCTCGCCAGCAGGATTCTCAGTATCAAAATTTTAAGCTCTTCTTCTGGAGCCACCTTCTCAATGTGTTCCTGGACGATGGGGTCGGCTTCAGGAACAGGAATTTCTTGCCCCGCATCTCCCTCAACATTCTCAGGCCTGCGCGGTGATGATATAACAGATGAGGTGGCCGGCGCAGCCTTCACCATTTTCTCTGCAAAGCATATCAACAAAAAGCAAGTATCAGATTCTGCGCAACTTTTATGACATAAATGCGCAACAAACTAGACGTACCAGGTGAGAACTTCTTTGCAAAGGCATCCAGATTGCCCTTCTTACCAATGCGCGGGCGTGCAACCTTGGTTGGTGCAGGAATTTTAGTCTCCACCTCCTTCCTCTTCCTAGTACGCTTCAACGCCTCTTCCGGGCTTGAAGGTATTTCCAAAGGATCATCTGGGTTTGCAGCAGGAAGAGATGAGGTGTCAACGGGTTCTGGCTTCGGTTTCTTCAAACCTACAGGCGCAAGACCCTCCAGTGACTCCGACACCACCACATAATTGCACCAAGAGTCAGATACGGGAAATGTACCTTTCTTGCCCTCAGCTTTCGCACCAGCTGGTGGCTTGGTTTTTTTCTCTGGGTTGGAAGGGGGAGGCGCAGCAGCTGCAGTAGCAGTTGGTTTCTTCTTCTTCTTCGAATCAGGCCTACGCCCAAGATCAGCAAATCACCTGCATAATCAATCATATTGAGTAAAGGTTGCGCCATTAAGTTATATTGCAATATCAACTTAGGCTTTGTATAGACTTATTTACCAGTCTCCGAACATGGTTGCGCCTCCAGATCCTCCTGCTTGGGCAACTCAAAGTTCCCCAAGATTTGTGAGAACCAAGTGTCCTCACCGTCAGCAATAGGCACGGCGGCCATTTTTCCCTTCTCTCTCTTGAAAGAGACCAAGTAGAGAGGCGCAGCTACGTAGCAAACATTTTTGCATCAGTACACATCTATTGAAAGATATTTCTAAGAAGTTAAAGGGTTACATACCAGTCCCATCATCTGTGTACACCGGTTTTTCTCGGCGTTCCTTCTTCCAAAAAATACTCATCCCGGCAGCGATGAGGGCCCTCTCCGGTAAAACAATATTGGGCACATCCTTAATATCTTGATAGCATACCTCGTCGGCAGGTATTGGAAGGGTCTCCAGCTCAATCTCATCACTACCCCGGAATATCATCTTCATCGGGATCACCGCCGCCTTGATAAAGAAAATTTTCTGCTTCCAGTCATGGTAGGACTTCGGCGGCACCAGCAACAAAAGTTTGGCTTGCACACGCTGTTGGAACGGATAAAAACCCAATGAGCATTGCAGCTGGTAGAAAACTCTAAACTTCTCGACCGACGGTAAGATCTGCGTCGAGCGGCAGACGAACTCGAAATGCCGGATCCTCACCATTCCCATCGGGCTCAACTGAGAAATATGAATCTTGTAAAAATCAAGAATTTCCAGTAAGAAATGAGTCACCGGCAGCCGGAAGTTCCCTTCGGCAAAATAATCGTAGAATAATGTAACGAAGCCGGCCGCCGCATCAGCCGCCGTGGCATTCGCCTCCCGAAGAAACGCTTTCCAGGACGGAGCGAAAAGGAAGTTTGTGGCAAGATTATCAAAATCTTTCTTCGACCACTTTAGCGGTGGCAAACTTGACGACGACATATCAGCAGAGCTTGCATCGGTAGCCATAACTTGAACTTTGAACGCAAATTTCTATCAAGATTGGGTGAGGAAGCAAATGGATCGTTGATCCCTTTATATACTAACCGCAAATAATGCACGATTTGACTGCAGCGACTTTTACGGCCGTCACGTTTCCCTAAGTAACCGCAACGGCGAGTGGGGAACAGTAACCGCTCCACGCGCGCGAGTGCCGCTAAAAAGCATTAAATACGGTAAGATAAGTACTCTTGACAGTCTGTCAACAGTACCACCACGTCTCAAGAACGTGCGTCATCACCAACTACACCACCCAGATAAGTGACACGTGTCTAAGCATATTTGAAATTCAAATACTTTTTTAAAATTTACTTACGACACAAGATGCATAAAGCAACAAAAAGCCAGTCCTTACCTAGCGCAGCACATTTATCTTAAGTCCAGTGCTCCACCTACTTTTTAGTCTTACATAGGAGCAACACTGGACAGGGGGGACTTGAAAGGGTATGGTCCCAAAAACCTTGTGCCAATCAAAGAAACCATACCCATTAATAACTTCTAAAGAAACTGTGCGCAGACTTCTTTACCAAAACAAGATTTATTAGAACTTTACGCCAAATATCCAAGAGAGGAAAGCTTCATTTAACTACCTTGCGCAGACTCGCACAAGGTTCAAAGTTAACCTTGAACACTCTCTTTGGATAAATGCTTCATTTAACTACCTTGCGCAGGCTCGCACAAGGTTCAAAGTTAAGCTTGAACATTCCTGTGTGATAATGCTTCATTTAACTACCTTGCGCGGGCTCGCGCATGGTTCAAAGTTAATCTTAAACATTCTTGTCCGATAAATACTTCATTTAACTACCTTGCGCGGGCTCGCGCA